>VWPU01013351.1:0-83342 GCA_013398955.1 Callaeas wilsoni | reverse complement strand
CGGCGCCGGGCGGGGGCCGCGGCCGGGGTTCGGGAGCCCTGGGCCCTTGGGACTCTCCGGGGGCTCTGTCCTCCTCGATAAAGCGCTTTGGTTTCCTTCTCCTCTGCTTCCATGACTTGTCTCTTGCCCTCCTGCTCCAAGTTCCTAGGCTTGCAAGGGAAGCAAGGGACTGTTGCTGTTCATGCTCCACGGAGGAAAGATAATCCCCTGCCTCGGTGCTGAATGGCTTCAAAATTCATAAAGCCAAGTAAATAGTACTGACAAGACATTTTTCCTCAAATTATCCCTGTAATATGAGGTAACCAGTTATTCCCACTTGATAGTCAAGTTATTTAAGTATCACTCATCTCAACTATAAAAAACCAAACACACAGAGGAAACACCCGCCTACCTACAATGTGTGTTTTCATGGCACACCTGAAACTACTTTTCTGGGTGTAATGAGGTCATGTTCTCAAATTTCTCTGCAGCCAGGTACAAATACTTTTGTGCCAATGACAGCTGAAATTCTCAGTATGTTCTTTGCCTCTGGTAGGTGTGAGGATAATACAATAACTGTTACCTAACTTGCAATCAAAATTACACGAATGGCAAGACTTAGTTTAAAAATTTTAAGACAGATTTTGCAGAACCCAAAGGAAGTTCTTGTAACTAACCAAGAACTCACAGTGCCCCATCCTTTGAGAAGAGAATGGCCAAATGGCACCCTGCAAACTACCTGCTATTACACAGAAAAGCCATTTTAAATATTGGCAGTAACAGCTGCCAAAATGAGTCTTAAAAAATCTTTAACCTATGATGTCCTTGAATAATGCTGAACACTCAGACTGTGACTCAGTTTTAAATGTAACCTAACAAAAGATAATGGCAAACCATTGGAATTGTGGATTGGAGCAAAAGGAACAAGATTTCAGTAACAACTTCACAATCACCCTCTACTCCTAGACTGTGTCTTTTTACAAATGAAAATGAAACCTGTTCCAAGTACTGAAATTGTTGTCCAGAATGCAAAAAAGACACTGGTCCCTGAACTTTAATACAATGTTTGTGTGCCACTGAGTCACTCAACAGGACGAACCTGATCTGGGTGAGAAACGAGGCCACTGTTACAATTGAACTAAATTAGGTCAGGACACAAAATGCAAAGCTGACAGTGCCTCTTTGCTCTTGTGCTGCAGTTATACTAATAGTAAGAGAAGAGAGATCTAATGAAAATTCACCAGTAATTTCTTCCATTTTGGGCTCTGTTTTAAACAAATTCAAACTGCAGTGCAAATTTGCATTGGGTAAGTGCTTTGTATCAGAGAACCTTATCATTTTTGATCTGGCACCAGGAATTGTAAAGCTGCATTGACTATATCAAACCATGGGCCAAGATACGTTTTCCCTCAGTAGTGCTGGGTTAAACAGTTCTTCCCTTTTGCTACCTTCTTCCCAGAACCTTCACTGACATCAACAACATGACCCAATTCTCTGCATAGCCGCATAAAAAGTTTGTGCTGGGTGATGGATCGGCACGGAGACAGGGCATAAAACTGCCTCTTCTGGCAGTGGGGGCAGTGTATGCCAGTTTAGACTGTTGATCCAACCAGAATTTTGGTTTGGTATCACCACAGTTTCAGCATAGCTAATCAAGATTAGCAATCACTTCAGTGCTACTGAAAGAAACATTCTCATGTTTTTCTCAAGCTACTTGCTTCTCTACCTTGTCTTGTGTTTGTGGCAATGCATGTTTTGATCAGTTGTATAAGTGAGATAATCCACGTGGTCATGTAATCCAAAGATGATGATGATGAAAAAAAAACCTGTTGCTTCTGGTGTCTGTGATCACAGCCCATCGTAATTCTCCATTTACCTAAAGTCCTGGAGAGACAAATTTCTCGCTACTGCTTTTCACCTTAATGTCACGTCCAATTCCTTTCCTTCTAATGTACAGATTTGTATATTACTCGCCCTTGATCTTTCTGAACTATTTGGTCTGTTCTTTCATCTCTGCTGAAACCACCCCTACTAAGATATCTAACTATGGATGCCAGTTGCAAAACTACAATTTTAAATTATGCCTCTGTTTAAACTGCTAATATGGAAACCTACAAGTCTTGCTCTCTGTTGATTTTTCTTCTTAGCTTTACTGCTTCTGCAGTGAATCTAATTCCACTGTTCCTCACCTGCTTTCAAAAAGCTTGAAGGCTTCAAGCAAAAGTCTCTTCTTGAAGCTTAGGCTTCTCCCCTCATTTTTCCTCTTTTATGCAAATTACTGCAACTTCCATTCTGTGCCAAATATTTGAAAATGTATTTTCTTACATTGACTCAGGAAAGCCCTTAATTCAAAACATATGTCCCACAGGAGTCACTTAACAAATTTCATGTGTGGGTTTGGGGTTTTTTTGAACTGCAGTATACCTTTGTTGAGTTCATTAGGTCACTACTTTTATTGTACTTGTAGTGGTCTAAGGATATAAGAACACAGCTACATAATATAGCTGCTTCAAAAACCAAAAAGTCCTGTTGCTCCTACCTTCTGAACAGCCTCTTTACCTTTAGGTTATATGCCCTCACTCTTGCTCCACCTGCTGTAGTTACCTGATTGTTCAACAAACCGATTCAACTCAACAACAAAGCTAACAGGTTTTTTGTGTTTAGTTTTCTGCCAGGTTATTGAGTTGAGTCAATGCAGGAAAGGGTTAAAAGAATGTCAGCGCTGAAGAGGGGGATGGGCACAAGGGAAGAGAGTGAAACCTCCCACCTGGGCAGCAAACTAAGCTATCCTATGTAACTTCAAGAAAGACAAGGTTCATAGGGGGAGGAAATATCTTTTATTATAATAGCTGATAGAGATGCAAAAAAGGAAGCAAGTTCTTCCCAAAACTTACTGGCTGTAGCTGGGGTAGCAGCTACTTTAAAATATCACTTCTTTCTGCAATTCTTGCTTCTTTTTCTGCACTGAAAAATCTCCAAACTTTCTTTTCCTCAATTCCCTCATTCTCTACCAGTGTTGGTAATGTTGTTGCTGCTGGTGATGCTTTCTTTGCAGTGAGCTATGTAACTCGAATTTTTTTGAATGTGCTTTGCTTCTGGATTGCCAACAAGCATATTTTGTCCTTTGCTGTGGTTTCCCTTCCCTTCATGAAATTTGCCACTATTACATTCACTTTAAATTACTTTTTGAAATTGGATGTACTAATGGCAAATTTCATGAAGGGAAGGGAAACCACAGAAATTGACAATTTTTTCTCCTTTCTTTCTAGTCTGCTAGTTACTAACTTTTTGTATCCAGTATATATTAGAAGAAGGGTGTGGGAAAGAGGGGAAGGCAACTAAATTCTTGTCAGTGTTTATGTGTAAACAAAGGTAGCTTTGGCAGAATTTCAAGTTCTTCATTTGTCCTCAGGTCAGAGCGATAAATAGGAAATTTTACATTATGTCTGTCTTTCATTCTGACTCTTTTCTTTGCTTACTCCTGTCCTTTTCTTTTATCATCGGTTATTTTACATCCCTGCACACTTTCCTGGGCTATCATCACCTTCACTGTAATGCTTGCTCCCTAATTCTCCTCTCAAGGGACTCCCAGGCTACTTCTACTTTCATATCTTATGGGGTTTTTTTTCTCACTGCCACAGAGTTCTTTTACCAACCACTTTTCATGGACTGGGACATCATCAGTTACGTTTGTTTTGTTGCAGCTATTGTCAAGAAAGAGGAAGCATTTTGTTGCCCTCAGCTATGTCTGCAATAGTGTGGTTATTTGATATTCCAAGTACAGGGAGGTGATGATAACTGCTGACACATGCTGGCTTGCTGTTGGTAATCACTAAATCTAAGCAGGCACAGAGTCACCTCTGTACAACTACTTCTTACAGGACTGCACCGCTGCCTCTGTCAGCAAGTTCACCGAGTTACCCCAAGCTCTGCTGCGTGAAATACAGGGGTATTCCGAGATGCTTGGCTAATGTTTTTCATGCTGGACATTCTCCATTTGTTTTCAAACGCAGAGATATTGTCTGCAAGCCCCTCTCCCCAGTTTACAGCAGTTGAGGGTCAGAGACCTTCAGTTTTAGTAGTATATTGGGGAAAATGGAGTTTTTAGCCTCCGTTGGAAGTCTGAGGAGAGCAGTATTTCCCTTTACCTGGTTGCTCTTTAAGCAGACATATTTCATGAATACTTTGGCAGAATACCAAACATTCATTGGCTTAGTTTGTATACTTCTTATGGAAAACTTTTTGGAAATGCTTAAAAGGAGAATGCTCTCCAAGCTGTTTATTTAGAGATCTCTGGGTTTGGTTATCAATAAATCCCAAATTAAGCTAGAATTAGACACTGAAATTTTGTGTATTAAAACTTGAAATACTACCAGATTCATTTCTGCGGAAAGGACAGTCAGTCCTTGAATATTTTCATGCTTGATTTTCATTTTCTTTGCCATGACTGCAGGAAAAAACTATTCTGTGTGGATTCAGCAGACTCATACAGGGATCTCACTCCTCCTGTTTTAGCCTATAATTTTAGGTGGAGCACTGACTTTGAAAGTTCCATCACTACATTTTAGAAAGTAATGTGAATGGCTCAAAAATTTATAAAATGTGTTGCACAAGGTTTCTCTTTAACATACAAATTCCATTATACTTTTCATGTATTTAGCCTTTAAATAATTGTTTCATATAATTTGTAACATTTTGACTTTCTATATATCTTACATGATTTCTCACAAATAATAAAGATAAAGCTATAAAAATATATATTTGCATGGAAGAGGAAGAGATAAATATAGTTTTCATACAACATAGCATTAAATTTTTTCTAAAATGTGCAACTGTCATTCCAGCCCCTTTTGAAAATATTTTTATGTATTAGGCACATTACTCAGCATTAATATACTTACAGGCTTCCAAGCAATAATCTACTAATAAAAATGGAAATTAAATAGTTTTCCTTCTATTCCTTGTCATACTTTGTTATATACTGCAGTAGATGTTATAATGTAAGTAGGTTTCAAAACACCCAGAATTGTGGGGAAAAGTTATAATAAGAAACAAAACCTGGACTACTTCATTACTAACACAGCAGTGCTTATGGCTTAAAAGAAGGTGATGGTGTTCTGTGGTGGTGGTGGTTATGTCTAGGTAGATAGATTGGGATTTGCACTGTTATGTGAACAATGCATATGAAAGAAAAGCTGTCAGATGCTTAAGCAATTCAAATGGTTCAGAAGTTTAACTTCCTTAAGAGGAATCCTTTGAAGTATTTCCTTCATTCCCAAATCTTTTCACCTTAGATTTTACAGAACATTAACTCTAGAAAAGTCCCAACTTTATTGGCTGTATAATGTTGCCTGAAGCAAGAGATTCTCTTTTTCTTCCCTGCACAATATCTCAAACTCAGGCAGAAAATTTAGATGGAAAAACAGGAGGGAAATGGCTAATGTGATAACAAAAATAAAAAAGACTACACTGGCCAGAGGCAAAGGACAGCTGAGTCCCACACTGATACGGGACTGCACCTCAGACAATATCCTGCAGGACTGAGCCAGGCCTGGGCAACAGTCGGAAAAGCAGAAAGGGAGGATGATAACAAGCTCCCCTGGACTCATAGGTGTACCCACAGCGATGGAGCAGGAGTTACAGGCACATGGATGACAGTAAGATGTTGCCTTTGAAACTGGGGTTGGGATCCTGACTGTCGAGTACCCAAGATGCACGTACACTGTGTATGGCACACAGACACGTGGCACGGCCGTACCATGCAGAGATGCAAAAAAAGCAGTCGGTGGATGGGAGAAGCGCCGTGCCTTACTGTGGCACTCCTTCGGAACTCAACCCCATACCTTTCGGCAGGTGGAGCCACAGCAGTAGGTTACAGCTGCCTGTCTAGCTGCAGAGCTGTATCATTAAAGAAGTGATCTCTGTGGCACCCTCGATTTCTAAATAAAACCACAGTCTAAACAATCTGCAATGAGACTTGTACTGATCTTTTCTCCCAGTACATTTTATCCACAGGATTATTTATAGTTCTGGTAAACAATCACAAGGCATAAAAAATGGAACAATAGGAAGCATAATAATAAATAGCAATTAATACATCATTAAAGGTTTTCTTCCCAAGACAGAAGGAAATGGAGAAAACAATGCGTTTTGATGTCAACATCAGCAAAATTTCTGGATCCTGCTCTTTGAGTACTTAATCATCCTGACATCTAGGCACTTCCATGGGAGTTTTGGTAGTGAAACTATCCAGGGAGAACTTTTTGTACAGGGAGGCCCCTCAGACTGCTCGCCTTTTTTGTTTTTTTTCAAAACAATGTGATTTTAGCATGACAGTATAATAAACATATTTGAAATTGTCTTTTATACTTCCAGGCAATTGAAATTCAAGTATTTAATTTAGACTTCATTAAACAGTTATTATATATTAAACAAATAGCAGCTACATACTAAAACATATTTGCAGAGTATTATGGTGATGTGATAGGTCCATATCAATTTCACTGTTATGAATCTATTGCATAACTTTTAATCCTTGGTGAGTGTTTAATAATCAGTATTCATATAACATACACTAACTGTCCTATTAAATCTAAATTAATTGTGGCTCAGGGAACATTAATTTAAAAGGTTGCCTATTTTCCCAGCAGATCTGATCTTTGTTTCATATTTTTCCATTAAAATTAGTGTTAAAGACTGAGTGAGTTTGTTTCATTTAGAATCTAGTTACTAGGTGCTCTGAATACCTGTGAATCACATTCTGCCAAGCTTCTCTGCTAACAGCAATATTAAAGATTCTGTCCCATTTTCTTCCAGTGTAATTAGCATTATCTGGAGATAATAAAGATAATAAAATATCACATATTTGTGTAGGAAAGGCAATCCCTATTGGCTGAAGGAACTGACATTCAGCAGTTCATTAAAACCAGTGAGTCAAAATTTGTCTGTGGGATTTGCATATTTCCAGTTTGCAAAATGACCAACTCTCAGGAATGAATGTCACATTGAAAGTTTTTTAAATACTTTTCTTGTTTAAATGAATCATGATCCCTGCAGTAATGATATAAAAGTTACTCTCTCCCTTGTCATCCTCTGCAACAAATGTGAGAAGCTGCAATAACACTGCATGTAGACCTTGATGAAGACTGCATAGCTCTGAGCAATAATTGGCATCAGAGTGTTGTGGTAAGAGAACTGAGATATTTCATTGGAGAAAAGGTCAAGAATCCTTGAAATTAATGTCAGAAGAAACTGTTCAATCATATAGTCTAACATACAAGAATCCATCAGAAGTCCATATTGAACTCAGTAGATTGTAACTGATTTAAGCTCTCTAGAAAGATATTTCTGAGAACATCCAGAGCTAGAGAATTCATTGCTTCTTTTAGTCATCTATTTCCAGTGACTGTTCGCCTTTAGTTTTAAAAATCAGTTATGCTATTTTTAAAAACAAGTATAAAGGCATTATTCAGCACTCTTTATCTAACGTGCAGGAATTGTATCAATACACTGAAATCAAATCACCTCTCAGTCTTTTTAAAGCAAAACCATCTCTGTCAAAGGTCTTCCCTTCTGTGGATCTCTTCTTTACTCCCTCCAGTTCCTCAACTCCCCCCCAAAAAAACAGTTGTCAAAACTGTATACAGTATTCCAGTACTATCCTCATCAATGTCCTGTAACTTCTTTGTTCCTATTTACCAGTATTTCCCATTACTGTGTTTTATTTTTTGCAACCGCACATTGAGAATCAGGAGCCCATTGAACTGTCTGTTGGTTTATAGATCTACCTTCAGTTCTTTGTACTATCTAGATACCATGCCCAGATATACCTGCATTGAAAACACGGGGATGTTTTAGCAATTGCTGAGCTATCCTTACACAGCATCAAGGCCTTTTCTTCTCATTCCACCCCATTAGTGAGGAGGCTGGGGGTGCACAAGGAAATAGGAGGGGACGTGGCCGGGACAGCTGACTCCAACTGACCCAAGGGATGTTCCATATCCTGTGGCATCATGCTCAGCATATACAGCTGGGGGTAGAAGAGGAAGTGGGGCACATTTGGAGTGATAGCTGGTGTTTGATGGAGCCCTGCTCTCCTGGAGATGTCTAAACACTGCCTGCCCATGGGAAGTGGTGAATTAATTCCTTGCTCTTTTTTGCGTGGACAGCTTTTCCATTAAACTGTCTTTATCTCAACACATGAGTTTGCTCTTTTACCTTTCCAGTTTTCTCCCCCATCTTCCTCCAGGGCAGTGAGCAAGCAGCTGTGTGGACTTTTTGTGGTGAGCAGTGTTAAACCATGATACTCACATAAAGCCAGAGATTACATAACTTTTGGCTCCTGCCATCGATTTCTTGCTATACAGCCTTAGCACTGATACTGTAGTCCTAGCTCTAGTTTGGCTGAAGCAATGAACTTTAATCTCCACTGATTCAGATCTGAAAATACTAAACAAACAACTGAAAACATTTACTTCATTGTCCCTCACACCCTCAAGAAACATGCGCTCACAGAAAACAAGAAGTACAGAAATTAATAGAGGATATGGTCTTGTGAGCCAAGGGTGGAAGGCACCTTGCTAGTCCTGTTTAAGCAGAACTTTCTCCTTTGCCCTTTAAGTCATTGGTTAATCAAACTAGATTTTATTAGTTGTGCTATTGCTTACTGCTCAGTTTAATACCCATCTATGTTTCTTTGCCTCTGGAAACCAAGAGAAGGCTAAAATTATATTACAATTTAAAAGCAGAAAATAACTAAGGGTTGAGGAAAAATGAAGAAGAATTATAGGCCACTAAATTTAACTTCAATATCTGACAAATAACTAGAACAATTAGTAAAGCAAGAGCAATCTGTATGTAAACAGGTTGAAGAAAATGCAGTGATAAATCGGTAACACATTTGTAAAAAGCATAAATCAAGTGAAACCAAGCTAATTGGTTTCTTCGATGAAATAATGAATGCACAAAGCAAAAGTGGTAGACAGAATTTCTTAATATTAGTAAAATACTGATCCTGGTTGCACATGGCGTTCTCAGAAAGAAGTTTAGTTGGATTAAATAGAACCAGCACAAAATGAACACACAGGTAAATAAATCAAACACTGAAAAACTTTTCCAGTTGAGCTGATAGCTGGAAGTAGATCAAAACCACTTTGCACGATCAAACGTCTTACACAGCTCAATTTAGACATGAAGGGATTTTTTTCTTTTTTTTTTAAGTCAAAAAAACCCCCATAAACAGCATCTCATGTAAGAAACACCTAAATAAAGAAACTGAGCAGACCAGCAAAAATGACAGCCATTTTGGTTCTATGCCAGCACCAGAGTAGCTTACATCAGCATCAGTTTTCTGCTACACAGCTGAGTTGCTTTATTTAGATATATTAAATATTCCAAAGCATATCTAAATAGAGCTTTAGTTGCTGCAGGATTATCTCAAATTTATTTATTGACGTTGCTTCTGTTGACTGGTATTTCTGTCCATTCATCTAAAATCGCAGGATTCATTAAATGTTTGTGCCTTTTTGTTTTGACTGAGTGAAAAAATGATGTCTATTGGCACTACATGTCTTTGGGATCGTTTGCTTTGTTTTCTTTATAAAAGCTAGTAAAGATTCTTATGATTATTTATTTGTTTTTAACACAGCAAATAGTCATGCTGTTGGCAGGTATGGCCCTATGTTTTTTGACAACTAAGAGAATGTTTTGGCTTTTAAGAATACAGAAACTTTTTCGTGTCCCAAAAGCTGATGTGCTAAGAGGCATTAGGTGATAGAGATATGAGATCCCAAGATATCAATGAGCGGCTCTCTGTAAGACTTATAGACAGCAATTGTAGCAGGAACATCAGTTGTCTCATCATTGTCAAGAGTTTTCATTGCAATTAGAGGAAAGGAACATTTTTAGAAGTTTTAAAGGATGATTATCAAGTTGGTTTTGCAGATCCTTATGAGACGACCTTTCCAAGTTAAGAAGGGTAGCACACACCTGAACAGCAGGTGAGCTAATCAAATCTGACAATAAAACACAACAAATGTATTTTAGTGTTAGAATAAAAATATAATGTTGAAAGGAGACATCAGTTGTAAAAAAAAAAAGACTGAAATGCAGAGCACAGAGAATAGGCAGATGCAGTGAACAGTGTTTTATACAAGAAAAAGCAGATACTATTAATTGTTAAAGAGTTGATTTTGTCTGCTCATATATTTCAGTAGTGTTTATTTTAAAGTATAATGAATATATATATGCCACAAATAAAATCCTAGTCAGTAAAACTTTTGCCACGGTCATTTCTACACCCTTAACATAATCCAGATTGCATTAAAGTAGAAATAAATGCAAAATTGCTTCTGACTTCCCCAGGAATGGCTTTGCACTCATAAGCAGTGAGCCTTCTCATTTCAGTCAAGTAGCACACAACTTGAATAGTTAATTTTAAAAAGGGCAAGGATATGATATCATTAGATAGATTGGGATTAAAAAGTTATAAGCTTATATTTTAAATAGTAGAAAATTACTTACTGGGTTTTTTTCGGGGAAAGTATCACACGTAAAGATGCAAAGATGAAGGTAACTGTTCTCCCTCACAATGACTGCTACCTCAAATGTGTGTACTAGTATGATCACAATATTGTCTTAGGATAAATTTAAGAGTTTATAATACATAATTAAAATGGATGGATTTAGGATGTTTTCCCCTTATAACTTGATTTCTATGTAGACATGTTCACTTCATAGAAAAGAATGACAGTAACCTTTAAGAGCATACAAATACATATTATTAGATTGCACGTACTGCTTGCTGAGAAGAAAATAAAGGATACATGCAGTATACAGAGGGGAAATTTTGCAGATAATGGGTGGAATAGGCAGAAAACAAGAGTGACTGTGGCATTGCTGCTGTTGGAGGTCCACATAGCTGGAGTTGATGTGGTGTGAAAACAGAAGACATGAGATCTTTTAAGTTACTCTCAGCAGGCCATAAGGGCATTTTAAGAAGCCCAAACACCACTACCTCTTCTTTTGGAGGAAGTAATGTGCCAGGCATGTTTTCAAAAGTTGCTGGGAATAGTACACCCTCTCTAATGCTCCAATTTTTACATTCCAGGTAATCGTCAGCCTTTTTTTGGACATTGGTATTTTGAAGCAGCACAGTAAAGAGTACAGAGATTTACACAGCCTCCAAAGTTTACAGTTCTTTGTTGTGAGTTATAATGGATATAAATACTTCTACTCTAAAACTAAAACCATTTGTTATAGCATACCTAAACAAATTTATTCATAAATAACAGTACTTTCACTTAAAAAAAACCTAGCAGCCTCTGATATAGGGAGGTCCGATCAGAAATTATAGCTCAGAATACATTTTTAGGAATGTTTCCTAAAAGATACGGAAGGGTAATTTTTTCCTGTTCTAATTGAGAAACTGTAACATAAACATCTATGGAGAAGCACATACAGATAAGTAGTTCTCAAAGTTTTAAAGTATTTTTCAGATCTACCCCACAGAAATGCATTTGGTCACATAAATGTAAGTAAGAATGCAAAACAAGATAACAAATGTTAAGATGTTAAGATACATATGCCCTTTCTGAATGCCTTCAGCAAATTTTAAAAAAAAGCAACTGTATAAGGAAGCGGGGGCTGTGTGATTCTCTGAAAGTGAAGAAATTTGAATTACAGCTGTACAGGAAATTTCAGGCTCAGATCCTTATTGCTCATAGTTACTGTTCTCCAATTGCTAGTCTACAATGAAAAACAGAAAAGTTAAAATTTTGAAGATTCTTAACCGAACTATTAGCATAATTCATTTTCAAAGATATACCTCCTACAAATCTCTACCAACAATTTTTTTCCTATCAAAGAGGTACAGCTTCTTCTGAGGTGTAGCAAAGAGTACCATGCAGTGGTTTACCATGCAATTATCTAAACCAAGAATCAAAGACAATATCTGAGTAAGACTAGATGGCGGGAGCAGGAAGATTTTAAAAAGGCAGAATTGTATTACTGGATGACATTTAACCAAGGGAAATAGTACAGTATGTATTATCTCAGTTGCATTGAGTCTAGTCAATCTAATTGCCATTTGCAGTCTGGAAGACAGCTTTTCTAACATGGCCACGGGAGAACATATGGCTTCTTGTGGGACATATACCCAAGACACGCACTGAAAAAATCCTACAACACTAGCCCTTGCAGATACTGCCTGTAGGAGAGGCAATCTATAACACAGCTGTGTATAGCAATGTGACCATGGCAGCACCAAGATCAGCACAAGCTTGCCACCCAAATATTTACAGGAGTCTTTAGTCAATTACACAATTGCTATCACAATAGCAGTGCTTACAGCACATCAACTAGTCAGCTGAAACTCAACATCTGTAAGTGCACAGAGCTAATCACAACCTTCATTACAGAATAAATTTTCTACTGGAAGGAAAAGCGTCACTCCTGACAGGTTGAGATTCTGTGTTTCCCCAAAGTGCCTTTCGTTCAGTTACTCACTTTGCCTAATTTTAGATAGAGTGAACTGACTTTATTACATGCAATTGTCAGCTTTGGTACAAAGTGCCTAAGCCTTCTCCAGCCCTTAGCACAGGGTGAGAGAAGGTTCATTTGCTCACTGGGAGTTTGTGTGCTTTCTTCTGAAAATGCTAATCATTGTCACACACAGAATACTCACATAGTTGGATGCACTGAATCTATTCCAGTAAATCAGACCTTATGATCCTACCTGATAAACAGGTTCCACTGAAAAAGTACCATGAAAATCCTAAGAGAAAGGGAAAGGTGGGATGACCTTCTCAGGCCATGACAGCAGGTGTAGGAAGGCAAAGCTGCATGAATTTCCATAAATTCATTCATTGATGACACAGAAAAAAAATTAGTATTGAAAATACCTAAAGAGACTTCAACTTATGATAAACTAAATTATTCTATACTAGTATGCTAGGATCTTGCCATATGTTTTGACATAACATTACCTTGTTGGTGTGAACAGTTGCAGTGTGCTAACATAGGTACGCTTATCCAAATTTCACATAATTGTAAATCAGTAGTATAATTTTCCTAGGTTTACCCACTTTTTCCACTAGATAAAGCCCTTTATCATCCACTATGGAATTGCAACCATGGCTCTTTATTTTTGTAATAGAAAGAGTAGCTCCTCCCACAAGATTTTGACAAGCTTGTGAAGTTGAGTTCACCAAATGCCCAGCCCTTGCTTTCTCAACACAATACCCCACCAGTTTAAGATGCAGTCAGATTTTATCTGACTCTCACAGGACAGGAAGCATAGAGTTTGTATTCATATGGTTTGGTTTAAGCTAAGAACATAACCACATTTAATCCACTTCATGTTGAATGATCTAATCCTTTGTGATTTTGGAGCCAGGTAAGAGTGCTCCAAGTATTAGCAAGTTTATATTTCTGGTTTAAAATGCCTTGAGCTGACACTGTGCATCTGCCTTGCTTAGGTAGCATTTGCCAATGAAAGACCCTCTTTCTCAGCATTTGTGCCGTAGGTAGTTTGGCAAGTCATTGTATTCGTATCTTCAGAGTATGCTCCAGTTTTCCTAGGCTCTTTTCTGAATAGAGTATGTACTATCAGGAGAACAATTATTTCTTCATAAACAATGCCCATGTTGATGACTGTATTGTTTATAAAATTCACCTGTTTTATAGTCAAGCAGTATATTATATAAATGTGAAAATAAAATGCTTGTTTTAGGGTCTTAAAGATGCACAGCTGAAGATCTTCTTCGTCTCCTAAATGCAAATGCTATTAAAATCACTTTTTCAGCAATTAAAGAGCATTAGGTAGACTTCCAGTTAGGATAAATTTACCTCAAAAATGCATTCATCACTCTCTTCAAAAGTAAAGCCCCAAAGCAAAATACACATAGTTGCCAGCAGCTTTAGTCAAAGCTAAAATTAGCCATGCTGATTAAGTGGATTTTGCATAACCTTAACTATTAATCCCTCATATTGGTCTTCTTTTCTTTGAAAAATCTTTAAGTACCAATAACCTAAAGGTTTATAGAGTCACTTTTTAATACTACTTAGTTAAGATTTAATCCTTTGTATGATAGTTAACATTGGCACCATCTTTTAATAGCACAAGATTTCTAACATGCACTTGCTGAACAAAACAGACATTTTCAATTCCAGGGAAATAATGGCAATACACATAGAGCAGAAGAACTTCCTTTTAAAGAATTAAATAATGTACTTACAAGAGATAAAATGGAACTAACAGTAAATTAATCTCTCAGTTTTCACCCTTTCCTTAAATAGTATTCTTTTCATGCTTAATTCTTTCCCCTTCCATTTTCTTTAACTCAGCTCCTTATTTTCTAACAGCTAGATTGCCTCCCATCTTACCTGGCTAAGCAAGACATAAATTACATTTTCCAGGAGACCAATAATGAATTTGACTCCAAGTCTCTTTTTGAAAGCAACCCCTGTTTTATAGACACTTCTTCTGAAAAGGCAAGATAGTACTGAGTCCTGGATCATTCTGTTGCTGTCAGAGGGAAATTAAATTACTGCCTTTAAAAGTTGAAATTGTTCCTATTTTCAGAGTAGGTCAAGGAGGAGTGCAGTAAGTTGTTCTTCATAAAGTAGTGTGCCTTTGCAAATTTTGACTCTTGTTTGGGGCTGGTCCTGCTAACAGAGAGTGCTTTCTCTGAAGATTTATCCAACACCTTTTGCTTCAGATTTGCTCCAGGCTAAGAATGCAAATATTACTAGCTACCCAAGCTCAGCCAACACCTGGAAGTTCATTAGTTTACCATAACTCCTTTGTGTGCCCCAGCCCTGCGTCAGCATTTCATAGCATTTGCTCATCTGCCTGTTTTTTTACAAAGAGTAATCAACCTTCACATTTTGTAATAATTTGCATTTTCTGATATTTATTTTTTTAGCACCAATAAATTGAAAAGGGTTTGGCAGCACCAGCGATCTTGCTTGCTCCCTTCACTTTAGAAATAATTAACAGAAATCCAGAAAAAAAAGGAAGAGCTATTATAGGTATCTGGTAATTATAGCTCACACTTCTGTTTTGCCAGTCAAACAATTTTAAAAATCAATTATAAGGCAAATTAATTGAGTAGTAAACATTTTTGCTCTTTTATATCAGCTAAGGTTTTTTTATCTGTGTTTGAGCATTAATTCATTAATTGTTTTAAACATCACTTCATCAGCAGTAAACTCAAAGCAGCTGACAGTTGTGTTTTGTTTATATATTTGATCAATACAACCAGCTGAAAACTTTCAGATCATTGATCATGTCATGTTCTGCTGAGTAATTGGCCAGTAAAACTGGATGTTTGGAAACTGATGACTTAGGGGTTCAAAGGTCGGTCCAGCAAGAAACTGAAGCTGGCTAAAACAGCCTTTCTTTTCTTCTTTGCCTTACTCTTCCACAGGTGGTCTTCTGATGATCCATGATGTCATCTCTAATCTTCATGATAGTTTTCCTCTTTTTTTAAGACAAATTTTAAGATATATTGTTGTTCCATTGATCATCTTAATCTGCTGTCTGTACTGCATTGTAAAAGTACTAGCAGTAGTATTCCAGATGGAGAGCGTAGTGACATTTATAGGGTTTTTAAATGTTTCCTTTCTGTCCTTTTCAGCTATTTATGACTTTGTCAAACTTTTAGCTTCACAACTGAAATTTCTCAGATATGATCATTGACCAAAGGTCAGTTTTATCCTAGTTCACTTATTGAGGAAAAAAAAAAAATCATCCAGTTTTGTGATCTTAAGTCATGTAACAGTTTGCTTTTCCTTACATGATGGTTTGTGGAGTATTTTTTACAGAGCTTTAAGCAAGACTCATACCTGAAGACTTTGAAATTTATCTCAGAGAATACTTAGTATAGATATGTTCTTTCCAGCGCTTTTTTACCAGTCTCTTCCTATTTGGTAGACTTATACAGTTTATCGAAACTGTCTTTCTTTTTAAATGGTATGGACATTGTGTGGAAAGAAACAGAGCTTTAAGAAACAAATGAAATTATGAAATTGCGAATGTTTGGACATTTGAATTATATAATCCCCTCTTGGTGAGGTTCCTGTCTCAGAATAAGCGCATGCAAGCATTTATCTCACTGAATGATGCAGTGACATTGCATGGGAGACAGGCACTCAGGAGAGATTGCACCATGGTCAAGGAATCACAAAGAGACACAGTGCCTGCAGAAGTGAGCAGAACAAGTGAATTCATGGGAGCTTACAAGTATCAAATGCTGTGAGTGGGATAATGGCATTACTCCATAGAATTCCCTCAATTATGGTCAAATAACCAAACAATTTTTTTCTTTTTCCAGCCTTAAACAGAAGTTTCCTTAATTTGTCTTAGTGATGAATAACTATGCAAACGTATTATTCAAGCTTTAATGATTGTTAAGAGGATAAATTTTGAAGCGCTATAGGTGGGCAGTGACAGAGGTAAGCCACGATGGAAAAGCATAGCAGTTTTTTGATGCTGCCGAATGGAAAAACTATTGTTTTCAGATAGGTTTGCCACTTCTGTTAAAATTCCAGTCCCATAGTCAAATACTCTTAGTAGGTTGGATTCATCCTCTTAGTAGATTGTGATCACAACTCTCTTCATAAGCAGCTATAATTATGTCTTTTATAAAATCACCTCTTTCCCTTACAGATTCACAGGAAAAATTTGAATGATAAAAAGGTAATCTCTAATGTCATTACAGTGTTCATATTTGAGTTGGTTGTGTACTCAACACATGCCTTTAATATTTCCTTTTCCATAGAAGCTGACATTCTATAGTACTGGCTTTAATAGGCAATCATTCAACTTTTAAACTTTTAAGATGCAAAGTAAATTTAGTACAGGAAACTTGCTATTGCAAAGTTATGGATGAAAAGATATATTTCAGAATCCACTCAGCAGTACATGCAGGTTACTGCAGAGATGGGCAGAGCTGAGATACACAATTTTGGATTTCAGGTCTTCTTTCTGACATTTTAACACTTCTGTTACAAAGCTCCATTAATGTCAGTTTTTGAAGGAATATACGAAGTTTCAAATTCTGTTGCGCATTCCAACAGACATGCTTGCCAGAACAAAGCAGAACTGTATATTTGCCTTCAGTGTATACCTCAACATGAAAGACAATTAACACTAACAAAACACTTCTAGCTTTCCATTTTTATAGTTATATATTGTAAAGTAAACATCTATCTGCATGTTTCCTTAGGTTTTCGGAAATGTGCTCAGTGCCAGGTAATTCTGCAGTAGATGTGAGAAGGTACAAATAGGTATTGTCCTCTGGAAAGGACATGTGCCTGAGGAAAGATCTAAATGTTTTCCTAATCCTGATATTGATCTTTTGTGTGGCTTTTGAGAAATCATTTCTCTTTTCATTAGGGACTCTTTTCTCCTGTGTAGTGTCTTTGTAGGGACAGAGAAAGATCTGTGCATAGCAGCATTATAATCTTTTTGCACTGAATGCTTCCAGTATTGTGGCAGGAAACAATTGGTATGAGCTTTTTAAAATTTTTTTTTTAAAGGATTCTTTGTCTTTTGGCAGTGTTATTCCCTATGCATTGTGTTGTCCATCCATTGTTTCATCTATGAACACCTCTTATTTGAAAACTCTACACATTCAAGGGAAAAAAACTGAAAAACATTTCAAATTAGTATCGCTTTATTTTTAAATAGAGAACAAACCAGTGCCTAGAGAAATTAATGGCTATAAAGTATTCCCTGGTAATAAACAGATATAGTGATAAACAGAAGTTATAGTAATCACAAGATCTCTTAAGAAAGTGTTCCCCGCTGTCATGCTGACGTTCTCACTGAACTATTGCAGGAGAACAAAGATTTTGTTCATTTTAAACCTTCTCTTTGAATAGCAAAGGTATGGTTAAAGAATTAATCCAGCTGGGTAACAATTGCAAGCTCTATAACCAATAGCACATGACCCAAAGCATGATGAAAGATACGTATCTTGAGTCTGTTCTAGGCATCAATACAGGGCTGTGTTCCATAACTCCAGGAAAAATACCGAACCTACAGCCTTTAGAAAACCCTTAGAAATCTTATATATAGCATGAGGACTTGGCTAATCTTGAATAGGAGAAGGAGAGTGAAATAAAAAATCCAAATCCCTTTTGCAATACCTATTAACCTCCCATGACATAGTGGGAGTTCAGCCACATTGAAGAAGACTGCAAAAGTAGCTTTAAAAGTATCAGTTACAGTCATATAAAAAAAATGTTTGATGGACAAAATATTTTGACAACATTCATATGTTATTTTCTCCTTTTTTTATTTTATTCCAGTTCATTAAATGTTTTGTTTTGGTGAAAGCTAAGGCTTGATGCAATTGTCAATGGCTAATGGAAAGCTTTTGTTGGTTTTGTTTGTAGAGCCTGTGCCCATCTAGAGTCCAAAATGGAAACCTTTGGGTATTCTACTTGTGGAAGTGTGTTAGAATTTGCATTTTTTCCACTGCACTCTGGGGAATTCCGGACTAAGATGTTTAAAAGGAGGAAAACAGTGAGCATGGAAAGATGAGGTCTAAAAAGAAATTACTAGGACTTTTAAATTTTTTCCTTACTGTTGAAAACTGAGATTTAGAACCAAGATATTTTGTCAGAATGCAGCATTATGGTACACTTTTTATCAAAAAGATACCCAGGATGCCGAGAAAAAGAAAAAAAAAAGAGGAATTTTTAAGTTCAGCACAGAATAACCAATATGTACTGCTTAAGACACGCATCTGGTTATTGAGAAATGCATATTCTAACCTGACTCAGGCTAAACAAGAACTGGACCCTTGCAAATATTTCATTTAAGACGTCTAATAACCATTGCATCTGTTCTTCATTGTTTCAGGCCACAAGTCTGGCTGCCTTTTTCTTTACAGTCTCAAATTTATATGGGTGGTATGGATGAGAGGCATCTGAAGCATGAGATTTTTGCAGAAAGAAAACAAGATAGCTTTAGCACCTCCAGACACTGGCTGAGGAGTGAATCAAAATTGGGACACCAATGACGCATGCTTGTCAGCTTACCTCTCTTGCCCTATCTATTAAACTTCCATAAATTTGGACCCAGTGTAAGCCTTGGAGAAGAAATACACGTTACATAAGCTCAGTGGAGAACCTGTTAATGTTTGGTTGTGTCATCTGCCAAAGATTCTGTCTGCTTTGAGAACGCTTCAGCCCCCATCATCTTCTTTGCATTAACTGGGTTGGACTGCTCCTACAGAGCTGGAGCAGGCTCCGTGCTAGAATTTGGAGGCCCAACAAACGTTCTCCTGCCATTCTCCTGCTACAGCCAAAGGCTGTGTTTTAAAAAAAACGCAAAAACCAAACCAAAACAAAACTGAGGCTAAGATCATGAATACAGGCCAGAAACAAAGTGTAAAATAATTGGTAATCAGTAGAGAACAATCTGCTGGAGAACTTGGAACTCAACATAAAGTTACTTACTCTTTGGCAAGGAAACAAATAACTGCAACCAATGGCAAGGTCCACATAAAAGATAATAGCTTTCTATTGCTACAACTTCTTGCCTTGGCTCAGAGTGAGAGGAGAGTGATGTGAGGAGTAGCACCACCATTGGAGAGATTTTAAATACATTTAATAAGCTGCTCTATGTATTCTGCTAAATAGTGGTAATTCACAAAATCTGCTTTTCAAAGTCTAGAAAATAAAAGGTTGCCTTTTTTCCCCTACCCAAATCTATGCCACAGATCGTGATGTAGTCTTTTAATTACATAAACGCAATTTTTTCTACAGACCTCCATGAGAATGTGAGGAACCAGAAACATTTCTAAGAGCTCAGTGTGGATATGTGCCCAACATCCACCTCCTCAGAGCTCTCACTATTGCTTCCTATGGGATATTGATCACTCAGCAGCCAAAAGCTTTCATACAACAACCATTACTAGGTCTATTCACCAGTTTAGGCTGAAGGGCAATTAAGAGAAAATCAAAGGAGCTCGATCTAAAAATAGACTTGCTTACCCATAAACTACACTTTGTTTTGTTGTGTGATTATAAAATTCTGAAGTATTTCATCAGAAAGGGAAAAATGTGTATCATTTCACCTACACTATGTCATAGTTCAGTTTACTCTGTGCCAAGCTAAAATATGAGGGAAGATATAAAGAGCTTAAATTGCAAGAGACACAGTATTTATCCATGTGACTTCTTTATTAAGGAGACAACCTCTGTGGTGGTAAAAAGGTCAGTGCTGCCCCATTATGTCTACTGTGTCCTTTAATCTTTTTTCAAATTTATGTATTGAAATCAAGAAATAGAAAGCTATGTTAAACAGTTGTTCTGATTTTTTTTTTTCATTTGATTCTATTAGTTTAGCTTTAGGGTCAGGTACATGTTTTGTGATATTTCCAGAATAACATAGTCCTGAGATAACACTACACATTTGTAATACTGTTTGGAAGACTATATATATGTGTGTGTATATATATGTATGTATGTATAAAACTCAAGTTGTTTGAAAAATAACCTGTATTTGCTGAATTTCAAATAGCTATTTGAATTACTTTGTCAAATTAAAGTACTGTTATACATCTCCTTTTCCAGGTGCAAGCAGCGGTGCTCACTACTATTTGACAGGATAAAAAGGAGGAGTACAATGGATAGTATTTCTTGCAAAAGGAAAAAATATTTACAGGATAATGGTGTAGCACAAATCTTTTGAAAAGTAATATCAACTACTGTCTCTCATAGTGTGCTCTCATTTAATAGTAGATGGTTCTATATTGCTGATACTGGGAAGTGAATTTTGTGTAAATGCACTAATATAATGGGATTTCTTAATCCTGACTGGTGGAAGAAGCTTTTCAAACATATTTGCTAAAGTCATAGTCAATGTCATTAGTCATAGTCAGTGACATGAGAAACAGCATTTCTGGAAGGAAAAGAAAATGAAAGATACAGTTTCAGTGCTATATAAGCTAGTTGCACTATTTCAAGCTAATTCTGAAAACAAATAGTGAGACTCTGCAGAACTTTATACGTATTATAAATGTTGAAATAATTTTGTTTTGTCAATATATCCTCAATATAAAATTGGTCTGGGCAGAATCCTTTTCTGGTTTATTGTATGATTGTATTNTGTATGATTGTATTAAAATAAATAAAAATTTTATTAAAAAAAAACCAAAAAAACAAAAAAAACCAAACAAACAAAAAAAAACCAAAAAACAAAAAAGCAAGCAAACAAAAAAAAAAACCCACCAAAACCTAAACCTTGAAAGAAAAAAAAAAAGGCAGTAAAAATTGTTAAGAAATTTTAGGCTATTAATGTTTTAGTGGGAAAATCTGCATATAAATGAAAAAAAAAAGTGTTTCTGTGATAATTCAATTTTTAAAACAGGTTTATCTGATGGTGTTGGTTTTTGCTTTTTAGTGGTCTTATGGATGTTGCTTGAAGCATTTCCTTTGGTACCAGGATCTGTAATGTCTCCTTCATGTGTATCCTCTGGTGCCTAATATGGTACTTGCACCAGCCTTTCAGGCTTTCCGTCATGTTGCAGCACTAACATTTATTCAGCCACGTATTCTCAGAAATGCCAGTTTTGTTTCAAATTTGGTTGGCTCTGGTTAGTGCTTCCCACAGATATTGTGCCTGTAAGCATTCAAACATCTCGGCAATATTTTCACCACCCCGCCGTGAGATGTGATGTCAGCACACACCTCTGCCTCCTGGAATGCACTGTGGCAGGGGCTGCTGCTGCCTTGTTGATGGCATGGGGGTCAGGAGAAAAAAAACCATTCCTTTGCTGTAAGTTGTGTTCTAAATATGTAAGTTGTGAATGTTAGAATGGAAGACTAATATAGACATCATGTATATAATCTTTCAGCAATAAAAACCAAGTAATTCGACAAGTTTCTAATATGATTTACCTGTTAAGAAGGGAGAAGTTTCAGAAAAAGCAAAACAAACAGATACTGGGCCTACATTTTCAAATGAGCCAAATTTGACTTCTTGTTATGGGCACTGAAATTATGTTCCAGAGGATAAGTTACTGGGATTTCAAAGTGTACTTAGTGTAAAAAATGAAGCATACTGATTTTAAAGCAGAATTAGCTATGTGCAGTGAAAATTCTCTGTACATGATTTTTAAGATTTAACTGTGTAGCAAAATAGCCTACAGATTCATGGCATAAATAGGGAAATTGTGCCACTTTCAAAAATGTGTAAGACTTTGCTTTCTATTTTAAAAATGTTACCAATTTTAGCTAAAATCATTCAGATATGTCCTTCTAACCAGTTGCAGCAGATGTTTTCCTGGAAAAATCACATTAGGCAGGTTTGCCAGTAGGTAGCTCTGCAAACATCTTGAAACTCTCAGTTTCTGGAAAATTTAGACAACTCTCCCTGAAACACCAGTGAAAGGGTGCTGTCTCAGCAAACAGAGTGCATTCACAAGAGACCAGAGGGCCTGCCTATACTTCTGGTACATTTTTGTGTTGTTTTTTATCTATCTATCCATCTATCTATCTATCTATCTATCTATCTATCTATCTATCTATCTCTATCTCTTCCTTTTTTAATCTTGATATTTTTTGCATGATGGCTCATTGCTTTTAAGCTTGTTCACCTAAAAGATGAGTGATCCAGAAGTACAGAACAGCAGGACATGCCAAGATATAAATGAATAGAGCATGGTTCTACACGAAAGGGCTTTTGCCAGGTTTTCTACTGAAGTGTGCAAATTTAAAGCTGTGGATCAACGCCCTGCTCTGTGCACTCAGTGTTGTGTCACAATGTAGTGACAGTGACAAACCCCTGAGCAGACAAGCCCACTTAAAAATACTGTGTGGAGGTACTCAGCAATAAAGGACAATTGCCTTCAGCATCCAAGAACTATCAAGGACTTCTGAAGACTGATGACCAATATGGAATATCACCTTACAAACATACTCTACATCCTAATGCTGTTGCCGTGCTGAATTGCTGAGACTTTTTCTGGTACACGGAGTAATGTAACACTAGTTTGGCCCTCCACTATAGTTTGTGTAGAGTTATTCCCAGCAAGATTAATTCGCATGAGCTCCCAAAATGCAACTAACTCGCTCACAACTAGCTTTAGGTCTCCAAGATATTGTGCACATATATCTGGTATTGGAAAGCTCATAGCAGCTGGCAATCCGTCGGCAGTTTCCTCAGGAATATCAAAAAATTCAAGCTGCATGATGAAATTACCAGAAGCAGTGGGAAAATATTTTATTTCTTCAGTCTCGGGCTTTTTAATGGTTTTTTAGCCAGTGGCTCACTGTTATGCCATTCACTTTATGAAGGACAACACTGTTAAGTTTTAAGTCTTCTTCCAGGAAAAAATTCCATAGCTGTAAAATCTGTAGCCATCTGACTGATAGTCTGTTTTTCCAGTGCCCATGCTATACACAGAGGAGAACTGATGGTTGTAGAGCTGCTTTAAGATGAGTCATTACTTGTTTACTTATTCTTTAATAGTTTTGCCCAAATTTCACACTTTATATCTAGTGCTCAGTTACAGATTCCATCCTAGTTTTCCTGATGTTCTGAATTTTAAATCTCTTCTAGCATTACAGCTCTCCAGATTTTTACCTGTTACCATCTGTTGATTTTTTACCAAAATATTATTCATCTGTTTTCTAAATGGAATCTCATTGCAATGTTCTGCCTGTGTTTCTAATCTTCCCAAGAACCCTTGAATTATTTCTCCATTTTCAGCAGTGTGCTCAGCTCCTCCTAGTTTAATAGATCTGCAGATTTCATTAATGTACCATTTACTCCCTCTTCTAGCTCATTATTGAAGCTATTAAATGAGATCAGAAGTAATACTAATCTTTGTGTACTGCACTAAATGCCTCCCTTCAAAGTTATTGTTTATCATTACCCTTCATTGTTTGTCATCACCCTTCATTTCAGTCAACATGATAGTTCATTTCCAATTTGATTTAAGTTTGGGAATAGAATTTCGACACATTGGTGATGGGAGAAGAAAGGCTAATCAACAATCCAGGAGAGGCTTCTAATTAAGGCTGAATTTAGAGAATCAAAGTTATGAGTTTTCTACCGCAGCCACAGTGTAAGGTGGGAACTGTCTCCGTAACTTAATTGAGAACACCTTAAGCCCAGTGCTAAAGTATCTTAAAGGAAACAGTATATGGCTAAAAGTCAGACATATAACAGTATAGCTTCTGCTCTCTATTAATTAATTTTGTATTACTATTAAAAAAACAAAGTTTGTCTGGCAGACTTCAAACTGTTTTATTAAATTTGTTTCTCAATATCTGCTCTATTATGTTGCCAGAGAGAGAAGCTAAATTTATGACTAGCAATTACAAAGAGAATTCGTGTAAGATATAAACTTCTATCTTTGGCTGTTTCAGAGACATACAGTCTTGCTTCCAAAAGAGATATATCTTTCTACTGGTCCATTCATGGTGTAAAATTTCAGGAACAAGATTTTAATTTTCACCACCCCTTCAAAATTTAATTTCTAAACTCCATAGTAAATACTATGAAAGATATTTATAATAGGAAACATCAGTTCAGTCAGAAAAATCTCCTTTTGACAAGATAAAATTTCTCTGATAATAATCCCACATGACTTAAAGTCCAACACCAAAACCTATTCATCTTTCATCTTAATAAAATATCTCTCATTTTGTAAAGTTAGTTGCTAACCTGTATTTTCAGGGCCAATTACCCCTGCTTTTTATTGACTTGACAAAAACATCTTTGTCCAAATACATTTGGATATTGCTTGTTTTTTCTTATGAATACTTGGCTTGAGCTCATTCCGTTACATATGTGCCAGTGCAAATGTAAAGACCTTAAACGTAGTCTAGAAAAACATTGCCTCTAGATAGAGCTTAATAGTTCTCCTAAAGTTTTGTACCTATATGTGTTGAACAAAACAATGGGACAGTGAAATACTGAAAGTCGTGTTGGGGCCAGGTTATTTTTCAGATGTAGGGAAAATTTTCGGAGTAAGATGGGTGCATCCTAGAGACCATGCAGTGGGTCTAATGAAGATATAATTTCAAGTCACACCAGTGCAGTAACTGAGTGGGTTATGAATCCAGAAATACAACCAGAAGTGGGATCACAAATGTAGAAATTGGGTTACCAGAAAAGTTTGAGCTTAGTTGGTATAAGCGCAGCTTCTCTGAATTTCGAAGCCCTGCATCTTTCAGTATCTGCCTTCCCATCTGACATAACCTGGTATCTCATTACTGTGAATCTGTCCTAACCTCTGAGGCAAATTTTGTTCACTCTCCCCCTGACTGCTTATGGAATATTTTCCTCCTACTCAATCTCTCCCAAAACCCATCTCTGTTGATTCCTGATAGGGAATCAGCAGTGACACTTTTTAGCCTTGTTTTTATGCTTAAGCATTTTTATAAAACTTTTTATTGGATTTTTATTGTTACTATCTCCTGTCCGTCCCTCTTCCCCTATTATTGAGTTACGTATTTATTATATCTCCTGTGAAATTGAATTGTATTATTCTCAGGGAAAAGATTTAATGTCACTTACATTTTCAAAGGTGCCTACCAGTAATATTTAATGACGTAAAAAATAAGCATTATTACTCTGGTTCATTAATACTTATTAATCATGATTTAAAGTGGCCCTGGTGAGTTTTACTGTTAACAGTCCTTGTCTTGCAGATGAAAGCCTGAGGATGCTGTTTCAACAAGAGAACATTGACTAGTTCATTTTCTCGGTTTTTGGTCATCTGTATAGTACCCATGGAGGATATGTATGTATGCCTAGACCATGTTTCAGCATGTGTTTTGGGAACAAATTAGTATGTTGTGCCTCATTTCCCCCTTTGTTCCTTTGTATTCAAGGGGCTTTTACCTTTCCTCTGAAAGACACTTGAGGAAATACATGCCTGCTGTGAAAGCCTGATTTATTTTGCATTGCATCTGCACTGTCTGGTTCTGCAATATTCGTTTTGGAATTAAATCAGCTTCCCTGTGTCTCTACAAAGGAATTTCTTTTTTTCTAAGAAGTTGATTCTTTTATTGTGTGCGTTCTTGGCAAAAGTATTTGCACTGACTGTATTAGTGGCTTTCCTATGTATATTCAGGTTTCTTATTTTCATTATCAAAGAAAATGTCAGTTACATGTATAATGCTTTGCAGTAGGTCCTCACCCAGAAAGATTTCAAAATCAAGAGAGTGTAAGTGGAGTAAAGAGGAAGAATAGTGGTTATATTACAGCAGTCCAATATATGCAGATACTGACCTTGGCAAAAGCACTGTGGATGTAGTGTTATAATAAATGGGGCAAAAGCATCAGGAAGTGAAAAAAAAAAAAAAAAATTGCAGTAGTGCCATCTAGTGTGCCAGGTGTTGCAGTTTTCTGAAAAGGGACAGTAAACTACTTTCAAGCCATCCCACTTGTTACCTGGCTCTCCTCCTGCTGCTGCCCTCTTTTCTGTCTGCTGACAGGAAAGCAGTAACAGCGTTGACAGAAGGTAGAGGAAGAGACCTGAGGGCTGTTTTGCAGATGCTGATTCTGGCACACATGCCATAAGGTTGTCATTGCTGCTCTAAAGAATGAGCATCCATGGTGTTTTAAAAAAGGAGAAAGATAGCTGTTCTGTTTGTACTCCCATACAAATCTTGCTTGTCTACTCATTGGTTTCCACTGCAAAACATGTAACAGCTAAAATATCCTTTTTCAGCTACTGCAGGCAAGTTTTCTTGGTGTTGGAAGAGAAAAAAAAATAATTTTGATGCCAGAAAAGAAGAGGGGCTGTTGGTTTATGAAGCTTACTGGAAGAGGTGGAAATTATTTTTTGCCTGGTGGTTAAAGGAATTATGTTTAGAATAGAGGGTCCACAAAGTTCTCTGTATGGGAGATGGGAGGTGAGAGGCAAATGAAGGGAAAGAGTGATCTGTTTTGTGAATTAATTCTTTGTACTAGGAGGAGTCCTTTTACCCGTGACCACCCTAGTCTTTTCCACTGCTGCCTTTTCCACTTTCACTGGTAGCTGACTGAACCTCTCCACTTTAATCCTGAGATATGCAAAGTGTGTGGCTTACCCTTCAGTGTGTGAAGCTGCACAGGGTTTATTTTTGTCTTCCATATAGAATCTGCTTGTAACAAGTGGAAGAGTGATCAAGCCAGGAAGTGTTGTCTGCAAATGAAACCAACATCTCCACAGCACACATAATGCTGTGTATTCACCTGTCCTTTGCAGCCAGTGCTGGAGGATATTGCTTTTCCAGTTGGATTTGCTTGGGGTGCAGCTACAGCAGCATGTCAAATTGAAGGTGTCAATTTTTAGCTATCAAAATGTTAAAGAAGTTTTAAGTGAGTGAAAAGTCTGGATCCAGGAAGGAGAGTGTTTGATCTTTGCCTTGTTATGTAGTCACTACTTCTGATGCAAATCCATGTAGCACTTCTGTTTAAACACTTCTGACTTGAGGAGTAAGAAGAGGGTAAAAGATGTTTCAAATCTCAGAAATATGTCTAGGTAATGGAAATGGAGCTAATTATTGGGGGTGGGGGGGTGGAGGAAGCAGATATAAGTAATTTTTTCATCTACTTCTTGTGTATATCCTTTCTGTAGAGCTGGTTCAAGTAGATTACTATTGGCTATTTTGAAACTGGATGGGAGAACTACCTCATCAGAAGAAGTCTTCAGTTAGGAACTCATCTCCAAAGACCATGAAAAACAATGAACTGAGAGGTTAACAGTTGGACTTGTGGAGGCTGTCCCTCAGGGACATGTGTCGTGTTCCCAACTGAATAGAGGGACTGATGAAGGGATTTGCCCAGCACAATATGAAAATACGTTGCAGATTAGGGAATGTAAACACATAAACACAGGGACGCCTACAGCCATAACCCCTCCAAACTTCATCCTTTCATAAATGTGTCTTTATAAACCTTCAAAATACATATAGACCTGATTTTCTCATATTATACCCTGCAGCATACAGGCACTTAACTCCCATTGATTTCAGTACCTAAATGGGAGTTGTAGATCCTAAATTGTCTTTGAGGATGTAGCCTTTAGTTCTTGGTTATTGCTGAAATTGAGAGTACTTGCCCATCCTCGGTACCTTTTAACGAGCTCAGTTTACCTAATAGACTGCACAGCTCGCAGTTCCCAGGGAATCAATATTCTGGGCCAGAATCTAACTCGAGTCCTGCAATGCACATAGCTCTTCTAACTAATTTTTAAAATGTGAATTGTGTGTGCATTATAATTTCCTCCCTTTTGAGTGGCTAGATGTGCAACTTTAATGTTCTCTTAATGTATTTTTAATGAACTTTCTTAAGGCTTCTGAGTGGGGAAAACATAAAAAAAAAATCTATAATATGGTCTAGACACTACTCAAATGACCCTTTTCCTGGAGAAGTAAGAAACTCACCAGGGAATTCCTTCTCCTGAAAGCTTCAGAGGCTGTGCAGCTTCCGACTTAGAGGCAGCATGATTGAAGCAATAGTTCTTGTAGAGTCCAAACTCAGTTGCTGCACATATCACAAGACACACAGTGGAAGAGGCACGAGCTGACAGGCTACTTTATTTTTTACTGTCAGCTATGTATTTATGCACAGCACAACCTTCTCCACTCTGTATATTTCAAAGCGCTAAAAAATCATACCAATTGTACTCTGCATGCTCAAAGTGCAGATTTCAAAGGTTCATGACTCAGTCAAATCAAAATCAATTTGCACCAGAACATTCAAAAGCACTTCTTCTTACTGAGGGCCATTTCTATGCTAAATTTCAACTCTCTGCTTGATTTTTTTTTTCTTTTTTTTTTTTTGGCGGGGGGGGAAGTTGCAAAAAAATTCCTGTAATGGTAAAAGTGGTTTTCTTCACTTCTTTCATATGCCAAATAATGGAACTGCATTAATTCAAACAAAATTACACTTTTTGGTCAGAGACCAGGCCGAGAAAATTTCACTCCCAAAGGTCAAAGTACAGCTGAATTAGAGGAAAAGTGTACTTGGAAAAGTACATAAAAACTTATATACTCTGATCAGTCATATTCCTGTTTTAGGAGCTTCACTAGTTGGAAAAGCATTACATTTCTTTCTGTTGTAATAATTGCAGAATATGAGGAACATATAATAATTTCTATTATTCATTTGATAGCATGTCGTGCCGATTTGGTATCCAATTCACACCTAAGTATTTTAAATGTAAAATCAGTTCCTCGTCACTGTTCTTTCCTGGCCCCAAAGCTCCCTAAAACTCCAGTTGTGCCTGCACTGTGGACTGCTGTGTAGCATGGAAGTTTCTGAGCAAGCTTAGCGGTGCAAGCCTGGTTCATTGAAGCAGAGCAGAGCTCTCTGCAGACTAATTGCGGCTCCGCAGGACGTGTTAGTGTACCTAGAGCTTTCTGTTGCCATGGCTGGATTCCTTCCTAGGCTTCATCAGGTGGCTCGGATGCTCGATACCGTACAGAGAAGGCTCTTTGAACAGTGTCAGGAAGGCTTGAAAGGGGGTCTGTTTGCTACAGCCCCGCTCGGCGCTTTACAGTGGCTAATGGCCACTGGAGTAGTACTGTTATACGCTGCTGAAAATCAAATGCTTCTCCTCCCTCCCACTTCCTTTGCTGGAGGAAGACAGACAAAAAAGAGGGATCATTCAGCCTCTGCTCTAGATGACGGCTCGTAACTGAAGGTGTGCTAACTGCCTGTTATGGCAGCTTTTTCTTCCCTTCACTCCACCCGTACCGAAAAAAGAGCTGTATCGAATCAATATGGTGCAGGAAGCCTGCTTTTAAAGGCTTCAAAATTCTAGGTACCATCAAAAATTACTGTTATTTGTTATTTCCTGCACTTCGCTCAGATGACTATTTATTTCAGTAGTCATGTTTGAAATTTGAAGCAAGGTGTAGAAAACTTGTAGTATTGTATTTTTCTGAGGAGTGTACAGACAGAGCACCAAGTGTATGATAAAATCTGAGATTCAGAAAAACTCAAACTGTCTGGATGTAAAATTTGACCTACTTTGAAGGTTGTCCCATGTAAAATTTAATTTACTGACCAACCAAATGTAGATGTATGGGTGTTCGTGTGCTGCAATAAAATTCTGTAAAGACCATGAAATGTGACAAAGATCTCTGAAAAGCTAGGTTATAGGAGTGATATTACAGATTTTAGTAATGCTTTAAATTAAGAGTCTTCAATATGCTTAACCTTGCATTAAACTTAGATTTAATAAGACAGATGTATATTAAGTACTGAATATACTTAAGGGAGCAATCTTGTGTTGGCAGGGGATGGACTCAATGACCTCCTAATAGTTCTCCTCCATCTCTAATTTCAATGATACTAATTGATTATTAAAACACTTTTATTGAGGATTGATATGTAGCTATTATATAGTTATTAATCTTATAACTCAACTGATATTTAATTTATACATAATTTTAACACACAATGTCATTTGAGTTTTTAAAGAATAACCCTGGAACAGTGCGTTCACTGCGACTCTGAAAAATCTTGGTGGTAAATGAGGTTGGCCATTTTGAGTTTAATTGCAATGTTATGATTAAATCACACTTTACGGGGGTTTACAGAGGGGAGTAAGATTACAGAGCTCTCCACAAAAAATATTGTAATGTTTGCCTCAGCTATAGCATGGCTCAGGAAAGACAAAGAAACTTGTAATGAGGAGAAGTGCATTTATTCGACTCAAATATTATATGTTGTTAGATCTCAGACAACAGCTACATTTGGAATATTTTAACGGTAGTCTGTGTATCTCAATTTTAGAATTGTGAAGAAATATCCCAAAACTCTGAAAGTTAGGGGAAAATGGTGCAGTGCTTTTGAACATTCAAAATTAATTTCTGTGAATGTCTGGCTAAACAAAAAGCAGAAGTTTTGTAGACTGTGTTATTAATTCAGCTTGTATATGCCTAGGGCCATGGCTCATAATGGCATTCCTTTCTTTTTAACAAACTGTCAAGATTTTCAAAGGACATCCTGAAAGCCATAAGTGCCTATTTGTTGGATGTATTTCTCATACCCTAAAGGCTTTCTTTGATATGGACTGATCTTTTACATTTATGGATGGAAGTTGCATTAGAAAATGCCCTTTGTGAAAACCTGTAATATCTCAAGAGTGGCAAACATCTGATTTTTGGCTAAAGAAGTATGAAGAGTGTTAGAAGTCTGAATGTTTTTTTAAAACAGAATTTTCAAATAATTAGCAGCAAGCGAAAATATGAATAAATGTAAAACATAATGCAAATGTATACTAATGCTTGAAAGTTCCTAGTTACTTTAAATAATGTAAGAATTGGGTAGAGAATACTTCTCAGTTTGCCCATGGGATTTTCAGGGATTTGCGCCTATTTTGTGATAAATATTTACTTGCAACATATGTCTTTTGATGTCAAAAGTGTAATGACCAAGTTTTGTTTTTCAGGCAGAAGGCTGGAATGCAGATGGAAAGGGCCTTAATGTCTGGGACATATTCACCCATCAGGGAGGAGATCGAGTTTTCAAGAACCAGACTGGTGATGTAGCTTGTGGCAGCTACACTCTGTGGGAGGAAGATTTGAAATGTATCAAACAGCTTGGATTGACTCATTATTGCTTTTCTCTTTCCTGGTCACGTCTGTTACCTGATGGGACGACAGGTTTCATCAACCAGAAAGGCAATTGTTTCTTAAAAATAGAAGGTTGCAGCTTTAATTCAAGGTTATTGCTGCAGTCTGGCATAATTAATCCAGTATGCTATTCTGCAGTGTAGCTTTGAAATTGCAACTTTTTTTCAGAGTAATTATGGGATGATTTTTTATAGGTTTGCAACAACTTACTAATTAATATTCTAGATCCCCTCGGATAGCACAATCTTTTGGGATAGGATTATTATTATGTTTCCTATGTATCTTTTTGCTTACTCCAGTTTTTTTAATTGTAACTTTAAATCATTTTGCTTCATCAGAATGTTTATACTTGCAGGGATCCTAGCCATGAGAATATTTTTGGATGGCTTACAATAGACAAGTTATCTCATTTGGCAAGTGCATTTAGATAGCTTATCAGTACACTCCAATGCGCTGAACTTCACATTGACTATTTTGCACTAAGGGACATACTTTTCCCAGACTTTTTTTTTTTTTAGCAAATTAGAGAGGGCTCTTCAGACTGATAGGAACTATGCTTAGTTCTCTGTCAAAGAGAAGCTATGAGCTCTTCACAGTCTCAGGAGGCAGTTTATATGTGTAAAGGGATGCAGCACATAAATAAACTGGTCAGATTGCTAGAAGTCAGATATAAAATTTGTTTCACTTCTGATAAATTTATTTTAATTCCATTGGTGTAGACTAGGGGAGAGATTAAGGTAACTCACTAGGAAAAGACAGGAAAGGGCAGTTGTACCTAAGTAACAGAGGGGATGGAAGAAAGAAGAAATAAAGAGAATTGTGAAGAATAAAAGCAACTGAAGCTGAACCAGAAATGATAGGAGAATCAAGAAAGCTGGCTGAGATCTCTTGTGTGCTGGGAGGATAATATTCCAAGGAAAAAAAAAAGAAAAGTATATTTGAATGAACTTCTGAATCTCAATTCTGCTTCCTACTCTTCTGAATCTCAGTTCTACCAAGAAGATCTATATCCTTATACTTCTAGGGCAATATTCGCTTTGGCAATTCCATTGGTTTGAAGATTGCAAAGATGGAAAGCTACAAAGGATAGGACTTCTTAGAAAATGCTTCTCAAGGAGAAAAATGCTTATCTGTACTAGGGTGGTACCAGCAGAAGCAATCTTTTTCTGCAGAATTTTGGTCGTGTAGAGCTTGGCTGTTCAGTAGACAACAGCCTATCCTCTGCATCCTGCAGATTAAGGTTTTCACCAGAGAGTGGAGGAGCCTTTGTTGCAAGATTTCAGAGAAGGGGGGCTGGTAAATCTGCTGTAAACAGACCAACCAGCCATTTTTCCCTGCAGAGCATGCCAGATACATGTGCCAGTATCCCAGAGAGGCTTGAATTGAAGCTTTTTCTTTGCCACCAAAATTTACAGTACGTGGCCCACTTTCACTGGCACAGCTTGTCTCTCCCTCGGAATGCTTTTTGTGGTGTGCTGAATTTAAATTTGGCTGAGTTGTTGTGGTTTCTTTCCTGTACTGATATTCCTTCAGCTGGGGCTGCAGGCACTGTAATACCCCAGCGAGCTGCCTACTGAATGGGCTAAGTTATTTAGTTGTCAGAGTGGGAGATAGCAAGCAGACATTCTGAATGCATTTGGTAAGGAAAGCTAACATTTTGACAAAACTCAGCTGTAATTTCAGAAAATGTTCACTTGATCCCCAGTATAAGCAGTTGCCTGATTAATATTATGAACTTTACATTTAACGAAAGTGCATTGGCAGAACTCCAAGTAGGCCAGCTTTCATTAGGCAGGAGTTCACTTCTCCTGTGCAGTGATCTGTTGAAGCAATTGCAACTGCATAGCATGGAAAGGCCATCATCTTCTATATAAACATTTTTGCAAAGAGCATGTGAAGAATTAGAAAGCTTAAAGCAATGTCCTTTCAAATAAAATCATTCACACCAACTGAGTCACTACCAATTTCACACCTAAGATGTAGGACATTTGAAAACCTTTAAAACCATTCCATTTCTAACTTGGTGGAGGTAGGGTCTTTTAAAGCAGTGATGTTGCAGATGTATTGTTCCTAAGATGTGTCAGGTTTTAGCTTAAAGCTTACACCAAGTTTTTAAAGTATTTTTGTACAATTATTTTTACCCTAGAAGGTGCCCTGAGCAGAACAAGTGAGCTGCTAAACATTAGGTGTCAGTGCAGAAGAAGACAGAAGTTGTAGACATGGGGATATTGAGTCTGTGAGAATTTGATGTTATGCCTCACTTCAGCATGAAAGTAGGGAATCAGAATGGGGAGATAAGATGATAGAAAGGAGCAAAGAACAATCCTTCATTTTCTAGTGAAAAACTGCACCTTAATATCCGTAATCCCAAAATTTTGTGTTATCGCCACAAAACCCTTATATACACACTTTCTCAGAAGAACGTTTCCTTCTGTATTCCTGCTTCTATCTGACTTGTACATACAACCAGAGAAACTAAATCAGTCTACTCTGGAAGGTCTGATGCAACCTGGAAATTTGACTTGACATTCACATTTTTCAGGCATGCAGTTCTATTTCTCTTCATTTTCTAACAAAAGGCATAAATCTTTTCCAATATATGTGTTTAATTAAGATGTAAAAAATAAATGATAGCTGATTGCACTTAAATGTTAAAAATTGTACTATATAATTTATAATCTGAAAATCAGGATGAGAAATGCTAGTGTCTTCTAGGCAGGGATTACTCTTACTATGAGAGGACAGGATCCTGTAGCAGCAAAGGATCTTTTTTTCCCAGTTTAAGCTTGTGTAGTAAACCTTGTACTCTCATCAGCAAAGAGTTAACACATACCCAGTCCCACCGAAGACAAATAGAATGCTATTCAAAAGTTGGAGTAACAAGATGTATTTACTTCTAATTGCTATTGCAAATTGTATGAATTTGCATTTCAAAATTTAAGTTCTAGTATATTTCTTTCTCTTTTGCATGGGTGCATTCTCAGGCACAGGCACGTATGTCCTCAGAATTTAATGCGTTTTTCTGGTGCTGCATTCAGAAGGAAAAGCAAAATACATGTGAGATTTATTGTGAATTACTTGGTAAACAATCTTATTGAGTCTTGCTGTTCTAAGGGATGTGTATGCACCTGTTTGTTTAGGAGAAGGTACTGTCTAAATCCGAGGTTCATAATTGATTGCTGCAGTAAATGTTGTCTTAAAAAAACTATTTGGCAGAAACCCCTAAGATCAGTCATTTGAAGTTGGGTTAAGTTGAAGTCTAATACTGTCCTTTTAAGAAGAAGGTAGTATGGAGTTCTGTGTTGGCATTTTCAAACATCAATACACAGTAAGCTGAACCTGAAAATACCAAGGAATATATAATAGAAGTATAGAACAAATTTCTTGCTTTGGATTAAGCAAAATCTCTGGTTCAGAAACTGTTAAGAATAACGATCTAAGCCATACATAACTTCCTAAGCATACTTTGTATTAACCTTTGCAATTTAGTCTTCCTCTTTCTCCTTTCTGCTGTGTTTTCAACATCTGTAGACATTTCTCAGTTCCGTGTTTAAATGCAGCAAGGCCTTGGTATAGATATTTCACAAGCACTTGTGTCTTATAAGGATATGTGGCAGTCTAAGACCCACAAAATTTTTATGAAATTTAGGTTTCTGAGGCTATTAAACACTTTGGTATATTTAGCCCAAGTCTCTGAAGCAAAGACTGACTGATTTGTACATTCCACCAGCATGAGAGAGACCTATTCCTGTCTGGAGCCTCTTAGCTTAACAAATAATAATTCAAGGCCACTGTTGGCCTTTTCCAATTACTGCACTAAACCAGATAGTTCAAGTAAAAGAGCAAGCTAATTGATACTCTTTGAACCAGAGCTTATGATGTGTATTTCAATATCTAGTGTTTTCAGAAGGTTTAAAAGCAATACAGTTGTGTTTGGATGTAAGCAAAATTAAAAATGCCTATTTGAGAGCTTAAAGTATCCTGATATTTAAACTTACAGTGACCTCTCAGCAGCATAAAAATAGTCCTTTAGGAAACATATTCATGTCAGCCACTGCTAAATCTGTACAGAAGGTGAATTCCTTTTAAGCCTCTAGAAATACATCCCCAGTACTGGCCAGCTTTAACAACACATCCAGGAAATTAAAGTTGATCTCTGTCTTAGCAAGAGGGGACAAGAAAGGTTAGAAGTCATGAGCTTTTAGAGAGGTGAGCTAATTCCTTTTTGCAGTTAGAAGGACTGAGCAGTCTGCAGCAGTGGCAGTGTAAAAAGGTAAGAGATGCTTTCTTGGATAAACTATTGTCAAGCCATTCAGGTTGGTGGCTAAAGAGACCAGTGCCTCAAACTCCATCTAAAATCTGGTAGAACCCAATGAAAAGCCTTAAATATCATATAGATCTAATGAGTGAAATGTTGAATTCACACCATTGCAAAATGCTGAATACACTGACAGTGTCTTTGTCCTGATGCTGGCACAGTGATGGAGGATGGAACATTCTAGAGGAAACAGCTAATCCAGCTAACCAAGTTCAAAACATAAAAGATCAGCTTAGTTACCTTGCTGAGTGTGGCACTGAAGTTTTTAAGACACAGTTCTCAAGGAGAAAAATGCTTTCATTAGAACAAATCTACCTGTAAGGCTCTCAAGCGTCAGGCTTTTTCCAACACGCTTCTATCTTGCACATGCAGTCAGGCTGCCATTCAGGCATTTAAATGAAAGGATTATATTTTTCATGTGACCAGCACCCATCAGAATTATGTTTTTCCTGGGGAGTTGCTGTCCACTGATCTATTTTGAAAATTTGCATCCTCATTTCATTTTATGTGCCTGGTTGGAAGATTTTGTGTGCTGAGCATTTTCGCCAACTCTGGGGTCTTATAACACTAGTCAGCATGCACTTCAGAGAAAATATTTGCATCTCATAACAGAGAAAATGTGCAGTGAGGTTGCTTCAAGTGTTAAAATGTAACAAAATTATTATTAGCCCTTTTTTGTTTCCTTTAATATTTTCAGGAATCAATTCTTACTGCAAAACCATTAATAACCTGGGAAATGGCATCCTGCTGCCTGTATCAGTTTGATTTGCCTTAATCCTTAAAAAACAGAGGTGGCTGGAGATCTGAAAATATCATTGAGACCATTGATATTCATATAAATTATTGCTCCAGAACATTTGGAGACTGAGTGATCATTACTAATGGGCCTTATGTTGTTGCTTTAGATGGTTGTTAAAAAGGTATAGCCCCAATATTGGTACCAGAGCTTACAAGGCAGCTTTAATGTGTACAAACTCCTGCTGAACCCCGATGCAGTTGTGGTAACGTTTGGAGAAAACACTGTGAACTTGTGTCTATAGCTCAGATTGATAGAACCTATATGAATTCTGCAGAAGATTTTTGAGGAGCCCATCTGGATAGCATAAGACATTGTACAAGATATAAATAAACAAGTCACCTTGGGATTTGTAATTTAGTATTTCATGCTGGCTATAAAGAGTAGGAGCCTTAGTGTTTTCCTATTACCTTTGTACTTGGTATCTGTTTCACAATTTGAAATGACACACCAGTGTTATATCATCTTTTGAACTCCAGAAATTATCTTTCTGATGCCAGCAGTAAGGCTTTCCTGGCATACATCTACTCCTGGCAAGGAGATGTGGGGCGACTGCCAGTATCAAGGGGTTAAGGAGCAGTGACAATAAGCAGATGCTAATGCAGGAAAGATATTTTAGTCTTCTCATTAAAATAAGTCATTTCACTGTCTTCATGGATATTTGCACAGTTTTGCTTTTCCATTGTTAGTCATAAAAGGTCACTTCATGGAAAATTAAGTTAATAGGGTCAGTGCAATTTGATGAAAACTAGTTTTAGTTTGTAGCTTAGAAAAGATAGAGGGTAATGCATCTGATTTTATGGGCTTTCTTACATCTGTTCTGAATAAAACTTCTGCTCTCTCTTGTTCTAGGATACCTATAATAACCTTATAATTTACATCACTGAGAATGGGTTTTCCTAAAGTGACCCTGCTCTACTTGATGCCTGTCAATGATGGGAGTATTTTAGACTGATTTTACAGGAAATTTTAAAAGTCAACATTTAAAATTGTGAAAAATCAATTGTGCAAACCCAATATAATTTTACTCTGTGCTTATTTGCATTCAGCAGTGACCAATGATTCTTGAAGCTAAAACTTATGTAAATCAGAGTAAAGTTATGTGATTAGAAGAAAAAATGTTTAGCTGAAAGGAAAACAAGTAGTTTTAATTTTGGTATGGAAACAAAAGTAAAGGTGCTCCATATATACATTATTTCTAATCTTGTTTTGTAATGCTAAAGTTCTTCATTGAGCAGACCAACTATGTTAAAAAGGGCTTATCATTCATACTTCTCATTGTGCAGGATGTAAAGTTGAGTGCACCTAAAAATCTGACCATTGCATTTCATAATATCCTTGCAAAATACAACCTCCCACACACAGTGAGGTCTGTGTAAAAACTAATTCCTGTACATTGCCATAAAGTCATTATAACTCAGCTTCTGCCTTTGTGTCGAGGTGGTCAAAACTGTTCAGCACTGGCAAAGCTCTGTTTTTATGCTTTACCTATAGTTATTGTATTGGTCCAATTTCCAATCTTCTGGAAATTCCTTCCTTACCTTCCTTCTGTTGGTATTATTCTCTAAAGTAATTTACTGGAAGTAGATCTTCTCACTATGTAGCAAGTGAAATGCATTTCAAGATGTCAGTTCATTTAGATAACAGCTAGTATCCCTGTTGGATTTGTCCAAAATTATCACAGCCATGAGAGTCATATCATAGTTCAATATTTTTTTGTAGCCATTTTTCCATTGTCATGCTTATTTTTTACTTCTGCTGTTTATATTCATTTTATTCTTACTTTTGTTAAAATGTTCACTTAAAAGCTGTCTTTCTATCTTCTTCCTTTTCGTTTAGAGTTGCAATTATACAAAAATCCATGCCAATTACCTCTTTTCCTACAACTAAGTAGAAGATGCACGGGACCTTTTTCCTGCACTGAAACCAATTGATAGGTCCTTTTTCTATCTGAAGCAGACAGGTCATCTGCCAGCTGTCTTTGGAGAGCACTTCCTGGGCTGTTCCATATCTGGAAATAAGCCTGAGCCATGTCTGGATACTAATAGTTGGCACTGAACACCAGTTTTATCAAGGAGTTTTGTTTACTTTTAGGTTTGTAGGCAAGATATCTGGATTTGACTTTCTCTGAATATGCAAAGAAATTAATAAACACAGAATTCTCACTGTTTGATGAAATGGAATTCTTTTACCAAATCTAGTTGTTTGACAATATTTTAGAATGTACAACAGCTTATCCTGAAGTAAATATTTAGGGTAGGTCTGATGAATCCCACTTTAATGCATTTGTTGACACAGTTCTATTTATGCATAGTAATAAATGAATGGGACTAGCTTGGAGGTAGATGTTTATTGGAAGACATCAAGAGTTGAGTAAAATTTGCCTTTACCATTTGTTCAGTCCAAAAATACTTTTAAATGTGTACGTGCTCTGAGTGTAATTAGTGCAACCTTACACAGGTTTAGTTATATATTCAGCTCAACATTAAGTTTATCATTTTATGCAGTAAAATAGCATGGTGGAATGCTGGCTGATATGGGTCCCTCTGTACAAAGACAGTATAGCTATTAAATCCATCAGCTGTTGGGCACTCTATGAAGAAATGTCAGTAACATTATTCCCATGTAACTTTGTGCCCACTACCCTGAGTAAACAGTTTGTCAAGGCCACTCCACATGTAATGACCCACGAATGAGCAACCCATTTCAAGTTTTCAGCTCAGATTGATGCAAAGCAGGATACTCAAAGATGTTCACTTTATTCACTGCTTAAATGCTTAACCATTTATTGAGTGTTACATGAAGCATAACAGTTTAATTGCTTTGCATCCAGTGTCTACTCTACAATAATTCCTTATCTTTTGAGCTAACTTTTGAAATTATTAGTACAGACTCATTCATGCAAGGGGCTCTGAGTCATGACAGGAGACTGTGTGGATTCTGCTGTGGGATTTAAACATCTACTTACTTTTTTGACTAACCAAGAAATAAACATGCTTGACTACAAAGGAGAGTATATCTACAGTGTGTTACTGCACTTGTTGTTAGAAATATTTTGGTATGTTGTAATTAGATTGATAGTATCACCATTTTATCTTTGTTATTTTCATTAAAAGCCTTCCTAACTTTTAAGATATATATATTTACACTAGTTATGTTAATTTTGTCATCCAGAATTTTCAAAATAATAAGGATCTTCCATTTTCAAGATCTTATGTTATAGAAAGAGTTACGCTCTGAAAATCAGAGTACCTCAGTGCCTCTCAACCTACATGTCCAAAATTCCTAAAACTTTTACTGTCATCAGGACTATTTAAATTACAAGATTTTGGAGGGCAGGAGCACTCCTGAATTAGTACATCAACACTGTCAGAGAAAACTGAGATTTTTATTTTTTAGTTGGTTAAAAAGACCAGAAAGAACAGTGTAAATACGAACTAGGAAATAGACAGCAGCATGCAGCTACTATAAATCATAACATTGCTATTATAAATGTATACGACTGCTGCCATGTTGCTTCTGCAATATATGAATAGATAAAAACATCAATATTTTAATAAATGTGGATATACATATTTAGCACCTTGACAGAGCCATAAGCATGCATGGTGCTTTAGAGATAAATGAAAGTGATGTCGTCTTACCCCAAGGAACTGAAAATCTAATTTAGATACAAAGCATGAAGAGATGACGAACAAGAAGCTGGATGAGAGGTAAAAAAGAGAACACAGGTCAGAGTAGTGAAATGTTTTTTACTACACTTAGTCTTTCTTAATTTTATGTAATGTATGTTAAGGATGTCATCTAGGCCAAAGATCAAAGCTGTCAAAAAGAAAAAAATTGTATTTGAAAGAACTTAGTTTTGAAAAGTGGAGCCTTTTAAAAAAGATAATGTAGTTCTATAAAGTCTGTGGAGGAGAGCAGTGCAAATATGGGTAAACTATTGCCAGCTGATGGAGAAGAGCAATGAAGGTATTCCATAGTCTGGCTGGTAGAAGATTGTTAATAATGATGATGGGGAGGAAAAAAAAGAATTAAATGAATTTTAGGTTGCAGGGTGCTGCAAGAAGTAGATCCTGGAAGTTAGTAGAAATAGAAAGCAAAGAAGTTGAGGATGATGTGATGTGATATGAGCAGAGGCAAATAAGAGAGAGATGAGCAAGAATAAATGTGAACAAGCAGGACTAGATTTGGAAGTAAATAGGAAACATATGAACATTTAATTTGGAGTCAGCTAGAAGGTCAGCAGTAAAAGATGCAGGGCAAATAGGAGAAATGATTGTGAGGATAAAAGGATGGGTAAAGCTTAAGATTCAGATGGTGTTAATTTTCTCCTTAAATATGCTTGAATGAAGCAGAAGAGAAAATGAGATACAGAGAATGCTGACTGCAATGGGAAGTGCAGAGCAGAACCAGAACTGACAGTAAGCAAGGTGATGCAGTTAAGAAGATTTTAAAAATTGAACTTTGAGTTAAATGCAGTCCCTTCTGGATAGCTTTTTGTGTCCTTTTTCCCTCAGACTTCTAAGAATTTTTATAAAACATTTTATTTATTGTTGTCACTGTACAGTCCAACCTTGCTCTCGTGAACTAACCATTTAGTCTGTGTTGTAGATACGTACAAGCCTGCTTTTGCTGCATTCCCATGCACATAAAACAGTACGGTTATAATGCAATACTCTAGTCTGTGAAAATATGATTTATTGTTAAATTAAATATGGATGTCATAATGTGAGCCCCTTGGGTCAACTATAAGCTTGAATGTTATTGAAAGAGCTGCAGGAGCAGCTCTGTTTCTTCATAGCTGCTGACAAAAATGCTTCTACAAATAGAATACAACAATGCAGACATATTAAGGAGTCTCTGAGATGTGCTGTCCCTGGCATAACATTGCCATGTGACATTTTCAAGAACTATAAATACATTGACCGCATTATAGTGTAAAAGTTAAGAAGCTTTGCAGTAGTCACTGCAGAAGCATTAAAATCAAGCTGAATTTGTTGTGAATACTATGAGAGATTCAAAGCTTTTAAACACCCAAACCAACCCAAACAAAATAAACAACTGAGAAACTCTTAAAATCATAAAGCTATAGCTAGGATAGTACAATATTTTTATCAGTTTTTAGTGTAGTTTTAAAAGGTCCAGAAGACACAAGTATGATTTCATAAAGTTCCAGTTAAATTCCGGTATTATAAGTCCCTCTTATGACAAGACATATATATAATTTCTTAGAAAAAATATCTGAGGCCATTTAGACAATAGAAGTTACAGTTACCACTTTTTAGCAGTATTTGCTTGTTAGTCAAAGTTTATACATAATTTTTTCACATTAATCCTTTAACCTGAATATTTTAACCTGCAAAAATGAGCATTTTTTTAAACTCTTAACCAGCAGTTTTGCAGTGCAAAATTATGAAAGAACATTTTCTTTCTCCACAATGTGCTGTAATCTGCCTTCAAAATTATCTTCAGTGAAAAAAAACTCCACAGTTGTGAGCTTGTGAGCTTGTGTTGGTAAAATTTCTACTGGAATTAGGGTAATAGAAGCCTGGCCAGTACAACAACAGAAGAAGATCTCTGAAACAAAGATATTTGAGTCAATTTCTTCATTGTCACTGTTTTGATTTTGATTAAAAAAAAAAGAAATTAAAAGACAGATTTATGCATTAGCTGCTAGATGTCTCTGGATTGATCGGCTGGTCCCAGGGGAAAGGACTGTAAGACACAGGAGCTTTGTGTGCAGTGGTAGAAAGAGGATAGCTAGACTGAGTGGTGCAGCAGTTTGTTCAGGTTTTTGAGAACTGGGATGTAGCCATTATTTCCCATCCTCACACAGGACCTGGGATGTGCTTTGATTCAGGAGTAAGCAGCCCCTCAGTGAACTGTTAGTTTTCAGAAGCGTTAGCAACTGCAGCACAAGAATAGCTCCTGCTCTGTGCAGGAGTCATACAGAGTGGGAGGCTTTAGTTACCTCAGAGAGGATAACCTAAGTAATTAGGCACTGTGGATGACGTACTACTGCTAGATAGCTCATGATTAAGTCCCTGCTAGAAGCCTCTTTGGAGTATCAGTTTTGTTACAGACATGCTGTTTGCTTTGCTTAGCAGTACTACTGGATTGTTGAAGCAAAATTCAGGAGTTTTCAGTTTTGCTGCTGGTTGCCTTAGTTGTGCAAGCAAAAACTGGGGATCTCAACTGCTAACCAGTTCCTAATCTCCAAATCACACCTATGTGGCCAGAAAGTTAGAGGCAGTTACTGCTCACCTGCACTTTAGAGACTTCTTGTAGGAAACTATTTTTACATGTACAATGTAATCCCCACATCAGAAGTAGCTACTGTAGTTTTTCTGGTTCTGTTTTTTTTTTTTATTGTACAATATGAAAGACAATGACAACTCTGCGGGTAAAAAAAATCACGAATAAAAAGGAGGGATTTTGGCCTTTATGATGAATAAACAGTCTTTTATGAAAATTGTGAATTTAAATTCATCTGATGTGGATAGCACATAACATCATTGGGTTTGATATCAGTTCTAAGCCACATGCTTCATATGGAGTTACCTTTCAGGAATAAATGTACTGAATCCACAGAGGCACATCATTAAAAAGTACTGTGGTAGTGTTGTGTCTTTGAGACAGCTTTTGATTTATATCTCCCCTTTTTAAGATAATACAGCTTTAAATAACTTGGGCCCATTAAGTACATTCTAACTGCTTTCTTAGGATTATGTACAGGATCACTACTAGCAAAAACGAAGTTAATATGTAATACAGTTTGGCTAAGCTTTTCCATATAGGCATATATCTTTCCTGTAATTGACAGATAAGTTCAGGTTATTAGAATAAACATCTGTATTTAGATATCTATCACTTCTTAGTCATGGATTTATATTCCAGAAAAAGAGATTCTGCCTTTTAATATACAATAGGAAACATATTTCTTCTTAGGGCAGAGCATATTACCAAAAATACAATGAAAATTTGTTCGAAGGGTATTACAAAATTTGAGAGAAAGCTATTAAATGTTGTCGTGATGGTACAACTTTTATCCCAAGATGCTCATATGTTCCTGAGTACTTTCCATGGGATGTATTAATACTCTGCTTCTCATCTGGCTAAGTGTCTGCTGTTGACCATTTAAGTAGATGGACCTGTGATATGACCATCCTTATGTTCATTTGAAAATTACTGATGAATGGATCTCTTCCAAGACACATTTTTAGAACTGCAAATAGAAGAACAAATGAGAAGATAAACTTAGTTAGAGTCTACTGTATTAAAAAAAACAACTGTGTTTTGAAGTGCTTGGGTGGGTAGCTAATGCGTTACTATCCATATTCCAAGCTAGTTATTTTTCATTATGTTTCTGTGGTAATAATAGCTCATCATTTGATTTCATGGGAGTTATTGTCATTCTAAAGGGGTGCAAATGATATAAATGCAGCTGTACAGGGAATATTACAATGTCAAACAAAGTAGTGTCATTGCAGATCTACGCATATGCTGCCACAATGTCAATATAAAAGGAAAGAAAACATTGATCAATAGAGCATAGTATCAGAAGTGATTGGATATAATGCAAACAATGCATTATCTCTTATACAGTCTTGTTAAATGAAAATACAACTTTCAGGCTATAACAACAGTGCATTGGCTTTGAACTCATGTGTGCCTGGTTGTTGAAAGCCATTGCAATTTTTACTGAGCAAGTATATGCCCCTTCATGCATTAACACATACGTTCAATATGACCTACTTTATAATTGCTGTGGGAGTTTGTCTTTGCATCCTTTGCATTTTTTGAGAGTTCTCTGTTCAGATTCTCAGCCATAGCATTGCATTAGCTTATTTGCATTGAATCAATTTTGCTAAGGGTTCTCCCATTTTTATATAAAGAAGTACTTAGCTTTGTTACACAGGGAATGAAGTATCTTGATATCAATGTTCAACTAGGGAAATTGAGGTAGCACAAATTCAGTGTAATTCAGCTAAGGTCAAAAAGCATATGGGAAAATAATAGGAATAGTGCTTGGATTTTTCTGCTCTCCTGTTCTGACACTGTATGTGCAATGTCACATTCCTGCTGCTAACAAAGACATTTTGAAATAAACATTCGTATCAGAGAATATGAAGATGTACCTGAATGCATGGTGTACATCTTCCAAAAACTCTAATGGGAAAGTCATCTAGTGAACTTGTATAGTAGCTGAAAATTAAATACAAAATGTTACTCTTTTAAACACATTAAGGATGCTTATCCCTATTGAAGCAAGTCTGATGTTTGAACAGAAGATTTTTGAGGAGTTAATAATTCTATTACACGGTGGAATAATTTGCCCAGAAAAAAAGATGAATGATTATGTTTCTGGGAAATAAAAAATCAGATGATCAAAAAGCCAAATAAGTGCGAAGCATTATACTTCTATAAGGATGCTGCATCTGTCTGGATAGAACACAATTTAGAATATATAAATTGGAAAAAAACTCACAGCTTTTACTTCTTCATTCTAGAATAACAGAATACCAGCTACATGAAGTTTTTTAGAGTTCCCTAACAATTTATTTTAAGAAAGAAGGAAATATAAGAAAATTAAGTTCTTGAAAGGAGAATCAATTTTATCATGATAAATGCTTAAAAATTTACATTTGCATTTCATTTTCTTACCATAATGTAACAGTTAAGTGTATTTTCCTTGTTATTCCCTGAAAGAAGGAACCCTCTGTTGGTGTCACTATTTTACTTTGTAAAAGTAACACCTGAAAGTAAAGACCTTCCTAATATTTATAGCAATTCTGTTTTCTATTTTCAAATTGTGCATCCTGGAACATTTACACAGTGTGAAAGTGACTTGGAAGCATCAGAATGTAGGGCTTTTGTAACAGTCTTGCCTTAGAGATAAAATCTGGAGGGAATTCGACTTATATGGCAAGTACTTGCTAGTGTTAGGCTCAAGGGATTAATTGTCAATTAAAGGGGAAAAAAATTCCTCTGCAATGGCTGTTTGCAACACAAGGAAAGAATGTCTGCAAAGATTCCTTCTCTTGCATCTCACACCATGTCTCCTCTGTTTCAGTAATTAAGAAGCCTTTAGCACACTTCCATGTTAGTCTTCCTTGTTATTCCCTCAGTAACACCATTGGGTTAGGCCTAGCAAGAATTTTGAATTCCTGGAAATCCTCACTGTCTTTGCAACTAAAGTGTAATTTTTTTATTGTTATTCTTTCTGTTGCCTGATTTGTTGGTATGGAATAATAAAGCTTATATGGACAGCTGCTATAGAAACTTTAGCAAAGGGCTTAAGCAACAAAGAAAAGCTTTGATTTTTTCAGAAAGAATCAACTGTATGTGCCTTAGGTGTTTGAATGTTTCTATAAATAAGTCAGAAACCAACAGTATTACAGTAGTTTGCACTCTTCTTTCTTGGGAGTATAAGAAATTATATGAAGCATAATTTTACAAAGAGAGTTGAAAATCACGTTTTTATATACTGTGTATCCTTTATAATGTATTCTTACTGATTACATGGATGATTTTTAAAAAAGTGACAAACCAATGCTTGTGTTACTGCAGATACAGGGTCAGTGAAGAGCTCAGGCAGTAAATTTTTGCCTGGACTAATACCTTCCCAGTTGTATGCAGGATCATGCCATAACAACTGGAGTTGTCATGCACTTTCAAGTTTATTCCTCAGTTACCATGCATTGTAAAAATCAAATCTACAGATCCTAAAGGAATGAATAAGCATGGCTGAATGCAAAGCCAGAGACAAATGCTTTAGTCCTTGCAGAAGGGAAGAGAGTGCTTTTGGCTTCTGCAGCTTCTGAAAGTCATTCGAAAGCTCTCTCTTGGACTTGCATGTCTTTTATATCTGCAACTCAGACTGTTGCCTCTGATCTCACCAACCAGCTTTATGCTTGTCTGGCAGTCTTTTTCTCATGAGCTACCCCAGCAGTTAGGAGCAGCTGAGTGCATAAGTAAACAGTCTCCAGGTTCTACATCCTGTTCTTTACTCGACATTTTTATAAGCTTCTAAAAAGGATCTTTCACTAAGAAATGCAATTTGCAGAGCTGAGTGGGGCAAAATCATCAGTGTTACTTCTCAGGTATTGGCTTTGCAGGGTGGGCATTGGCTTCAATACTGGACCTGCATTCTGAGACTTCAGTTATCCAATGCTCTTTTAATATAGGTTACAACATCGATTAGGGCCATGGAATCCCCTTCCCATTTATATTCTTTTGATTGTTGTGCTTTTTTTCTGTTCTTATTTGACTATCATGGCATTTCTCTTCTTTTTTTTCCCTGCTTGCCTTACCCCCATTAGTCCTGTGTTTTCCAGCAGGCAGATGCTGATTTTTCTCATCCATGTGTAATCCCAATGAAATTTTCATTTTCCATATTTTATAGTCTGCTGCTATTCACCTTTTTAAACACAGGCAATAGCAGTCCAAGGGAGAAGAATTCACTAACCTCCTGGGGAAACTAAAAATGATCATAGTCTAGCAAGTCAGTCTTTAAATGTCCTTTGCCCATTCCACCCTCCCCTCTGCTACTCTTTAAGTATTTAAATCTGCCCCCTACCAGTCAGACTTCCTCACCAGATGGTGCCTTCTGACTAGCTCTGCCTTTCTTCAGGGGATGAATAAGTACAGCAAAGAGCATAAGGAACTGGTGAGACAGCTACTGGAATATTTCATCAGCGCTAGTGTCCACTTTTTTAAAAGGACAGTGAAAAATGGCAGAGAGCTCAGGAAGGAGCTGCAAAAATGATTTGAGGGCTGGAGAAAATGCCTTACTGGGGGACTCTAAAAGAGCTCAATCTGTCTACCTTATCAACAAGAAGATTGAGAGGTGACTTGATTACAGTGTACAGGTACCTTCATGGGAAAAATATACTGGGTAGTAAAGGGCTCTTTAATCTGGTGAAGAAAAGCATAAAAAGAGCCAATGGCTGGACGCCAGACAAATTCAAATGAGAAATCAGACACATTTTTTAACAGTGCAAGCAATTAAATATTGGCACAGATTATCAGGAGGTCTGGATTCTGCACCTCTTGCCTTCACATCAGTGCTCAGTGTAGTTTGGAAGATACACCTTAATCAAATAAGAGTTTTGGATATATACCAGGGAAACTAGTGAAATTTAAGAGCCTGTGATTCACTGAAGATAAACCTGGATGACCTTATGATCTCTTGATTTTTAATTCTATAAATATAAGAGTGCTGTCTGCAATGACTGTTCATAAATCATTAAAAGAAACCTGGTATAGGGCACACCCTGGCATTATTAGACACTGGTTTTGTGGAAGTAGATTTGCATAAACAATTATTTTATTATCCTAAAGACAAAGCTAAAACAAACCAACAAACAAAAAGGAATTAAGTAATCCAGAGGATATGATTTCAATATTTATGTAATTTTAAATTATTGTAATTTTTGAAGTCAGGATTATTTGAAAATATATACCTAATTTTGTAAAGAAAAGTCAAACTGTTTCTTTGAGGAGATTTTAAATTTGAATATTTATATTTTCCTAAAATCTTTCTAATTTTTTTTTTCTAGCTGAAAGAATTCTGCACTCCTTTCACCATAATTGCATTTACAGTATGCTTATTTTCAATGAGAAAACTATCTGAGGTTTTTCCCGAGATGTAGGGAAACATATTCCATACTATTAGCTCATTGGTTGTTCTTACTTGTTCTCCTCTCCGAGAATAATTCTCATTTATGCAGGCAGTGATAGGGTTTTAAATGATGTAATCATATATTGGTGTGAAATGGTAATGGCTTTATCTTTAAAGATAAAGATAAAGATTTTTTAAAATTCCACAAATTGTTTTAAAAGTAGAATGTTAATATTATTTTAAGACTCCAACTTGGAAGGCAATTTTCCTGTCTAATATATATAATTTAATCTCAATATACTTCCTTCTTTTCTTCCCTATTGCTATTGTTTCCAAATGCCGTGCTAGGTATTTTTTTTCTTTTCTGTTTATTCATACACCTGTGGGTATCTGTTTCCCCTCCTCCAGCCAGATATCACTTAGTCAGGCCATGCATATTTATCTTTGCTCTTGGTCTTAACTCATAATTTATTTTTTTCCATCTCTTGATACCTTTTGCTTTTCTTTCAATTTCTCACTTTCTCTCCAAACAAATCATAGCCAGAACATGAGACTGTACTAATAACAAGTGTTACAGCTTGGTGGCTGATCTGACAGGTAATACGTGTTTCAAGTAAACTCTGATGCAATTGCAGCCAAGGAAAAGGCAAGGGACAGTTTCAGATCTGAGACTGGAAAAGTGACAGAGGATAAAATACCATTCCAATGCAGAAGGCAGAGTTGTATGTAGCATGGCTTAATGGCTGAAGCAGGAAGACAAAAGGTCTCAAGAGTGAGGCCAAGGCAGGTGAGATGGACAGGAGAGGTAAAGAGGGCAGCAATAAGCCTTAGCTGGAACCTAAGTGTCCTGGGTTGCAGTGTATTCTATTGCCATCTTCAGGAGCTGTTAAAACCAGATGGGGCTGTGTCCCTTGCCTCCGCTCTCTGGACTATCTTCTGTTAATGGGCCAGCTGTCGAAACCAGGTGGGGCAGGGTTCCTTATCTCTCCCATGACCCATCCTCCCTCTAGGAGGGATATCTCCTGTTAATGGGCCATCTAGTCTCACCACGTGGCTGATAAAATTACATCCTCCCATTGTGAGATGCTCTGCCCAGAGGGAGGAACCAAGCATCCCATCCTGGATATAAGCTAAGATTTCGAACACCAGAGTCAGCCCTTACCTACTGGATTCCCAGAGGACAAGAGCTACCACTGGACCTTCAGGTGAAGACCAGACCTTTTCTACAGGATCACTGCTTCAACAGGACCATCTTCAGCAGAACTCTGGAGGACTGCAGCCACCATTTTATTGGACTGCTACCAACACCCTGACTGACAGGGTGTCAGGTTGTATCCTGACTCTGTCAGTGGTTTCTTTTTTGTACTACTGCATTTATTTTAGTTTTTCCTATTAAATTGTACTTCTGACTTGGAGTTTCTCACTGGTTTTGCTTTCAAACCAGCACACTAAGTTAGAAAGTCTGCTCTAGCCATCATGAGATGTTAGGTACAGAAACTTTCTGAGGTTTTTTTCCACCTTGCTCTCCGGAGATGTATTCTCACACTTCAGATGTTTTACTGGTATTATCTCAGGTCTTTTCACCCCCTGTATAGTGGTAAGCAGCAGCCATAGTCATCCTCACTACCTAATCAGCTATAAATCTGCTCTCCTTGTTTTACATTATTTGGATGACACGTATCTCTTCACATTGGCCGAAAACAGCATCCCACATTAATGCAGACTTTCAGTCTAAACCTCCACCTCTGTTGGGTCATGGGCACTCATGATTCAGCCTGGATGTTCCCTCCCTCTTTGCATTTTCGCATGTCATAGGCTATCCACAGAATTTTAGAACTATTCGAGAAGTTCATCCTGGACAAGTAGAAAGCAGGGACATAGGAAAACATGAAGGTAGATTCCCTTTCCCTATACCCAATGTAAGCTGAGCAGGTAAAGCCTTGAAGTTAGAGATCAGAGTCCTTAATCTAATGTCCCTATTAATAAGAATTTTTCTGACATGGCAACTTGATCATAATAGTATGTGGGGAGTGATGGTTTATTTTTTTCTGTGGTAGCAGTTTTTTGGTGTTTTTTTTAAATAAATCAGCTGTAATCAAAGGCTCGAATGTGTGCGTGCCTCTGCACTGGCAGTCAGCCTGAGCCTTTTGCCAGAGCTCATGCCTGTTTACCATTTATTCTGAGTAAGTGACAGAATCATACACTCGGTGTATTCTGTGCATGGTCTGTAACTGGAGGTGGCAGTGTTCTGCTACATCCTTTCCATAGTCAGTTTCAGTCATGGAAAGTCCATTTTAATTCTCTCCGTCTTAATCTTTTGCTTTTAAATAAGCAAAGTGTGTGCACCTGTATGAAAGTTGTAATAGAGAAGATTAATATGATATGATCAATGTCTTTACTTAAACAAAAAGGTTTTCCAGAACCTTAGCTTTATTAATTTATAAGCAACGTTTATAAATTACATACAAAACATACTGTGGGATAGCATCACTTCTGTGTGCATCAAAAGCAAATCAGGTAACAGCAGAGACATCCCTCTTTGTCACGGATGGCTGGAAGTGTGAATATGCTGCATGGTTGCTACAGTTATGCAAAAGATTTCAGATTAAAAACAGGCAAGCTGGACACTGTGAAACCAACCCCTTGTTTTAGCCTCCTACCAGTAATAACCACAGCCTTGCTGCAGAGTTGAGATTTTTTACTTTCCGAGGTTGAGAAGCAGTTCACTCTGTGCAGCAGTGAACACTTTCCTTGTCCTGCAGAATTTCATGAAATTTGGGAGATTTTAGAGAAACAGTGGAGTGGCTGGAGATGAGGTGAAGAAGACACTTTGCTGTAGCATCCTGCTCCCTTGCACTGGTCCCAGCTGCAAAAAGGGCACTATATTTGTATTGATTTTTTTAAACAGCCGAACCACTGTATATACCTGAATCTGTAAAACAACAGAGTATTGATCTATTACAGAAAATGATCTATTTAAAGTATCTATTCTCTTCTAGTTTGAGGTGCAGAGAGACATCTATTTGCAAGTGTAGCCTGGCATATCTGACATCTGGGTGTAAATTTAATCCACCACTCCTCCTTAAAATAACCTAATATTGCTTAAATCTTCCACCATACGTTCCCCTATCTATATGTATATCTGTATGTGTGCGTAGGCATCTGAAACAGAAGAGCTGCCAACAGACTTGGATTTTTTTTTTCCCAACTAGCAATTTGTTTAACAGGTTTGCACTGCAACTCTGAAATTATTTCACTTAGAAGGACGCTGTGGATGTTAATTAAAATGATTCATTAGGGTTTTAATAATTCCTTAGAGGATTTAACCACAAATCTGTTTCTATACCAAAAATGTTTTTCTTCTTGTCTTAATCCATCTATTTTGGGAAAGCCAGTGTGTGTGCTGCTGGACTGTTAATAGTGCTTCTCCTTCTCCTGTACCTACCTTGCTTTAAGAAAAAAAGGTATATGTTTGATTGGTGTTGAGGAAAAATTACACTCAAATTCAAATGTTTCTTTTACAATGAGAAATCGGAAATTGGAAGTGAAATTGAGCCTTTTTGTTAGCTCAGACACACCTGTTTAGAGTGTGGTTTGTGTAGTGTCGGTTGGGTCTCTAAGTGTGATATGGTAAATTTGCCCTTCTGTTACACAAGTGCAGCCTTGAAGTCTCCATTGAGATGGAATCCGTACAGCTGGGATAAAGTTTTCTAGTTTACCTAACTGTGTATTTGACATTTTTGTGAGTGGTATTGTTAGAGAGGGATCACAGATTATGCTGAGTTGGAAGGGACCCACAAGGATCATTGAGTCCAACTCCCAGCCCTGCACAGCACCATCCCAGGAGTCACACCAAGAGCATCGTCCAGATGCTTCTGGAACTCTGTCAGGATTGGTGCTGTGACCACTTCCCTGGGGAGCCTGTTCCAGTGCCCCACCACACTCTGGGGGAAGAACCTTTTCCTGACATGTAACATGAACCTCCCCTGACACAACTTCAGGCCATTCCCTTGGGGCCTGTCCCTGGTCACCAGGGAGAAGAGAGCAGTGTCTGTCCCTCCTTTTCTCCTTATGAGGAAGTTGTAACTGCAATGAGGTCTCCCCTCAGTCTCCTCTTCTCCAGGCTGAAAAAACAAAGTGACCTCAGCTGCTCCTCATATTCCCCCTCACCATCTTTGTTGCCGTCTTCTGGACGCTCTCTAACAGCTTAATGTCTTTCTTATATTGCGGTGACCAGAACTGCACACAGGAATTTTTGTCTGAAGATGGCTGAACATACCACATAGGTAAAATTCCATATTCCAAAATCAGTAGGAGATTTGCTTTTAATGTCAATGTAACCAAAACCTAATTATATATGAAAATACATTCCATTGAGTAGGAGGTTCAAAATCCCATAATCCTTTGCAAAAAGGAATTAATGTCTTTTAAATCTCAGTGGATGTACAGATTTTGAAAACCTCTTTAGATGTTTTCCATAGTATTTCCTAATCCTTTCTGTGTATTTCCATACAGAGAAACATAATTCAAATATTTAGACTTTCATAATATTTCCATACAGAGAAACTAATTCAAATATTTAGACTTTCATAAAGTGTAAAAATTGTGATGCTGTATGGCATCTTTATGTCATACATATGTGTTAGCAACCCAGATTGTCGCTTATATTACTAGAATTTTGATTACCTTTCTTTGGTCTTTCTCTTGAGCTTTTTCTGTTTATGTTGTTGAAATCTAAGCCTCAGTCTAATCTAATTCCATTGTTTAGGTCAATTTTTTCCCCTTTGTGGTTCTGTCAAATTTGCTAACTCAGTCCAGGTATGAGTCACAGTCATACACATGATATTAATGTTCTTTTTTACTCTCTGGATTATTAAACATCTATTTAAATCCATATATATCATTTGCCTGTACATGTCATTTGCATGATTGAATGTTTTTTGGTAGTGAGACAGATTCTGTATATTGTAATATGTCAATTTCAGAACTTTTCAGAAAAGTGTATTTCACAGTTTTCATTTTGTGGTCTATGAGGAATCTTATTTTTGAATAAGTATTGATTGCATACTAGAAATGTACAACGTGCCTTTGATTCAGAAAGAATAAACATGGTTGATGATGAACAAGTGCATGAATGGCAAACCAGTAGGAAAAAGAAAAAGATACCCCAACAACTGCAACTTAGTAATCGTCCTCACTCTAAAATTAGGTAAGTGCAGATGTTGATGTGCAATGACTTCTGTAAAATCAGTACAAAAACCAGGACTTGATATTTTCATTTAAAGTGTGGGACACTTTCTTGTCCTCACAAATTTCTGTGAAATAATTCAGTATTGCCATCTGTATTGGTAAGGAATAGCCAATATCTCCTTAAAAGGACCTCAAAGAGACAAGAAGAGATCAGCAGTATACAAGTATTCTCAGCAAATACCATATACTACCATTTTGATTATTATACTAAAGTCACCCTAGGCAAGGGAGATATAATCTTCTCTCGATTAAATAGTTAATGCAGATGAACTCAGGTTGGATTTGGTCCAATGTTTGTTAATAGTAACATCTTAAAAGCTGGGAAAATTTCTATAGACACTCTAAGGCAGAGAGAGCAGAAGGTGTTTTTTACAGAATAATGACAATCAGGTTGTCATGGTGGGACGCAGTTCAGCTGTGAGCATTCCTAGCCCTTCTCTCATAAATTAACCCTCCATGCTGGTACTCATTAATGGAAATGTCAAGGGTTTTGATTTGGGTTTGGGTTTTTTTTTCCACAACTGTAAGCTCTACTATAGATTTCTGCACAGTCAGAGTTTGAGGTCATCGCTTTATCCATGCTGGATAAAGGGCAGCTACATACCTGTTCTGAATATTCATGATCCTGGCCATCAGTGGCCATATCTGGAGCACTTTCCAGTTACGACTCAGAGAAGATAAAACTTGCAGAGTTATGATAAACAGGTTTATTACATTGCATCCAGGGGTTCCCCTCATTTCCATTATTAATATTCCAAGTAGTTAGTTGATAATGTTTGCTTTGATACTTACAAATCTTCTTGCTCTGCAGATTTTAGGTGCTATAAAGTTGTCACTTTCAGAACAACACTCTGAAAATGCTGTTCTTGGGAAATTTTCACTATTTCTCACTACACATCTTGACTGATCTTCAGTGTTTAACTTCACAGTTCAACTTTGATATGAAAGGAAAAATAGAGGAAAGTGGAAAATACTCAGCAGTACCACTGTTTGAAATCTCTGAGCAATCACCAGTAGACTTCCAGTATTTCATACCTGCAAAGGAGATCATCTGGTTGCTGAATGAGCTTCCAACATGATGATTCAAATCTGACTCAATGTGCTTAAAATGGCCTAACATTTACTCAGTACCACCACTTACAAAACTCCTTCTTACCTGCCTAGATGTGCTTGTTGTCTGTCAGATAAGTAATTTATTAAACTGTTTTCATTCCTATGAAGCTATATAACTGCATAAAATGGAATTAAAAAGAGACTTTTTTCTGCCTATCTTATGCCGTGACTGTTGTAATTTGTAAAATAAAACATTCCCTGTATCTACCATCACAGAAGCTGAAAGAGTGGTCAGATGTAGACTCTGAGAATACATGCCTACTGTATGTGATAATCAGGTTCAAAATTCATCTTTGTTCTTTGAACAGTTTGGGGGGACTAGATAGAGATACTAGCTTTGCTTCAGTCTGGAAGCACCATTCTCACGTTACAGCTTGCTACAGCTGTACATTTCTGGATGAAAAGAATTAGAAATTACTGTATAATACATTGCAATAGAAAATCTTATACCACGTTCATGAAAATATGAACAGTACTTCCAGAGAGACACAGTTTACCACCATGGTATAAAGTAAATATTTTTGGTAATGTTACAAATATTCATGGTGTCAAAGTTTTTTACCATAATGGCTTAAAAGTATACTATATTTTGAACAAATAAACTCTTCTACATTTTTCAGATTTAGTCTCAAAATACTTTAGCATACCCATATGCCAAATTTGCTGATTTAGAAGGGAGGTAGGGAATTGCCTTAAGGAACAAGTTTTATAACAAATAGAACAGGAGCTAATACCAAAGGAGAATAAAGGTCAGAGCAAGTTCAATTCAGTCCATCGCAAAAGAACGTTGATAAAATTAGGCAGAGGAAATGGAAGAACAATGATGGAGATAACAGTATTTTAGAAGGAAATGCTTGCAAGGAGACAGAACTGAAGGAATAGTCAGAATAACCATGAGGCATGTGCATAAACTGGTGATAAAGAGCACAGCTGCCATGAAGAAAGTTGCACATTCATCCTTAGGAATGCAGCATCTCAGGAAGCCATGAGAAGCCCAGCACAAGATACCACAGAAGCAAGGCTGCAGGCAGAAGATAGATTTAAGAGTCATTAACACTGAGAAATAAGTGGGTCCAGGACAGCTGGCAAAGACATCCAGACAGTGACTGGGAAGAGGGAAAAGGGAATAATGACAGAGCCTTGAGAGATGCCAGCAGAGACAGGGGAGAAATAAAGGATCCATCAGCACTAACTCTCTAATGCTGTCAGCCAGATGAAGAAACAGTAAGTTGGTGCCACATAAACCTAAGGGTGGGAGTTCCTTATGGAGTAGTAGGTGGCCTATGGTGTCAAAGGTAACAGAGCTATCAAGGAAGAATGAGCACAGAGAAATGACCCTACAAGAAATAGGCACTTAATGTGAAGGATGACAAGACAAATTATATATTTGGCAGTCTACCTAAAGCAACTCCTTCAGTGACTGTGACCACCTACATTGGCAGAGTAATTAGAGGACCTTCCAAACAAAGTGATAAATGGCCTGATAGAGGCAGGGAGATCTATGCCTATTTATAATGTGCCTGTCATCATAGTATCCAGATATCACAGCAGCCAGTCAAAGGAAGAAAAGCACTGTCCAGTAGTGGAATATTTCTTCTGTTATGGTTAGATGTGTTTGGTATAAAAACATATCCCAAATAAGCAAAATTTTATCAAGGATGACAAAGCAGAGAAGGCTTCTCTATAGTGACGTACTGTGTACATCTTCAGGATAGGAAGCATTCATTCTTTGAAGCTGAAATAATATCTTTTACAGAAATTTTTTATGGTAGTCTACTTCCTGAAGAAGTAAAAAACCAGGATGACTTGACTAGCCAATGCAGACAAGAGCTAGTGCACAATCTAACAGGCATTGTTAGAAAATCCTGCTTAGGGCTTAGAAATAATGAACTCCTAATGTGTTTTTCTAATCAAAGTGTCAGCATGAAATTCACTGTATTTTGAGACCATTCTATTACCAAGGCAGCAGTGTATCAAAAGTTCACTCTGGGTATGATTTTTGTGTCTCATCTTTGAATTAGATTTGCTTTTGCCCCTCCTTTTTAATAGTTTTAAGTCTAAAGCAGTACAAACAAGAGAGGAGAAATGCTTATTACATCTGTTCCAACTTCCTAGGACCAAGAGACATTCCTGTCAGTCTCACTTATGTTTCCATGCAACACTCTTTTGAACAGGGGTTTGATATGTAAAAGTTTTTTCCCTTAAGAAAAGTGTGCCTAAGCACACCATAAATCAAACAGACCACTTGTTTCCCTATTTAGTCTATTGAACACAGACAGGAGTGTACTGCAGGTTCCTCAGTGGCTTATTTTCTAACAAAAGCATAATGTTGTGCAGTTCACATATTACAGCAGGATTTTTGTTGGTTTTACCCAGGCAATATTTTTGTCACAAAACCAGAGCTGTATTTCCACTACTGAATGCACATAAATGTAGAAGATGTGGTGGCAGTAGTGTTTTTAAGGACTAATTTTTTTCTGTTTCTCCCTTTGCCTTATGGTAGCAACATCCTTTATTCTTCAGAGATTGGTTTTCGGTGTTACATTTCTTTAAAAAAATTGAACATATGTATAATAAGTTACATGGAGGCTTATATTTCTAGGAATATGGAAGAAATAAGCAGTTTAGATTTGGTTTGGTATCTGCTTAGTTAAACCAGTCAAAAGAATCCAGGCTTTCTTCTCTTAATTTTTACCAGGTTTTGATTATCCAGGTTATATGAGCACCGTAAAGTATCTCTTGATACTTTTTCAAAGAAAATCTCCAAACAGATATGCAGGCAATTGTTCCTTGATCATTTTTGTTGCCCTTGTCTCACATACACCATCATATTTATGTAGATAGACAAATGCAGGTATGGCCAAGCCTCTGACATGACACAAGGAAGTGCAATACAGTCTGGTATTAATGAAAGAACAAAGACCTGAACGGTTGCCTTACTTATCTAACAAAATCTGCACCACAACATTTGTGACATAGAGAAGTCAAACAATAAGGTGGTTATACTAATTTGTTTCATTCCATATGCATATTACTTAAAAAACAACTTGATATTAGAGTTTGTGTGGGGCCTAAATCATGCATGCTACTTGTCTACAGTGCTGCATAATGCAATTGGGAATTAGTATGTAGCCTTGTACTTAACATATACACAGTGCACTCCAGATAGGGATATCTGGATAACTCAGCTTGAATTTCACAACACTAAGCCATCACCCAAATTAGGCTCCCAAATGTCTTGAAAAAATTGTAGCTGGGAAGAGAAAGAAACACTGTCTTGTACTCATTAGCTTACAGGACAGAGGTAGAAGGATGCTGCACAGATTGGTTTTAATGGATAGAGCTGAAGGAAAGGGAGAGAAGCTGTGTAGGGTTTGCGCGGCCAGGTTTTGGTAGTGGGGAGGCTTTTGGGGTGGCTTCTGTGCTGGCTTCTGTGCTAAGTTGCCAGAGGCTTCCCTCATGTCCCACATAGCCAATGCCTGCCAGCTCCAGGATGGACCTGCTGCTGGGCAAGGCCAAGTCCATCAGGAATGATAGTAATACCTCTGTGGCAGCATATTTAGAAAGGAAAAATTTTAATGTGCAGATGTAATTGCAGCCAGAGAAGAGCGGGTTGAGAACATGTGAGAGGAATAACTCTGCAGACATCAAGGTCAGTGGAAGAAGAGGAGGAGGAGGTGCTCCAGGCACAGAGCTGGGATTCCCCTGGAGTCTGTGGTGAAGACCATGGTGAAGCAGCTGTGCCCCTGTAGCCCACGGAGGACCACAGGGATGCAGAGGTGTGGAGGAGGTCCATGCCAGAGCAGGTGGATGTCTGAGAGAGCACAGTGAATCCCTGGGAAACCCATGCTGGAGCAGGCTCCTGGCCAGGACTCACAGACCCATGGAGAGAGGAGCCCATGCTGAAGCAGGTTTCCTGGTAGGACTTGTGACCCTGTGGGGGACCCACACTGGAGCAGGCTGTGCCTGACGGACTGCACCCCGTAGAAGAGTGACCCCCGCTGCAGCAGTTGTGGGGATCTGTTGCCTGTGAGATGGACTCACGCTGCAGCAGTTTGAGGAGAACTCCCATAGGAGGGACCCCACACTCGAGCAGGGGACTCCTCTCCCCAAGCAGCAGCAGGAACAAGGTGTGATGAACTGACTGTAACCCCCAGTCCCCATCTCCCTGCCTTTCTGTGGGGAGGAAGTAGAGCTTGGGAAGGAGGGAGGGATGAGAGGAAGGTGTTTTCAAGATTTATTTCACTTCCCATTATCCTGCTCTGACTTTGTTAGTAATAAATTCAATCAATATCCTGAAGTTGAGTCTATTTTACCCGTAATGACAATTGGTGAGTGATCTCTCCCTGTCCTTGTCTCAACCCATGACTCCTTCATTATATTTTCTCTCCCCTGTCCAGCTGCAGAGGAGAGTGATAGAGCAGCTTTGGTGGGAGCCTGGCATCCAGCCAGGGTCAACCCACTACAGAAGCTTAATGTCCTACTATGGTCCTCCAACCCACGCTAACTAGAACTTGTGTAAGTGTAGAGAAGGGGAGTTGAACAACCTCCACGACTAAAACAATATAGTATTCGGGTGTGCCAACCTTACTGCCAATTCTTTATGAGCAGCAGGGACAGACTAATCCCCTGATTTACATAGACAGGTTATAAAGAGTAAGTGTTGCATTTTGGAGCATTGACTCATTTAAAACTGGAATACAAAAATGTGAACCCATACACATTTCACATTGAAATTATGTGTTGTATTTTAATTTTATCCATTTCTTGTGATATGGTCCGACTTATGGTATGTTTCATGTGATCCCTCTGATAAGTTTGATTAAATGCTCCCCCATTACCAGAGAAATTCTGCAAGAAAGAGCAGCAGAAGACTGGAACAAAACACTACCTCTTTGAAATGCTGGGGTGGTACTGATGTGGAGCCTTGTAGCACCAGCAGCAAGGCACTGCCCTGGCTCCTCACTTTCTTCAAAGAAGAAGGAAGAAACAAAGGAAGTCTCTCTTAGATGAATATCTCCGGATATTCCATGGAGCACAAGCCTACCTTAGGTGCAGTCCAAATCAACCTTGACTTACAAAGGCACAGCCTGCGCTGGAGTAGGTAAAAAGTTTTCAGACAAAAGCAATGCAGAAAGTTGACATTCCATTCCTGTAAGATCATGGAATCATAGAAGCATCTTGGTTGGAAAAGACCTCTAAGATCATTGAGTCCAACTATTAATTTATAACTCCTAAGTCCACCACTGAACCATGTCCCTTAGCAGTACATTTACACTCCTTTTCAACATCCCCAGGGATGGTGGACTCAACTATTTCCCTGGGCAGCCTGTCACGATGCTAGGCACACCTTTCAGTGAAGATATTTTTCCTAATATCCAAGCTAAACCTCCCCTGGAGCAACTCGAGGCCATTTCCTCTCATCTTAAACATAACATAGATTCAAATTTCCTGTTAGAGATCCCTTGCTTTATCACTCTCTAATTGTAAGAGGTTCATTGCAGTAACTAACCTGCTTCTGACAATGGAGAGGAAAAGTTTAACCTTTTTTTTTTTAACGAAAAGGATCTACAATAGGAAAAAGTCACATGTAAGGTCTGTAACTTGCTGCGGGAAAAAAAATCACGTAGCTCTGATGCTTAGATTAAAAACAAGTTGTTTTACCTTTATATACAATGCTTGCAATCTGCAGCTGTTCACAAAAGACAGGAAGACTTAACATATAAACAAGTAAGGTTGTTGCCTTTGTAGTTTTCTATTCTTACGAAGGACATGTGTACTTTACCTCTTTTTGTTTTACATCAAGGTGTTGTCCTTGAATCAAGACTTTCTCATTTTGGCATTTGAGAGGGAGGAAAAGAGGAAAAGTAATAATATTTTGCTTTTACTTTGAGGAGAATCTTTCATACTTCTTCTTTAATGTGATTTTTTAAGACCCACAATGCTAAGTATCATCTCACATTTTACAGATGGGGAAGGAACTAGATGAAAAATAAGTGCTTTACATTCAGAACTTACACTGATGGTTAATCTTAAAATTGCTATTTATTTTTCAGTAGCTGGCACATGGCACCTCTATGCAGTTCAGTTTCTCAGGATCTAGGAATTAACTGAGATAAGAGCTGCAACAATTTCAATATTTGGCCAGCCTATGTCCTAATGTTAGCTTCCTGATCTTTTATACAATGGATGGCAGAGTTGATTTTCCTACCAACAGCTTGAGGTTGCATGGCAACAATTATTTTACAATGGTTCTGGGACAGAGGTTAGACTACAAAACTGTGGATGCTCCATCCCTGAAAGTGTTCAAGGCCAGACTGGAGGGGGCTTTGAGCAACTTGATCTAGTGGTAGAGATCCCATCCCACTCTATGATCTTGTGTTTGTTTAAGTTTGGTTCTCTTGCCTCTCTCAACATCAGGAGACCTGCAGTGGGCCATGTAGCCCATGCTGGGAATCCTGTTGCCTCTGCGTACAGGAATCTGAGTGTGTGCTAACAGCACAATCCCTGTTAATGTGGATATGTGGATATACTCAGTATTACAAATGTGCAGGTATGAGGATCTCTACAGGCCATCATCATCCTGCACCTCAGAGAAGCTCCACTACATTATTTTTGAGTACTTCAGCTTCAGCCAAAGAACCAGTTCATAAACTTGCAGCCAGCATCAGATTTTCACTGTGGCTCTTTACATACAAATTTGTCTGGAACAAAGCCGACAGGAGAGGATTCTAAGAAATACTCATCTTCAGGAACAGGATAGAATCAATTAAAATAACGGTGACTTACTTCAACATTTATTAGTAACTAATCATTACCTTATCTGTCTTTACCATCCTGTTTTCTTACTGCTTAAACAGTGACATCCCAGTAAAAGGTATAAAATCTGCTTTCACACTCTTTTTCTGAGGCTGCCTGCTTATTTGGTAGTTTCACATCCAGAACCCTAAGTGTGTTATGTTGTAAATGGGGCTCTCCCTATATGCATGCCATCTGCTGGTGAGGGATGACATCGGCAGGAAGTCAAACATGCCAATTATTCTCCTGGTGGCAATTAGGACCTGCCATGGTTTCCATTGTTCTAAGATGAATATTTCCATTTCTGGAAGGCTGGAGTTTCAACAGCAACCCCTACATATTATACAAAAACTCTCAGGGATTGACTTGACTTATGACACCTTTCTGTAGTTATCTGTCTTCACCTCACCTCTCCTGTTACTCTTTCCAGCAATACCTTTTCCCACCTGCCCTTTGCTGTAGCCCAGCGAATATACAGAGTATAATAGCACGTATTCTGCATGGCATAGATGATGTTGTCCGTGGAAAATTCAATATGATGTATTTCCATTCAGCTGTTACTAAAAAGCAAAAAATTCTTATCAGATTTCCAAAATCCACAATAGCAATACATGAAAATAACATGAAAATCAGCCTGCAGGCCTATAGAGGGACCTAAGTGTACTTTCATGTTTATGTGTTAGAATGATGCTATAATGGTACTTCTGAGGAGAATTAGTATTCTTATTTGTGTAGATTATAGTGTGATCGCTAAAAACTCCCCAACCTTGTTCCTACATCAAGGAACCACCTGAGCCTTTGGTAATTTTCTGGCAAAGAAATTATTCTAACTGCCTTGGTTTAGAGAATAAAACTGGCCATGACAACAAATTAAACTGGATCTTCTGGAAAAGATTCATTAAGGAAAATAGTAATAATTTTGTAACTGTTACTTTATAAGTTTTAATTTTACTTTTTGTTCTTTTGAATTTTTAATTGCTCAGCAAGAAGTTTTAAATTATGTTTGTTTACAAACAATACGTTATATATTTTTATCTCTATTTCATAGGTTGTCTTGTTCCATTTTATAACACATTGCCCATTTACCTTTCTCTCCTGTGTTTCATATGAGGCAGTTATACTCTTTTTATTAATTAGGACAACTGGACAGAATATACTCTATTCTATAAAGAGTATTTGCGTGTTTTACAACCAGACAAATGGGCAACACATTTTTCTTTGCAGAAATGAATATTCTTCATTGTAAACAATGTAATCCATCATGTTTAGCTTATGTGGTGAAATGAATATCCTGATACTTAGCATGAAAGCTTACTGAAAGTACAGTGACCATCTGCATCTCTCTGTTGGGCTTTAAAGGCCAGTTCTCCCTTCTAAAGATTTATAATACAAAGGGCAATTCACTAATTAGTACTGTAAATTAGTGTTGCCATGAGGTTAAGAAAAAAACTAACAGCCCCTGCAGTATTTCAATTAATGTTATTTTTAATTGCTTGTATTAGCATTTGAGAACAAGATTGATTAGCTTTTGACTGTCAAAGAAACAGAACTTGAAGCTCTTAAATACCGAAATGGAAGTTGTTAATTATGCTTAAAAATCCATAGATACTGTACATGGAAATCTGGAAGGTCATCTGAGTATTAAAGAGAGTATGTTTCTGTTCTGTTTAAATAAACTTAAAAATGTTAGCATATAGCCACATGTATTTCTCATGCTCTCTATTAATTGATCATGCAAATTAACATCTCCAAAATCACTCTAAAAACAAAACAGCTTTAATAGTGCATCTGTTTATAGAAAGTAATTTTAGAAGTTGTTTAACTTTAAAGTGATTAGTTAATTCTCAATTTGTGATTAAAGTGGCAAGACCTGAAATTTCTTCTAAAGCTGTTGTGAGTTTTCCTCTGTAGATCCCGATTCAGGAAATAGCAGCTGTTTGCTATGTCTTGAAGGCTAGCTCTGAAACAGGACTTGTGCTACTTCATTCCCAAGTTCAAGGTCCTGCCTAAGGCAGATTTACAGACCTCAGAACAGGACACAGAAAATCCAGCAAGCACAGCAGACATCTTCCAGAAGCAAGCTAAAAAAGGTCCTGAGGTGAGCTGTGCAGTGTAGCATTTTATAGAGATGCTTGTGTCCAACAAGCTAGTCACAGGTTGCTAATCTTTCCAGAATATATATGTAGTTGTTTAAAAGATTAAATAATGAAGAATTAAATAATTCTTATATTTAATAGGTCTTATTTAAGTTAATAGGTATTATTTAATAGGTTAGATGAGCAATGTGGGAAGAAGCGCACCTGAATTCATGTCCTTCTTCAAGTTGAAAGAATTTAAAAACATCGCCCATCTCCCAGGGTTATATATTAACAACTAGACCATTAAGGAGTAGGGTAGATGGAACAACAAAAATTTTTACTTCTAACCAGGCCACTGAAACTGTGCTTTTTTGATTAATGGTTGGGCTTGATGATCTTAGAGGTTTTTTCCAACCCTAGTGATTCTATGAAAACATGAGTGATTGAGTAAACCTAACTTGTTAGCCTTATTTAGTTCTGTAGTTCCTGAGTCCTGACTGTATTTGGGAATATTTTCCAAGTATGTAATTTTTGGCTGTAGGCCTTAAGCACTTGCCCAAGTGCTGCATAGTTACCAGAGTTGATGTACAGCGTTAGCTCTTCATGAAGTGCATGCAGATGTTTGCTTCCTTAGTGACACTTGGATGTGTATTTAAGAGATCTGCTGAACTGCAACCAGATCACAGATGCAGAGGAGCATGTAGTTCCACATTTGTTTTGTCAGCAGCTGGACTGGTCTAAGAAAGTGCTCTGTCCTCAGTGCACTGTCAGTGCTCTGTCCCCACGTCTCACTTGGCTTATCAGCCACATACTTTGTAGAATAGGATTATCTTAACAACTGATGTGGCTGAGAATACACATTTTCCCCCCAGGCTAATTATTTTTCAGATGGATTATCAAGGGTGGAGGATTGTCATCATCAGCCTATGGATATAGCAGGCATACCATGTCAGCTCCTGCTTTGAAAGCCAGCGGAATTTGCTACTTTTGGTACATTGGTCCCTTTGCTGCATTGAGGCTCTGAAAAAAGTTTGCTGAGAGATGATCTAACCATAGATTCTTGTTGGCCTTAAGCATAGGGCAGGTATCAGAGAGAGCTGGTGCACACTGAGATGTGCAACATAGTACAGCTATCAATGCAGGAGGAACTTCGATGGCTATCCAAATGTGTGGCACTTAGGAAATTCATGTCTGTAGCTTAGGCAGCAGCCAAGTGGCACACTTGAAGTCTGGCTGGAACTTCAGATCTTTCTAAGTCTCCATTTTTATATATCTTGAATATAACACAAGGAGGACCTGGCTCCTACCACTACAGTACCAATGAGTATGGCCACAAAGACCACAGTACTAACTGGCAACGTTGTCCTGACTTCGATGTGCTCCCTCTTTCTCTTGCCATTTCTTTCACATCTCCTTACCAACCTCATTATTCAACTAATACGCTTACAAGAAAAAAATTATTCCAGGTTGTAAGTAATTACATACTAGCTATTCTAGAATAAGTGTTACATGAGGGAACTGCTGCCTAGCTTCTTACAGCTTTACATCTTTTGACTAGATAATAGTACAAAGTGAAGGATGAAAAACAAAAGGAGATTAAGATAAAGAAAATGAAATTTAAAAATGAGATTAGATAAATAAAAATTGAATTTTATATTTTTCACTGTTGAGAAAGCAAAATGAAACCACATTTTAATTTAAAATTTTCATTATGGTAAAGGATTTTTCAGCTGAAAAAGCTTTCATACAAAAAAAATTCAGCTACATGTGTCAAAACAGTGTGTCAACTCATCAGAGGACAAGAATTTTTTTTAGAGGCAATTAGAAGGTATATTTTAGAGCTAATTTGACTATCTAATGAGAATATCGCAAATGAAGTGATTCAAGATAGCTCAAGTACTAGTGATCACAGTTCGTCAAGGTCAAAAGTTTCAGTTATTAATATTTATATATATATAAGTAGGCAAATAGTTTATTCACAGTTAATGCTGTAAAGAAAGCTGCAATGTAGTGACCAAAAAGGCATTATCATACCAATCTCTTCTAACATGCTGTTGGACTTCTAACTGCAGTACACATGTCAGAGAGAACAGTATATTTAATTCCTGGAGAAACATGATAAATCAAACTAAATGGAATTAATAATGCCTGATTACTAGCTATATACTTCACCTGGAGTATCATATTCAGCAGTGATCACCATACTTTAGGATATAATTGCTCTTCATGGCTTGTAATACAGAGTCTGAAGTACAATAAACCTTAGAGAAAACCATTAAAAAGATAGAGAGTAAAAACAGTACTTCATTTTTAATATTTGGATAAAAAATTCAAGATTCAAGGTAACCACTTTGTATGGCATTTTTAGGAATATTCAGACAATTAACTGTGTGACTGGTGTAAACACATTCTGCTGAGCTATGAAAAGCAAAAGTAGCCTTAAAATGTTTTAATTTCTTTTTCCCTTCAGGGTTGTGACTTTATGAGAATGTGGTACTAAGTGTGCCTGAAAAATTAGTTTATTTTTTAAAAAAATGCTTCACACTATGGCATCTTTAACTTGACTTATTTGTGTTGTAACAGGATTTTTGGCTGAAAAGGAAGAAATATAAAAATCTTTCCGTTCATTTAAAACTGCTCTAGGTATACACAATCTGTTTCTTCTTCACCTGTCATATAAATCAGCTTAGAAAATCTGATGTTGAGGAATGTTACAAGCTTACAAATGGATATTGCCAAATGCTGGATAATTGGTACATCATAGCTGAAGTCTTAAAACAGAGTTAGAGACACTGGGTTCCTGAAGACTTCACAAAATGCAAATTACTTATTTTTAAATATTTTTTACTCAAACAGTGCCTCTTGAGGGATTGATAAGTTAATTCCTAATTTATTATGTCAGTGAGGAGATTCAGTTAACAACTGTGTCTTATTTTATCTATTTGTATAGTGGGGATATGTCTACCTACTTATATGTGTAATCAAAATCAATTTCTCTATGGCCTTCGCTTAATATCTAAGTACCAACTGACTGTTTTACAAGTGTAAAAAATCAGAGAGAGAGGACATTAGTTATAATGCTAAACATTTCTTTCTGCTTGCTCTTCATTAAAACTAAGGATATAAAAACACTTCCCCAGGCTAGACTTAAAGATTAATTTCTGAAGAGCTTTCTAAACTTATTGCTCTGTTAGGAGAGACGGTCCAGCAGTTAGGGATGTGCTTGGCTTTCCGATCACTGAAATTTTGATGTGTATACAGCCCTAATCTTTGCAGACGTTTACTTCTTTTTGGCTAGTAAGTAAGAGGTGATCTTCTCTGTGTTAGTTGCTGCACTAAGTGCAGTGGTCACCCCATGGCTACATGAGTTCTTTCAGCTTCAGAAAGAATGACACCTATCCAAAGGAGAGGAGGCTTAACCGACTGTATGCAAAACGACACTAGGAAGATGACAGAGAAAGAGGACACTCTTACCTCTTTTACAAATGAAACAATAGTCAGACCTTTCCTGCAGGATAATTTTGCTGTTTTCTGACCAACAGTGTTTGAACAGCATGGTTTCCGCTGCTGAGAAGCTGTTTCCTCCCAGATTTTGCCTTGACAACCGGAAGAATGCTGTTTTAAAGAATGAACATTTCACAAGTTCTACTGTACATATAGAGCATATAGAGAGACAGACATGAGGAAGATCTCTGCTGAATATTACTGCTAGGATAATAGGAGCTAGGAGTTCACTCTAGGAACCCTATCTCAGGTCTCTTCATGCAGCAGGATTTACATAACTTTGTAAAATAGTGTCAGAACTGAAAACACAGGGGGTTTTACTATTAAACCAGAAACAAATGGGTCTGTGGTGGGATTTCCAGTTTTCTTGTAAGTGCATTTTTATGACATACAGTTCTTATTATTTTAATGGAATGTGAATTGATTTGCTTGCACTATGGAAATAGTGAGATAATTAGGTCTGAGAATGAGGTTTATAGCAATTTCATTTTTTACAATACAATAGGTTACTGAAACACTTCTAAATCACACAAATTCTGATAAACCATTCTCATGTAGTCTTTCCCACTGTCAGTCTTTACCTTATTGTCCATAAATTTCATTTAACCCTCTCAGGACTGTATTTATTAAAAGACAAAGGTTCTCTTGTCTGAAGACACTAAGAAAAACATGGATTTTTAAACTTTTTCACACATAAATTTTGCTATAGTTTCATGCTGTGCAGGCCCTGGTTAGCAGTACTGATTTGTTCTGTGTGAGCAATTTCTGTTGCACTGTAAGTATGTTATGTACCACGTAGGATAAGAACTTGGTAATCCCAATGAGAACCTATCCCTGAGCCATTCTTCCAGAAATGGTGTGATTCTGTTAGAAAGGATACCTCATGGAGGGGAAAAGACTGTTAGATCCAATGCACACATTAAAATAACATGGCCACAAGAAAAATTTCTAGATAGAAGGTTTTTATGGCAAAAATGTATGATAATAGCCCTCTTTAGGCAACGAAGGATATAGGAGTCTGTTACTGAAGTTTACAGAGCTTTCTTAGTAAATATTTGTGTTAGCAGTAAATTCTGGATTGGATACTATTTTGATGCATTAGAAAACTATGCCAAAGCACACTTTTGTTCTTGTCATGAAAATATGGAGAATAAGGCCTGCATATCACTGCTGTGACAATTTGACATCCAACAAGATTTACACTGTTTGAAAACCCTATTCTTGCTGAATGCACTGCATATGTAAGTTCACTGTAATTTACTTGGAACTTTGCTGCTACAAATAATGATAATATCTCTGTTTTGATATGACATGAAATTTATTTAATCTGGTACCTCATTTTGAAATACATTCATTAAAAGTGTTGAATGGTGAAAAATCTGTCAGCATAAATGGTGTTCATTTTCAATGTGACAGTATTCACAAGTCCCAAGAAATAGAACAGTTGAATAGATAATGTCACATATCATAGCATTATTCAGATGGTGTGATCTTTTTATTGATTGGACAGCAGTTGCAAATTCAGAGCTTATGCTACATTTCACTAGTATCATGACAATGGAGAACATGAGCAATGATCTGTCAAATGTGTGAAAATTGTGCTATGAAAGTAAATAAAGATACAGTTTATAATTCTCCGAAAGGAAAAGGATAACATTTGTTCTGGCATTAAGCAATAATGAAACAGAGGTTCTGCTTTGTGCTTTAAACATAAAATGGGGTTATAATGGAAGAGCAATTCTTCCATTACTGATATTATGAAATAGGTGAAATGTTTAGCTTGCGTATAGTGTAAAACAGCCACTTCTCAAGCAGACAAGCAGAGACAACTGTATTGAAACTGCAGTTTGCAATCTCTGTACTTTCATCAGCCTTTAAGACAGGAGGCCTTTTACCCCAGATTTTTTGGTTGTAAATGCTGAAAGCTTTTTTAATAGCATTCTCTCCTAGAAAAAAATAAACTTGAACTTGGATCATACATGAGACACTCATTGTAGCTTGAGTCCAAAGAGCCAGACTAACAATTTAACTAGAATTCTTAAAGCATCTGGGAAGTCCCTAAACATGGAACAATTAAATGAGTAATATCTCTTTTCATAGGATTATTTGGATGGTGTGAATAGTGATACATCAAGGAACATAAGCAGAATTTTTTCTGTATCTTTGTATTCGATCTCTCTCACCAGAAGGGGCAGAAGGGGGAGCTGTTCAGGTGTATGAATATAGATGCTCAATGGCATTTTAAATACTACAGGGTATCCATGAGGCCCCCAAATGTCACTCTAGAAAGTCGCAATTCTGTCAAAGATCTTCTTTAATTTTTGCCAGCTCCATAGAGATGTCTAGAACACTCTAGATCATTACAGTGGCACTGTGTTAAGGCTGGTGAATTTCCCTGGGAGTGTTCCTGCGATTTATTGTGGTTTTAAACAGTAAGGAGAAAGAAGTAATGAAGAAAGCAAAAAGATGTAGTCAGACCTTGAGCCAGAGGGTCAGGGACTTGGCACCTGTCTTACACTGTCCCCTGTTACTGAAGGAACATCTGTATGTCCTGAGTGAGACAGGTCCTTGAATCCTCATGTTTAGAGTGTACAAAATCCAGTACAGTCCCTGCTTCAGCATTCAGTCTCATATGAAAAGGTAAAGCTTGGAAGAGGCGACAAAGATGAAGGGGTCTGCACCTCTTGGGTTCTCAGGAGCAGAGGAAGAGGCATGTCCTTGCCCACCTCTAGGCTTTCACAGTCACCATTTCCCTTCTGAAGGGCACCCTGGATCAAAACTAGAGCAAAACAAGGGATTGGAGAAAACTTCAAGAAAGCGATAGAGCTGCCTTAAGGTGTGCCTTCAGTTTAGGCTGTGTAACTGCAGGCTCACTGCATGTTGCACCCAGCTTGGCACTTCACATTTATTTCTTCCTCCTTGTGATGGTACTGTTTGTCTGGTATTGGTTATGTAGAAGGACCTAGTGGCAAAGAGCTTTAAAAGTGTTTTGATGGTACCTTCCACAGAAACAAACATTTACAGATTATAGGTAGCCTGTGAGGATAGTTTCTGCAAGAATAATGAAAGCTCAGAAGCAGCAGCACACTCAGGTACATAATAGGCTCAATTATTCTCCTGGTCTAGCGTGGATCTGCATTGTTTGGGCCATATATTTGTTTATTTTAACTTGTTGAATTATTTTCTGAGCTGATTTTTTCACAGCAAGCAGACAGAAATATCCACATGCAACTTTTCCAAGAGGAACTGTGCACAAGAACCTGTTGTTTGGTCAGGTTTTGTGCATGTGACTGCCACCATTGACACAGCATTTTCTTGGAGCTGGCAGGGCAAGGGAAATATTTCATGCTTGTCTGTTGGGGTTTCTTTCTCGTGAACATTGCTACCTTTTCATTTTCATTTATTTGGACAATTCTTCTGAAAATTACTTACCATCCAGATTTGCATTTCTTTTGGGCATTCTGCTAGACTTTTACCCATGTTGTTCTTTACTGCAGTTTGGAAAGGTGGGAGTGGAGGTGCCAAAATGGATTGATTTCCTCCAAAGGGCAGCTCAGGGAAAATGGTTGGAAGGGATCTCTGGAGGTCACCTGGTCCAACCCTCCCTCAAGAGCGGATGCCTAGGACTATGTCCAGATGGCTTTTGAGTATTGCCAAACACGGAGAGTCCACGAACTCCCTGGGCAAACTGTGCCAGTCCTCAGCCACTCTCACAGAGAAAAAGTTTTTTCTTTTGTTTAAATGGAATTTCTTGTGTTTGAGTTTTTGACTATTTTCTTTTGCCCTGCTCTGCTGAAAATAGCTTGGCTCTGCTGCCTTTGCACTCTTTCTTCAGGTATTTACACACATTGGTAAGATCCCACACCTCAAGCCTTCTCCAGGTAGAACAGTCCACCTCTCTCAGCTACTCCTCATAGGAGAGATGCTCCAGTACCTTCATTATCTTCACTGGACTGTCTCCAGTATGCTCATTTTGCTAATATATTGAGAAAAGAGCAATGTCCCCTGCTCTCAACTCTCTAAATTCAGGAGCAATGGTAGATTAAATGCTCCTTAAAAAATTTCTGTTTATGCCAGACCATCTGTCTGCCCACAACACAGAGTTGCCTACAAGACAGAGGAGCATTGGGGAAGGATTTTGGACAAGCTATGTTGCCTCAGGAGAAAAAATGTGGTCTGTGAAACCTAGCTGCAGTAATTAACAATACCAAGTTAATGGATAGGCAGGAGCAAGTTTCACCAGAAAGTCCTTTATTCTCCCAAAACCTTTAGTATCTCAGTCACTCCAACACGAGAAATAAGGCTGAAAGATGTTATTTATGTATATATTTTCAGTGCCTGTGCTTCCTTCTAGAGTGACACAGTGCTCTACAAGGAAAAAAATATTAAATTATATGACATATATTTGTGGATTACAGAGAACCAAAATAAGCAATTAGTCAGTTAGGTATGTGCTACAAGTCCTTCTACTGAGTGCTTTAAAAGTGAAATTTTCAGTCTCCTGACACAGTCAATATATTCTGCTACAACTGTTCAAATGGGTTAGGACTCTCTTTTCTAGAGCAGTGACACAGGAGTCCCCCAGTGTGTGTCAGCAGCCCTGTGTTTCTGCTGCTGCCACCCCACGTGGCCTGTCCTTAGTGCTAGCACTGCCGAGCAGCAGCTTCACGGGAGCAAGAAGACCCCAAACCCCAGCAAAACCATTCAGCTGTGTGTGCCCTGGAGTCATAGCCGTGGAACACGTCAGGAAAGCAGCAAAACATTGCAATTCCTCTACAGGATATCAAGGGATCCTTTATCTTGCTGCAGTCATTCATAGGCCCCTATCACTTTCAGATGATGGCAGAAAATCATTGGCACTAAAGTCCCTACTGTCCAGCAATGACAAAGAAAACGTCACTGTGTATCAATTGTCTTGTAGCAATTGTCACTGAGTACTGACAGCATGCAAAGTGCACTGCCATTCCAATTATTAGAAGGTCTCTTAGTCCAACCTGGTTTTCCCAAAGGTAATTGATATCAATTTATTTATCTAGTTTTTCCTAATTACAAGAAGAAGAAGAAATGGCCTAGTGAGATGCACTGGCACTTCATAGTGTTTTCAGGGGAAAAAATCCCTAGTAAAGTAGACAAAATATATTTCTGTAGGAGAACGTGGCAAGTCATTCTCTATTGATTGTAAAACTTCGTATGAGGAAAGTTTTGCAGTATTTAAAATGAGATTGAAGAGTGAATGCATCGGATTTTTTTTATCTGTATTATCAAAGTCTAGGGTTGGTTTTGATTCAGTCTCTTTTTTTCCTGATGAAATGTTTCATGTTGTAATGTAATAGAATTAATAAGATCTGATACACTGACTTTTAATGAAATTTCATTTTTCAAAAATAGGCACATAAAAATGTCTCCATAATAAACTTAATTAGAGAAAATAGAAGATTGTATTATTTCATCATTAATACAAAGAGATGGATAATTAGGAGGATGCGATATGCATATTGAGTGAAATCAACACTCCTGCAGGAGGCTGAAGAATACAGGCCCCATGTGAGAAGTTATTTTAGCCAAGGAATGGGACTCTGAGACCCATCGCTAGAAGGCTTTCTAAAGATATAGTACTCAATACTCTTCAACAGTACCTTTCCAACTCAATACACTACTGTCTCCTTTGCTTTTCTTGGTTTTTTTTTTTTCTCTTAGGTGATCTGGTACCATTTCTCTGTAGCCTAAATGTCTTTGTATTAGCCATTTTGTTTCAGTTGCTACCCAGAAAACCCTCAGAATGCTGCATTTTCCATGTTCATTCCTTAGTCTTTTACTAAAGCTCTGCTTTCTGAGTTTCAGTAATTTTCATGACATTTTTCTTCATTTTCTTCTGTACTAGCATGTCTTCATGTGTCTCAAAAAAGTTATTGTCAAATTCTTATTTCATTATATAACTCCCACTTACATCAGTTAATGCACTGTACATGTCAATATTTTTATTAATCACATTTTACAAAGGAAACGGTAAAAATCCTCTACTTAGCCTGAAAGCAGATTATTTGTGAATGTAGTATAAACTGTGTTATCCAAACAACAGTATTGATGACAGAGCCAGTTTCAGTTTTGCTGGAGAATGGAACAAATTAATTTTCTGATGCAATCAGAATGAAAGGTAGTTTTTCAACTGTTGAGGGTGAAATTCAGTCCTGTTCGCAGGGTCTGTACAAGGACCCTGCTTAAGTTTGGCTGATGCATGAGACCTTGTATGGGTAATCTACACTGACAGAAATTTATAGACCTGATTTGTTCAGTCTATTATATTAGTATAGTTCTGAATAGGGTAAAGCTCTCACTGGTGGATTTCCTCCTGTAATTCCATTCTTTTTACCCTGTCACCAATTTTATGATAGTTATTAAATTAGTCTTGTCAAGGATGGTAGCTTCCCAACCTGTCCTAAAATATCACTAACTTGTTTAAAAAAGAATAGCCAATATATTTTAAAACAAATGTACTAAATGATGCTTATATTGACAATTAAGATTCTGTCACCAAATTTTATAAGAAGCTATATAATAATGAAATAGTGTAACAGGATTTGCAGGAAAAGTAGCTACTAAAACATTTGCATTTCAAGCCTACAAACAACAATGATATTTGGAGAAGTATTACTTGCTGTTCTTTCAAATTAAGGTGCCTAAGGTGACTTCTAAAATTCCTTGACTGAAGGATACAGAATTGTTTTCCACTGTGAAAGAAGTCTATCATGTAGTGTGACTTTTTGTGTGTGTTTTGGATGAGGTGTTTCTTTTGTTTTTACACAATAGTTTCCATTCCAGGCAGCTGCAATAAAGCAGCATGCTGTACCCTCTTAAAAAACCTGGGCTGGGAAATATTGCTCAAGAAGACGCGAGAAGCCGACGTTAACTTCAAATATCAGTGAAACGTATTCTGACTATGCATTCCCACAGCTGGAATTTATAAATGAGCCTCTCAGCTCCATCCTGCCACGCATATTTTCTGTAGAGCTGTCTGTGCCCCCACTCCCCAAGTCACCTGTAACAGTTGCAGCCTCACTGGTTGACTGCAGCCTTCTGCAGACTATTTCAGAAGCACATCAGTGGTTTAAGATCAAATTAATATTTCCTCATTTAAAATTTTGACACTGTGAAAAGGACATTTTTCCAACAAGATTAGTGCTGTGAGTTGTCCCTTACCCCTTCTCACAAATAATTCATTTGGCTCCCCATCAGATACCTCATGCCAGTGGGTCTCATGACCGAGTTCAGACAAAGACAGGTCATACCTGACGAGCAGTCTCAATGACTGAATGCTTATAAAGAAATTTCTGCCAGGAAGGTGTTCATCCTTTAGTCTGTGGATTCGTTTCATGCCAGCCTGATCTTGCTGTATTTTGGTAGTCGACTCAAGGTCTCCTAGCTGCAGTTCCTGCTCCAGAACTGTACACAGCTTGGTGTGCTGCTGGGTGTTTCCATCACCTCCAGCTCCTTCATGCAGTAATGTACCACCAATCCTGCGTCTCACAAGGGAAGTTGGAAGTGCTTTAAGCCAAGATAGGGTTAATTTTTTGCATTAGCCAGGAGACGGATTTGCTGAGGGGGCGTGGCCAGGACCCAGGTGTTATTCTATACCCACTCACATCATTGCTGGGGACTGGGTGGGCAGAACCAACTCTCACTTCTGAGGGGCAGGGCGTTCTTTCTGGTCAGGAGGAAACATGGCAAGGAAGAGCTGAATTGGTATCATCACAGGCTTTCGATGTAAATTGTTTCTTTGTTTTCTGCCTCTTGATCTTAATATTGTTGCTGTCACCATTCATTTTCTTATCCCTTTGGTGATTCCAGTAAATTGTTCTTATCTCAACCCCTAATCTTTGCCTTTTGTGCTTTCAATTGGAAGGGAAGGGGGAATAAGCAGGAGCACGGTTTTAGCAGGAGTACTAAATTGGAAAATACCATTCCCAAACCGTGACAGAAAGTATGTCACTCGTACACCTGCAGTGTCCTAGTTCCTACAATAGGATCTGAGGAACCACAGGTGGAGGCACACTTTGAGCTCTGTTACTTCCTGCTTGGGGCTATCAGTGGCGTCTGTGCCCAAATGACATCCCCACTTGCAGAACCCCCTCTTTTTGTGGGTACTGTCCAGGGTAAGTCACATTTCTTGCTCCAGGCTCCAAATGCTGCTGCAGAGGTTAGGTATCTGGAAAACAGGCAGGCCTCCCAATTGTATGTACTTTAATTACTTCAAAGCTCTTCAGTCAGTGGTATGGCCAGCTTCACACTGGAGGCAAGGCAGACGGAGGTAGCTCCCGGACTGCATCATCTAACCCACTGCAGCCGCTCCCTGGGGCAGAGCCGCAGCCAGCGTGGGTGAGCTGCTGGTGAGGGGCCTGAACTGCATGGCTAGCAGCACCTGCCTCTTAATTTCAAATCATGTCAGTCATTCCTTAAACATAGTTCCGTGTTCCTCCACTGATGTACTGCTTGTTTTCTACCTCAGCATTAACAGCAGCCTGAAGACTATATCCACCCCTAGACAGAAATGAAAGACAAAAAGTCTAAATCGTGCTTTAAAAGTGTCCTCAGATCTCTCCTTTAACCTTAGAGGGTGTCTAGCTGAATAGCTTTGATTAAGTGTCTGATTTTAGATGATTAGGTTTAGATGAGTCACACGCTAAGGCAACATTTTGTCTCTCTGTGAGGAATGTGTAGTAGGTTTCTCCACAGCTTCTAGAGTGGGTCTCATGTGATTTCCCACTCTTAACTTGGTCTATTTATCCATTTTTTTGAGGACCCATTTGTACCTTCCTTGCATCCAAAGTGGAATAAGCAGGCTGCAATGGCCACCAATAAAACAGCTGTTAGCAATTTTATATAGATCTTAAAACTCTTGGGGAAAGATCTGGGGCAATGGAGGCTACCCCTCCAGGCTGATGCCTCAGCTCTCTTTTTAACATTTAGAAGCATCAGTCTACTCTACCTGGTTACAGTGCATAATTCAATTAGCTTTATCCCTTAAATGCTTGTCTGCTCTTATCCAAACCATTCTATGTTTACTCCTGTGATCCCCTTATAGATGCATTTCCCATTGCCATCAGTCTGTATCTGTTTATATCATTTTACTTCTCTGCTAGAAGCCATATAATTCTTATCAGCTCCCATAGTACATCATCCAGTCCTCCTTTACTTTATATTATATGTTACTATCAATATTCTATTCTTATATATTTTAATCTCTAACAAGAATATTGTGTCATCTTTACTTTGCTCTGATAAAAGAAATGTAATATTTTGGTATGAAAACTACTCTGTAATCCACATGAATATACAAGAGATTTGTTTTCTGTATTGAAAAGAAGTATTTTTTTACAGTATCTTTAAATCAGAAAAGATATTACATTTTTTTAACATATTTTTCCTTTAAAGGATTAATTTAGTGCTCATGAAAGCTGCCACGGTGACAGTTCTGAGAAAAGAAGCCTATTTAATTGGCCATGGAAGAGATAAGTAGCAGCAGTGTAAGATTCCTAGACTACTTATGCATTCACCTGAAAAAAAATCTATGATCCTGCTCCCATTCAAGTCAATAGTAAAATTCCCTCAAACCTAGTACTTCATTTGGCTTCTAAGTCTGCCCATGAAAATAATCCTTATGACAATGGTAGATGTGCTGTATTCTTAAAATTCTTCTCCCACTGGAGATACTGTGAGTTTGCTCTGAGAACTGAGTGCCTTTCAAATGGCCACCTCTATGGCTGCTATCAGTCTACACCAGGTTCACGTCAGTGACATAAAGAAGAGAGGGACTATAGCTCTTCACTGCTCTCTCAAGTCCCCCGATGATATTAAGATTGTGATGGTATTAACTGTGCGTGATATATTAAAAATCTCCTTCAAAGTCACATTTTAGCTCTAAAAGGAGTGAGAGACTTTATCGATAAATAGATGGTATGGTGTCTACCACTGTGGTTTGTAAATGTTATGCCCAGAAGAAATCTTATTTTAGAAACAGATGGATCCTTTTTACTTGATTCACTAATGCTTTACAATTAACTAATTAACAGGTTTATTGCCAAAATTAGCAATAAAAAGTGTTAAGCAGTTTTGACCAAAGCAGTCTGGCAATTACATAGATACAAAACAATCTGCATGATAGTTTGAGGCTAAACGTTCCTCAGATCAGAATTTAACCTGCTGTTTTCAAATAAAAGTTGACAAACAGGAAACCAAACCCTGCAGATTTTCTCAACCGTTTCATATTTGAGAGCCTCAACCTTAATTAGTATTAATTACAGGTAACACAACAAAAGTTTGAAGGGCTGATTATGCATTTTCTAGACAAACAAAGCTGTTTAATATCCTACACTTTGATGGACTAGCTTCTTTCAGTCTCCTCTAATGATATAGTTCTGGGTCAGGAATCTTTGTGCTTTTTGTGCTATAAATAATGTTTGGTTTTAAAGGGCACCGTATCATCTAGAAAAATATATCACAAAGGACATTTAAAATCTAATTATTTAACATTACTGCAGGTCAGGAAGAGAAGGGGGAATTCTTGTAAAAATAGACTACTGACTTTTGAGTAATCAGCTGCATAATTCCTATGTAAAAATTCATCCCTTTCAACTTGACACCACAAAAATGTAAATGAAAAAACCCTATATAATCAGAGTTTTAAAAGATCTTATTCATTCATTTTGTAGATTTATCTCTAGGATTGTTTAATAGATGGGGACCAGTGACTCACTCACTCCTGACCATGAAGGTTTCAAAAAAATATACACAAATTTACAAAAGTAAGTCATAGTCAGCTCAGGAATAGTCCACAAGTATATCTACTGGTGTGTGTATCCATCCATCCATATATGCACCAATTCACTAATAACAGGATGGGTCAGGTTGGAAGGGACTAGAATGGGTTGGTTATCTGGTCCAACCTACCTACTCAAGCAGGGTCATCCTAGAGCACACGGCACAGGATTGTGTCCAGGTGGTTCTTGAATATCTCAGGTGTGGGAGATTCCACAACCTCTCTGGGCAACCTGTTCCATCTGCAGTCACATGCACAGTAAAGAAGTCCTTCCTCATGCTCAGGTGGAAATTCTGGGCATCAGTTTCTGCTCATTGCCTCTTGTCCTACTGCTTGGCACCACTGAGCAGAGCCTGGCTCCATCCTCCTGCCACCCTCCCTTCAGGTACTGATAGACATTGATGAGGTCCCCTCTCAGTTGTCTCTTCTTGAGGCTGAACAGGCCCAGCTCCTTCAGCCTGTCCTCATAACAGAGGTGTTCCTGTTCCTTAACCACGTTTGTAGCTCTCCCGTGGACCAGCTCCAGGAGCTCCATGTCTTTCTTGTACTGAGGAGCCAAGAACTGGGCAGAGTACTCCAGATGCACCTCACCAGGGCTGAGTAGAGGGGCAGGATCACCTCACTTGACCTGGGGGCAGTGCTCTTCCTAATGCAGCCCAGGGTACCATTGGTCCTCTTGGCCACAAGGGCACGGCTGGCTCATGGACAGCTTATTGTCCACCAGGACCCTCAGGTCTTTTTCCACAGAGCTGGGCTTTCCAGCAGGCCAGCCCCCAGCCTGTGCTGGTGCATGAGGTTACTTCTCTATAGCTGAAGGGTCCTGAATTTGCCTTTGTGGAATTTCAGATGGTTCCTTTCTGCCCATCTCTCAAATCTGTCAAAGTCCTTCTGAAGAGCTGCACAGCACTCAGTGGAATCAGCCCAAAGCTCCTCCCAGCTTTGTGTCATCCATGAACTTGCTGAGGAGGCATCTGGGCCTTCATTCAAGCCATTAATAAATAAGTTAAACAATTATTTATTATCCTATCCATTGCAACCCAATATGTTTTCTTATAGACATTGCATCTTGCACACTGTTTATATTTTTCGTTTTGGATTAGATCTATCTTCTGAAGGTAACACTTTAACTGAGATTGCATTCAATTTTTAGTAGAATGGAAAGAGAAGTAAGTATGTAACTCTGTTACCAAGAAAGAAAATTATAAATTTCCATTTTTTAAAGAGTACAAGAATATATGCTATTATTTCCTCCCAGTATCTAACTAAAAATTACAGCCCTGTTTTAAATTTCTGGTATGGAAAACTGTCCTTTAAGTGACCGGAAGAATAAAATAGTAATTTTCTTTTTGAATAATGGTATAAAGCCTATATAAGATGGATTTGATAAGATGTGACTTGTTATTTGTTTAAATATGATATCCATACTGGAAAGTTTGTTGGGACTGGGAAGGTTGTTATACTTAGCTATTGTCTTAAAAGAAAGTTAAGGTCATTTTTTTCCAATGACTGCATTTTATTTCATTTTTATGCTAATTTTTATTCATTTCAAAGGGACTGTTCCTTTTCTGACTCATAGTTGTGTGAACGAAATATAGACGTACATTGAGTTTGGTTTTAAAGATAGCCCTTAATTTTTTATTTAACAGAGTCAATATATTTGTTTATCTTACTGTGTATAGCAGCTTGCACTTTTTAAGGAGTTCATTTTATTATGGATTCAATTAATGAACTGAAGCATATTTGCAGTAATTTATTCACAATGGGCCTCTGTGTCTATCTGAGGACACTGCAAGAGAGGTTATAAAGATTGGGGAAGTTTGGAATTGCTTCAGATTGAACTTCCTTGAAGTTCCTAGCATATACACTGATCAGAATATTTCATAAGGAGCATATGTACTTAAAAGGAAAATATCAATTTATATCACTTTTTTTTAAACTGATGGATGCCATCATTCCCTTAGAAAGGGGCGTTATAATAATAGAAACATTGTAAGATTTAAATATAGCAGAGCTAGTGGACAGTGCTCTAATATACAATTTATCCTATTTGATACTTGTTAACAAGTGCAGTGATCCATGAAGAAGATTCTTGAGTTTTTGTGTCTGAGTTTAAAGAAATGGTTTGGGAGTAGAGTCTATTAGTGTGTGCCACATAGACAGCAATTCTTTAAATTCAACACAAACCATGCACAGGCTGGGGTTCACAAGGTGCCTAGTTATGGGTGTGATAGGAACCAACAATTTCTTCCACATTTGCATTACAATACATCACTGAAACACAAGTTTGTAAGATGACACTTCTGTTTACCATATGTTTGATATTCATGTCCCCAGGTGCAGGGGAAGGCAGGGGGGAAGAGAAAGGGTACCTTAACGGTATTGCTACCTTTTCCAAATATGAAATAAGAACATACATAAGTTTTCAATCTATCTGACCTTTAAGGATTAGCAAAGGATCGTCAGCACATCAGCATCTGAACCTTTAGTGGCACTTGATGAAGTCATGTGCCGGTGTGGCCCACGGAGCTGTACAGTGATTCCCAAGAACAGTAGAGACATTATGTGAGTGAAACAGAAATCATAGAATGATGATCTGAGGATCAGAAAGAAGTAAGGTTTTGACCTTGAAGAGGTTTAAGAGTACATTAACTGAACAGCTGTCTGGGACATAATTAAAGGCATTTTAACATGATAAGCCCTGAAGAATGCATACCATCATCTGTGCACATGGAAGAGCAAAAGATATTGCTTTTATAGCTGTGGAGCTTATGGTCAGAAGTGATATGAAATATTAGAAATGTGACAGTTTTATAATAATTTTATACTCATTGTAATAATTTTCATTTGCAGCTTTTTGCCAGGGAATCTCTGGAATGGCATTAAGTATTTCTCACTTCAGCTTACCCTGCAATATTGGAGTGTCTCTGTGGGCTTTCTTTTTTCACATATCTGTGTGCTTACAAGTTGCAAGCAAACAGGCATTAAGACAACGTCTGCTATTCAAGCTAAGAAAAGAATGAGGAACAAGAGTTCCCAAAGACATTCTGTTAAGTTTCTATGTGAAGAATACACTCCCAGATCTCCTGAAGTCTCTTATAAAATCACAAGTGTGGTATTTCAAGCAAGAAAATAAGCCTTGTTGACTTCTGCAAACTAATTATTGCCACAAAATGGGAAGATGAGAAGAAAAGGTGTAGATGAGGAAAATCAGGACATTATTTTTTTCTTCTTCTTCAATCTCTGAAGCAGTTTAATCAATATCCCCTGGACCACATAGAGGGCGCATTGTAATTTAGCTTTTCTGTAAAACACAGGATGGACTATGTAATTCACCCTGTGGGTTCATCACAATGAAATTGAAAACCAGTGATACATTACACATGAATTTATCTTCTCCTGAGAAGTATGTATAGGTCCAGAGCAAAGAGAACTCCATGTAGTTGAAACAGAAGTGCTTTTATTAGTACTGGGGAAGTGCCACAGTTTGGCTGCCAGTTTATGACTGATAGCTTTGGCTCTCTGAATGCCTCTCTTCCTTTAGTTAGGAAATTATTTCTCACAAGCTATAGTAGTATCTGGTTCCTGCGTTTAAAATTCACTAATCAGTCTGATATATGACTGTAGAGCTAAACAACAGGCAAAACACCATGCACTGTGCAATTAAAGTATTGGCTTTGTCTCCTTAGATAGTTACTTCTACATTTATTTGACAGAAAATTCATCCTCCACATTCTCAAACCAACTCTCAATTTTATAATCATTCTGATTATTTATCTTAATAATCATCATAGCACATTTAGTCTAGATCTGTCTGTTGGGAGAGATTACATTTATAAATGTCACATACCTTTACTTTTGGAATATATATGGCAAAGCTGTGTCCAAAACTCTGCATGTAGCACAATAAATCCATGATTCTCACCACTCCTGATCTCCCACCTGATCAATGTACTTTATTTAAACTTTTAGGCACATTAAGTCTTGGGCTAAGAAAGAATATGGTAAAGTTAATATAAAAGATTTCTTAGCAAGAGGTATAAAGAGCTGGACGTCTATGCCTCAGCTGAACTGTGGAGTTTTGCAAGCAACTCAAAGCAGCACATTATACCTTAAAAGCACTTATTCTGGGCTGGACAGTGGAAGGAATGGCAGCCATGTGTAAGATGAACTCATACGATTATGTTCAGAAATTTGCCAAGGGCTCTGACACAGAGGGGCCCAGTTCTGTTTGGAGCAGGAAAGCCTTGCTTTTCAGTCTCAGGAGCTGCTGCCTCACCCTGATGTGATACAATCAGTACAGCTCGTGCCACTGGACTTCAAAGGCAATGGGCAGAACCCCATCTGAGGCACAAAGTGGGGTCCTTGTGCCTGGGTCTGTGGCAATAGGAGCCATGTAAACAGCCTGCAGCAGAGAGAGAGTCTCAGTCCTTCACTTCCTCAATTATGAAATTCAACCCTTTTATGTTATTGATTTTTTGTATCAAAATCATATTGGAGATTTATATAACTGCTGCTGTCAAATATTTGTAAAAAACTCACAACTGCATCACATCATTCAAATGTTTACAGCATGCAGGCTGTACTGAGATGAAAGCTACTGCCTTCATTTACACTCACTAGGAATCTCCAGACTGAGTCACTTCCCCAAAAGGTATAATGGATTCCTAAGATGCTAAATTAATCTGAAAGATACTGTAGAGTCTTGCATATAGATAATCGGCAAGAAGCGTAATATAACAACTGTAGTAGCCCTCTGAGATGAGAAAGATTACTTCCCTCCATCAGTTTTTTATTGTTTTCTGCTGATAAGGACCTTTACTACTATTAGGGTGCTTCCCTTCTGTTAAACCAAGAATGAAGAAAGCTATTTTTATCACTGAACAATACTTAGCTCTGTATAAAAAATCTTTCATTTTTTGTCATGTTCGTAATGCTTTGAGCTTAATGCCTCAGTGAAAGAGTAGCTGTTCTCAGTGCAGCTGTTTGTGGCACTCAACAGAAACTTTTTGATTTCCTTTAGTTTATTAATCTTTACATCTATGCTCTGCTTTATACTGAATGCATAGCAGCATTTGTAGCTTTTATTTATGTCTGCATTATCCTCAACACTGACAGACATTGCTAATTAAAGATGTACAGCATTTATTTGATGCCATGAAAAAGGCACTTAAAATTTCCTGCCTTATAAGCTGGAAGGGTAAAAAACATTTGACCACATTAAGGGCAACAGTAAGAGTTTGTCTCCTTCACATGGGTTTCTTTCACCAGAGAAACAGGGGTAAAGTGCAATTTTTTTTTTTCTTCATAAATGTTCTACAGCATTTAAACTCTATTCAGAGTGAGGAATTTTCAGAGAAAAACAATCTTCAACTAACTGTTTTTTTATGATTTCAATTCACTCACCTCCTACAAAAAAAAAGGCTAACAGTTTCTGAGTGCTTACTGACTGTAGGGGTTTGGGTTCT
>VWPU01013349.1:0-54225 GCA_013398955.1 Callaeas wilsoni | reverse complement strand
ATGATGTAGGATGGATCTGAAGTTCTAACACATTTCCCTTTCCTGCATTGGACAGTCTCTCTCTGTCTCACTTGCTATAGCCAAAGTCACAGTCTATTTCCCCATTCTCTCAAATAATCAGACAATTTAAAGAAATAAAATACCATTAGGCAGGAGGCAAACTCGCTCACAAATGAAGGCAATATATGATAAAGCACATAAAGACAGAATACATGTGCAGGACCCAACAGCTGTCCATGCCAACAGGCCAGTCAAATCAAACCACTAAAAGCAATTCTCTCTTAGGGCATAATAACTTTGTCATACACACAAACAAAAGAAAAGTTGTTTTCTGTGTACTTTCTTTTTTCATTCCAATACAAATTCTTGAAGAGACAATAATATTAATCAAAAAGCAGTGACAGTAAATGCAACTCAAATAGCTAACAGAAATTTCTCTGGTTTTAACTTCCAAGAGCACCCATTTAAAAAAAAAGGAGTATATTTCACAATTACGTGGCTACTAAGTCTAAAATTGCTGACACGTGTTCCTCTGGCATGCCTGGAACTCCCAACAACAAAAGTCACAGTTTTTAAATTTAGCTTTTTGTCTGGCAATGTCTTTGAAATATGTACCAGATAACAAATAGAGTTCTAAATTTTGCCCTGGCTTACAAAATCCCTGCAGGGGGTACGTGAGTCAGAGAAATGTTTGCTCTACTGATACTATGACAAAGCTCTCTCAGCAGCCTGTTTCAATAGTCCAGCGTGCCTGTGTCAACCTTGTAGAGCTCTAACAATACACTACAGATTTTGATATAGAACAAGCAGTTTGTGTCTCATCTGTTATTAGAATCTTATGATCAAATTACATTAAAAAGAGGAAGAATTTTAGATTACTCATAGCTAAATACAGATATATAGAATTATAATTAATTATAGATTAATAGAATAAATCAAGCAAACTGGCATAAATTGCACCTCAGTCACACAGGCAGCTCAGTTCAAGGAGGTGGCATGTCCTGATGATAGCTCTGTCACCATAAAATATTCCTGTCTCTGTGTGGCATCCTCGGTGATAAATGCTCATTTAGGTTTCTCCATGGGACAAACATAAAGCACATCTGACATTAAATTTGACAATTAAATTCTTATTAATAAGAATTATTCCAGGATGCTCTGACAACTTCTGTTAACTGAACAGTGCATATGTCTATTTTTAAAATTTCTCCTTCTAGTTTCTCCAGAAGAGCTGTTTAACAGCCCAGTGCCACCACCAGCTGGATCTCTTATGAGCTGTCCCATAAACTGTTAATTGCATGTAGCTCATTTTTGTGTTAAACTTCTCCCCTCTCCAGCTCCAGACACAACCCTGGGATGCAGCAAGTGCAGGAGCACTGCTGTGACTGACACTGCTGTCTTATTGCCCTTTTCAGCAGCTGCACAACTCAGAGGAAACCAGAGGCTGCTCTGCTGAGAAGGAGAAAGCAAACAAATGAGCATAATGCTGATTAAAATGGGCACATAAATCTCTCTGGCTGGGCTGGGTATAATTGATAATTTGTTGAAATCTCCCCACTGCAGTCCCCATCCAGAAGGCAGTATTGCTCCAACCTGTAATAAACCAGTTGTCCTCTGAGCAGGAAACCACTGTGTGATCCAGGAGCCTGATGTCAGCTGCTGTGACAGGAAAGGGCTGGCACACAGGGACACGGAGGTGAGGACAACGGGCAAGTTCATTATTTGGGTGCAATTAGAGAAGCCATATAAAGCTCTCACCAGTAAAGAGACAAGCTGGTAACAGATTCAAGTACTGAGGACACATGCCAGAAACAATTCCCTGCAGGGTGTTTTCAAAGATGCTCTAAAAACATTCCTGTGATGATCTAGGGGGCAAACGTTCATGTTGGCACTGATGTGCCCCTTGCGTGTGCAAACAGCGAGTGGATTATGCACAAACCTTCCCCTTTTGGATCTCCAGTTGCTACTGACAATGCTCAAACTTGTCTTCTGTGCTTGCAATGTTTTGAGCTGAACCTAAGCCAAGGATTGGCCTGGGCCTACTGAAGTTCATGGGGTTTCAAATCTGGGAGTTTGGCTCAAATCCACTTTCACACAATAGCACCAGCCTGTTAGAAAATTTGTTCCTCCACGTTTAGGCACTGCATGCTAAGCTTTATAGCCTGGTAATCAACACAGTCTGTTCTTCTTACTTGTTTCAGGTGGGGTTTTTTTGTGTTTGTTTTTTTCTGGTTTTTTTTGGTTTTTTGGTGGTTTCAAAACTCCATAAACGTCAACACCTAATTCTACCACAAATGCTTTCTCTGCTGGATTTTCAGTTCCTAAGAATGCTGCAGTCTGTAACCAGAAAGAAGGCTTGTTACATAAGGGCATTCTTCTGCAAGAATTTCAGTGCGAGTTGAAATGGCTGGGTCTAAAACAACCATACAGTGCTCACAGCCAGTTTGCAGCATGGAAACACCCAGCTCACAGATCTCAGAAGAAATTTGGTTTGGCCTCATGTGCACAAAAATACTGTTGGCAAAGTACACGATACGGTTTTTCATTTCCCTCTAACTCATCGGAAGATGGACTCTTGTCTTGCACAGAACCACAGACCCGATAGGGAAACAGTCTGAACTAATATATGGACTCTCATCTTGACCTCAATACCTTCAGCAACCCACAAGTTTCACCTTTTGGATGATAATGTCTTGTTGTACAAAGAGAAAGTTAGATATTTCATAAATATTCTCAGCCACCGATTGTCCACATATTTCTTTCCAGGCAAAATAAAATAAAGGATAAACTAAGTTTGGTTTGGACAAGATAACAAAAGATGACTTTGTGCTCATCAAAAATACTCCACAGGCTGCTCAAGGAAGACAAACACAACACAGGAATACTGCACCCAAAAATCCTTATGAAAACTAAAACCATCTTTATCTTACTATAAAACTGGAAAAAGCATGACTGGGATGGAGGAAAACAAGAGGAAATAATTAAAAATAAAAACAAAGTGATGGTCAAGGTACTGTTGCTGATGGACACTGCTCCAAATGTAAGCTCACCCTCAAACTGAAGGGTCAGAGAACAAAGGATTTCTGTGGTGATGCTCTGTATTAGGACATTAAGTCTTTAGAAATTAGCAGAAAAGATCAGCTTAAAAATCTTTGAGTGTTCTACAGTTTGTAGAGAATCAAGATACAGGTCACTGTTTGGAATAAACAGTCAAGTTCAAGAAAACAAGGTGAAACTCTTCTTGAAACTGCCATTTACCAGTTTACACATATGCACTGACTACAGCTGAGGCGCTCAGCTGACAGAGTTCCTCTTCAAAACAACAGATGCATTACAAATGCATAAACAAAGTGTCTCCACTAAGACTAAATAGCCTAAATTTGATCAATTTATATTAAATTACTCTTGATAAGCTTATGCCAGAGCAATTATTCTGCATTAATTCAACGATTAAAACAAAATAAAAAAAACTTTACAATGTACGCCTCACAACTCTAAGTGATACAATTTTATCTCGTGTTTAGTGCAGCTCAGCAAGTGCTTTAAGCTCTGTTAAGTGTAATAAATATACATCCACCCTGTGGATTCCAATATAAAAAAATTACAGAACATATTAAGAATCACAACTGCCATGCAAACAAAGTATTTGAAGACTCTCCTTCCAGGAACTCTCATTTACATAAACCAGAAGAAGTTTGCAATACACAAATAGAACAATATACAAATTTTAAAAAACCCCAAAATATGGACAGTCTTTTCTTAGCATTCTGAGGTTTATTATTTACATAAAGGCAAGGCTCATAAAAGCAAAGGCTTACCCACCATGCACATACCTCTATCACAATACACACCAAACAATACAATGCTAATGAAACTGTACTGGCAAAAAGTGCATCTCTCTGCCCCCTCATCCAGAGGAAAGCAAACACATGAGCAAGAGGAACAGCATCAATACTCAAAACACAGGTGAACTTAAGACCATCCTAATTTAAAATTATAAACTGAGGGCAGAACCACAAGACTGGCATCAGCTACCCAGCGCACCCAGAACCAGTGCTGAATTTTACAGCCTGCCTCTCCCGCTCACATCCAGGTTACAGGGCAGCTCCCAAGGAATACCCAAGGCAATACCCATTAACCTGCTGTGTACTGGAACATTCCTCCTTTACACCTGTCAAAGAGTGAATGGTCTGTTCTCCACACTGTCTCCCCTGTGGTGCAGGAGCCCCTGGCTCTGCCTGCAAAGTGTGTGGCAGCACAGGTCATCCCTTACTGGTACCACAGCTTTATGGACCAGAACGACCACCTCCATCCCCGGCTTATGGGAAACTCAGGACATGGAGGGGAATGGGTACGGGGACAATGACAAAAATGGACACATTCCTATCATGTGGAGCTGGCTGATGCAATCTAAACCTTCCATGAGATTAAAATCACCATCCTTTCAGAGGTTTCAAGGACCAAGAAGCACTGCAGGTGGAAATAAGGTCTCCCCATGCACACTCCCCACTCTTGCTTCCCAGCTGGCCTGACTGTACAGAGGGTGGGGCCTGCCACAGGGACTGCACCCTACCAGCCTGCTGTACAACATTTACACCTCTCCTCTGCCACACCGGATTTTGGGCCTGGCAAATTCTCCACAGGAACAAAGCCAAGGGGACACTGGGATACTAATATCCCTTGAGAATACAGTAGAACTGTAAAATCAGTTGGTTTCAGAGAGCCTGGAATGACATCAGGGACCACACAGGACTTCTCAGCTGTCATTATACTGCACACATACCAACCAAGAAACTTGTGGGATGGCAGGGATGAAACGCAGTTGCTCTTGCTCCAAAGCTGGCACTGCCTTCCACCCAAATGTTATGAGACTGCTTTAGGTCTCCCAGGCTGGGCCTGCCCTGCCCTCACGTGCTTGTTTTATCCTGCAGCAGGGAGCAGCCTCACAGCCCTACCCCACTGCACACAGCACTACATTGCAAAGCACTGTTAATACACTGATAAATGAATGTACTGACACACAAAATAAATAACTGGCTTGAAGCACGTATTTGCTGCTAGCAGACATCACAGTAGCTTCCAGAGGACTTCCACACCTTTACTTTATTCTAAAGATGAGGACACTGAACCCAAAGGAATGATCTCACTTGCCTGCATTCAGTCAGCAGCAGAGGTGCAGCTAGGAACAGGGTCCAAGCTCACACAACTAATAGGAGTTCTCAACATGCTGTAGCTGTAGATAAAAATACTTAATAATATAATGCACAGCGATTCTCAGAAAGTCCATATAATTCTCATGACACCTATATGCTTAACAGGGCACAATCGGCTTAGATTTATGCTTCCAAGAGAAGACTACAGGCTGAGTGTCCTATTTATCTTCATATGCAGTGGTAGCCTCTGGAAATATCAGTATAAAACCTGAAACAAATTAGCCCAAAGGCCACAAAGAAGCTCAGAGGGCAGGAGCACCTTTGCTATGGAGACAGGCTGGGAGAGCTGGATTGTTCAGCCTGCAGAAGAGAAGGCTCTGGAGTGACCTTAGAGCCCCTTCCAGTACCTGAAGGGAGCCTCCCAGACAGATGGAGAGAGATTTTTTACAAGGACATGGAGTAAAAGGACAGGGATGAATGGCCTTAAGCTGAAGAAAGGCAGGTTTCGATTAGACATGAGGAAGAAATTCTTCAGACTGAGCGTGGTGAGGCCCTGGCACAGGCTGCCCAGAGAAGCTGTGGATGCCCCTTCCTGGAAGTGTTCAAGGCCAGGTTGGATGGAGCTCTGACAAACTCGGTCTCGTGGAAGGTGTCCCTGCCCACAGCAGGGGGGGAGCATGGAACGAGATGATCTTCAAGGTCCTTTCCAAGCAAAACTATTCCATGACTAAAAATATAAACCATCAAAGCTCACTCTCCACACTAGTCCAGCTTCTCAGGGGGATTACTTGAACCTCTCTAAATATGTTAAGGTTTACATCATATAATTGCAAAAGGCGTTGTATAAGCATTAGAGTCAAGTTATGACATTCCTACAATAGAATGAAGAGTTGATCCAATCAACAGCAACGTTAAAAAAATAAAAAAGAAGTAATGCAATTGAAATGCACCTATTTTTAAATATCTGTCTGTTCCCTACTTACCAGCTGGAGACACTGACCCACAAGGGGGAAATTGAAAAGCTTTCTCACCCCCTCTTGTTTTTCAATAAGAAACCCCTCACATTACACAGTTGTTTGCTTAATACAACTTGTTATTATAAAAGCTCACGAGGCCAAAAGGTCCCTGCTGTGTCTGCCTTCATGTTTGACTAACCAGTCTGCATCATGTCATTCTCCACAGTGTTGGGCAAATATGCATCATTTTAATTAAATTAAAAAGGAAACTATGTGGGCTTTTGAGCCTTGTTATTCAGTTAATTTTAAGGGACTATCTGAAGGGATAGCGTTACAGATCACATGCAAGTCTCTCTGCTGATGGACCTGGAAAAACTGGACTTGAAACTGGAGCAGATAATTCAAAGCATATGGTGAAAGTTAAGTTATAACACAAAAAAACCCCCTTAAAAAATCAATCTGTAAAACACTTTAACAAAATGTATTTTAACTCCCAAGAATGGTTACTTAAAGTATGGGACACATTCACAATATTAAATAAAATAGCTTATAGAAGCCCATACAGATGTGTGAGCTCTCCCTAGACAAAACTACACAGCATCCATCTGAGATCTCTGCAGGTGTTTTCATTCCCAAAACAGGCACCTATGACAAAGTTCATGGTTCCATGATTTGGGCAGTTGGGGTAGCCCTTCTGTCACAAATAGTAGATGTACCTGAAGGAAAGACTGAGCTGGAGAAAACTATCATAGTGAGGCCTGCCGGTGATCCAAGTCCTCAAAAGACAACTGGATTTTCTGTAAAGAGAACAAGGGATGGAAACTCCAGAAACTCCAAAGCACCATCAGCAGATAGTCCCAGGACAGAACAGCTATCCAAAATAACACTGGAATATGTAATTTATTCTTTTACCATTCACAGCTGCATAATAAATCAATACATAAAGGTTGTAAGTAGCTTCTAAATCAACCTATTTGTTTCACTTGGATGCTCAGCAAGAAGCTTTACTGAAAAGCTCTTTTGCCAAAAAGCTTCAGCTCCTGGCATTCTATATTATTTATATTTCATTATCAAACTCAAGTAACTGGGATTTATGCTTTATTAGTAAATACTAGTATTGTCTGGTTCTGAAATCTGGCTGTGGTGACACACCATGGAATAGTTCATTAGAGGAAATAAATAATGACCACAAGATGACCTTGTAAGATATTCTGCTGTGGACAGAATTAAATTTAAACACATGAGAAGGGAAAGAGAGGGAGGAGGAAAAAGCTCAAGGATGCGGTCTGGTTGCTTTTACAGGCTACTTCTTTAGTTCAATTAAAATACGGTGTGTGAGGCAAAACATCAATATAGGTTTTAATTCTCCTTTTGAAGAGTCAAGACACTTGAAAAACACATGCAAAAGTCTCCACACGGCGAAAATAGGAAGAAGAATGCTTGATGATGTACGTTCACTCGCCAGGGACTGCAATAAAACAGCTCAAAGCAAAGAACACTGCCCATGGGCCATGCTCCCACTCTGGTTGAGAGCTGCCACACGGGAGGCTTTTCCCTCCACGCAGGGTATCAGAGAGGAGCAAGCGGGAGCCGTGGTCTCAACGAGCCCAGGAAGGCCAGGGAAGGACCAAAGGCCAGGAAGTGCTGCCTCTGCTGCCACAGAGCTGGGCCCCAGCTACGGATGGAGAGGCGACGGCAGCACGGCATAAATCAGTTACGGGTGGGATGCTACTGCACACAAGGCACCCGTCCTCCCCACGCCTCCCTAGGCTGCTACTACAACCCATCCATCACTAGAGTAAAATATTCTAGTGCCTTGTATTGACTTCACTGAGACAATTCAAAGCTCCTGCTCCACAAGGCAGATGTTAAGGCTGCATTCTCCCAGCATCTGCTGCCATCGAAGCACTGAAGCACCTGAGAGGGTTGCAAGTTTGCCGGTGCCAAAACCCTTCAAGAGGCACACTTGGACTGTTTTACTGCCAATATGTCAACCAAAGAAGTTGTTCAGGTATTTGTCAAACACCAGTATTTTTCAAAGGGGAAAAAAACCCCCACTAACTCCATATATCTCATCGTGTTTAACAAAACAGAGCAGGTTGAACAAATATTGAACATTAAAGAAGTACTCACCACCCCTGAAACCTAGCAAGTGAAAGTGATCCAGTCCAACATCTGTGATAACAGACCCAAGTATGCAGCAGTTTCTGAGTGGGAAACTCAAGGTGAAGACTGAATAGAAATAGCAACCACAAAACCCACTTGCACGTGCATGCCCAAACACCTGAAAATTCACCCTAAAAGCATTCCCTAATGCTAATGGGGTGTAGGAAGTTTGTCTCAGGAGTACTAGGCTAAAGTTGTTACCTTGTTTTTGTAAAAACATGTACTGACCTCTTTAAACCACCATTATAATTACCAAAGTAATTTTTTAAAAATGCAATTTATTATCACTAGTTTTCCTTCCAGTACTATCCGCCCAAATGGAATGTGCCAGCAGCAGGAAGACCACTGGGCCACTGTGTTTGTGTAGGAGTTGCTTTTGAACTGCTTTATACATAGTTGGCTTCTCCCAACATTTGGGATTTTTTTCCCCCCAGAAACAGTCCTAGAGACCAAAGGAAAACAAAATTCTCTTGGAATGTTTGAAAGATTAAATGTACCATACATTTAAAATACGATCATCTGAAAGTACTGATTTTTTGAGAGCAAACTGTGTTTTTTCTTATTTCTGTGTTACTGTCTAGTGTGTCAAAGGGCAGGAATGGCACTCTAGGATGCTCTACAGTCACAAGCTCCTTGTTTCTTGCACTAATTCATTTACTTGCAAACAGAATGGGGATCGAAGAAGCAGGACATTCATTTCCTCCATCCTGCATGTAAAAAACCTGCAGGCTGAACAGACTAAAAGTGAAAATACACAAATTCCTGTGCCTGGCACTGCCCAAGTTCTAAGGCCATCTCTGGCTGGCACTGTGACCCTCCTGCTACGAGAACAAGCAGTCCACAAAAATGTAGGCAGGTCTTTTTTTTGGAACAACAGCACAGCAATGGGCTGGTGTGGATGGAAAGTCTCACATCTGAAACATCCTCTTTACTCTCTGCAATGCCAGTGGGACCACATAACTCCACTGAAAAACAGGTATCACATGATGATTTGGTAGTTGTCAACAACACAATTCATCTCTTTCCAGATTTCACACTTAAAAGACAAAAAGATGCCTTGCCAAAATGGGATTTTTCTCCAGTAGAAACAGACTGGAACCTAAAATACGCTGTTCACATCAATCACTCATATATATATTCTATACATGGCAGTATATTTCAAGAATTGTTCCTTCTTTTTCAGGGCAACCGCAGTGTCGAAGCACCTATTCTCAAAAATCTCTCTGTTACCTTCCACTGCAGGTACAATAACCCTGACACAGCTGTCTCCAGCCTCCACCCTTCCAAGGAACAAAGTGAGGGCTGTGTGGGTATGTGTGGGTGGGTGGAAAATCCCATAAAATATTGAGTCAAGTCTTGGACGGTTCTGCAGAGACATAAAAGAATTCAGGACATATCATGTCTATGGAAAGTTTCTCTCCTCCCCATCCCATCAGCTTTGCTGTGTGCTGTTTACTGGGTTCCTGCTTGTCTTCACTCTACAGGTTGTGATGCTTCATGGACATTCAATGAAAACAGCTGATGAGGAACCTCTGTTTTATCCTGGGATAAAAAGCACAAGTAGCTATTAACTCTCTATAAACAAAATATTATACAACTCACTCCCTACCTGCCCAAAGGCAACAGCCTTACCAGGTCAGTCATCCTGCACTAAGACGTTAAAATCAAAGTACTGGGATCTGGTTTTAATTCTCTGTTCTCTGTCTTCCTAATCTGCTGGGCTGGGCACGTTTCAGAGACAGATGCTTCTTCAGGGTTCGTGTACTTAAAAGAGCTCACAGACAGAAGTAAAAATAATAATAAAGAAATCAAGTGCTGTCAGTTGAAACAGCCCTTCACACACAGAGTACCTTTCTGATGCATAAACCTCTGATAAATGTGCTCTTCAGAACCAAAGGCTACAGAACAAAGTCCCAAAGGAGCTCTATGACAGCTTCTTGTTTAGCCAACTATCTCAGCAAGAATACATTTCCCTGAAAAAAGGGATTTTTTTCTTTTTTTTTTTTCCAAAGAGTGTTAAGAACTCTGAGTAGAAAGTATCAATCTTTGACAAGTATCTTAATGTCTACACAAGACAGAGGAAAGACAGACCTCCTGACAACGTACTTTTGGTATAGAACTTTTGGCACAAGTACCTACAATAGACTTTTTTATCCTTTTTTAAAATAAATCAGCTGATCCAAATTTTAAGTGGACATGGAGAAACTAATACAGTGGTTTGCCAATATAGTGCAGAACTCAACACACACATTGTTTTGATAATATATTACTTTTCCATTAGACATGAGTTTTACTATTACTGATGATGACGTTTAAGGCAGGACAGAATTGTATCTGCCAGGACTGTGTTTCTTGTCATGTCTCAACTCAGTCTTGGAATTTCTTTGGAGAATTTTATACGTGAAGCCAAACGGGAGTCTCATCCAGCTCTTCTCTGTATCAGCTGAAGTTCTAAATAATTCATGGAAAGTCAAGAGTTCAAAACACATTTGCATTCTCTTGGCAGGTTGTCAATATGAGAACCACCCCCTTTCTTCTAAGAAAGATCATGCAGAAATCAGAGCTGGAAAACAGACACTGCAGTGTAAGGCAGCTCACAGCACAAAAAATCCTGTGCTGATTTTGAGGAAGAGTATGTGTTGAGGACAAATGTTATCCCTAATCTTCTCTTTCACATGGTTATTTATCATCTGTTCAGTGCTGTGGAATGCCTTACTCTGCTTCTCCACTGGTGAGCCACTGGTCTCTGGCACTTCCCTCTCACAAGCTGAACACCAATTTTCTCAGTTTTACAATCTACAACATCTGGATTTAGAGGCTGTGTCTACAAAATGCTTGGTAACAAGGGTTTGCAGCTGGACAGAAAACTGCCTAAGCTGAAATCATCACTGCAAGACAACATGTTATTAGAGGGTTCTGTGAGACAGGTTCTCCAGTCCAAATCTCTGCTTGTATAACATGGAGCGATGCTTCCATAATACACACGAACCACAGAAAATTGTCACACTATGATCTTTTCTTCTCAAGAGATACCTATCAGCTCAACTTTTGCTGTGGTCAGTCACCATTTCCATCATAAAATTCTACTTTGTCGCACTTAGAAAACATGGCAATAAAAGATCACGCCAAGACTAAACTTGGCATACAAGTTCTGTCCAGAAGTAACCTCAAATAATCTTTTTCAGCAAGCAAGTGAAGTGACTTAGTAATTTTTAAATCACTTGAAAATGAAAGCTGTAGAGGTTCTGGTTCTCATCATTTTCTTGCAGTCGCTGCTCTGCACTTTCAGCACCCCTTAACTGTTCAGCTGGAACAGTTTGCAAGGACTCCTGGGGAACACGACTGTCCTGAGGAGCCTTTGTCATGGGTGGGATTACGTATGCTGCTCCCTGCCTCGTCTAAGCAGAGGGTGAGGCTGAAGGGAGATGTTATAGCTGGATTTCTAGGTGCTGTGCTGCCTGCAGCTCAGAACTGAAGGTAACAAACCCGGGTGTTTCCCATCTGCACCACTGGAGATGCTGGGTGCAGGAACAGGGGTCTTACAGCCCTGACAAGCACATCTCAGACACATCATGGAATCACTTGGGGTATTTCCAGGCAACCACACAGAGGTGTCTGTATTCATCACTCTACTCTTTCATGAACTACTTGTGGAGAATTAGATTTGTAGAAATCAGTCTTGCAAAGCGCTCTGGAACACTGTATTTTAACAGATGGACAGTCTACTGCAATACTTGCTCAGTCATTTTTTTGACAGCTAATGTAGTAGCGGAATTCTTTAAAAGTGGTTTTTCTCTGCACTTAAATCTAAGTTCTGTCTGTTCCCTGCACCATTAGAGATTTGTTGTCTGCAACCGAGAGGCTCTCACTCGCACTAGGACTGAGCCTGCACCTGAACCCAACATCCATCAACTTCCACCAGTGCACCCTAAGTGCAAAGAGGTCTTTGCCAACAGATCCTCCTGTGTGATCTGATCTTCATCCATATTTGAAGTGATTTATTTTGACATCTGCAGGTTTTCAAGAACAAAGAGGGAAAATGAATTATCACTCTGAATATCTGCCCCATTCTGATTAATCATGCACATGACGCACATAAAGACTTCTTGGGAGCTCAATTTGTTGCCATCATCACAGCTCAGCTGCTCTCTTCTAGATCATTTCAGACCATTCATACACTTCACAGTTCAGCTTTCCTGTTGCTACAATGTGCTAGCAATTAATGCACAATAAACAAGCACACAATTGTTCCATTTCCAGGGAATAAAATCTCCAAGGACACAAAATGAAATAGAAACTATCCATCCTTCCCCATACCCTAAGAGTTCAAAGAAGAGCAAGCAATTAACTCCCCAAACACGCCATGCAGTTGAGGCCAGGGTGAACAGGCACTTCAATCTGACACATGTTTTACAGCTCCTGAAGTCGCATCTCCTCCTAACTATTCACTTCCCGCTTTTCCTTGGTGTTGGCACTCAGAAGAGTTCAAGAAACCCCACAGTAAGGTGGGCCAAACAGTTGTCTCTACAGAAACTAAGGGGTTTTAGCTTAGTTTAGCTTTCAGCAGGTCAGCCCCTTGATGTGACTCACATGTAGCACCACACAAATGCCAGAGCAGGAGAGGGTGAAACGAGGTGAGGATTGCATAAGCTGTGTGACTGCCAAAGAAATGCTCATGTGAGCTCAACCCCAGCCCCAGCCTTATTCCTGGGGGCAGAAATGTGAGCGGGAGCCTGCTTCCTCCACTGGCTTGTTCTCTGTCACTCCCCTTTGGCAGTGGCAGCCTCCCAAGTTCTCAGGGTCTGGAGCAGCATCTCTGGGTAGCAGGACTGCTAAGAGGTGCTGGGAAAATCCCAGCAATACTGCACTAATGATCAGCACTTGTAAGAAGACAAATACAAGCAAAGGACGCTGCTCGGATCTGCTGCAAGGCAAGTGAAGTTTCTCCTCAGTCAAAATGCTGTCACTGCTTCCCTAGCTCAAGGGCTGAAGGGGGAGGTTATAGCACTGAGAAAATGGACCCCGAGAAAATGAGGAAGAGAGCAAAATTAAAAATCATAACATACTGCTACACTTCCGTTTGAAAAGCTTGTCTTTTCCCTAGGCAGATCCTGTGCTCGACAGACAGAAGTCAACAAAAGATGAGGATGTTCCTGATGCCTGAAGTGAAATTCACTCTGAGCAAAAAAAATTCCAAATGCAGCTGACTGGCTTGTGGTTTCCATCACTTTCAAGCTCTACATTGTCCTTTGTTCTGCATGAAATATGCCTTTGGAAAGCCAAGGAAAACTTGGTTTATTAACCACCAAATTAGAGGAAATGCATTCGCCTCCTTGACATCTTTTAAAATGTCACTAAGGCAGACAGACATTATTTCAGGTCACTGCAATATTTCATTACCTGTTACAAAGCTGCTACTGTCAATATGGCCTGTGTTACTGCAAGGGAAGTGTCACTGGCTGAGTGGACTCTAGAATCCCCTTTCTCCTAGAAAGGTATCTCAAAGGAGCAAGAGTGATGGTGCTGAAGTCCTGCTGCATGCTGCTTATAAACAAATTGAGGCTGGACTGACAGTCCTTATGGAAGACTGCTTCTCTTACTTAATGGTACCTTATGGAGTCAAGGAAAAACAAGTTTAAAAAAATACATCTAGAGCTTTCTGGTTATCTCTATGCTCCACAGACTGACAGAACTACTTGTATACAAAATTACTGTGCTTCACCAGCCACACCTTTAAAACAAAAGTACTCAAAAAGCCGAGCAGGCACCCCTGCTTTCCTCACACTGAGAAAATACTCAGCTGTCCATGTACACAGGATTTACAGGCCTTCTGTGGCAATCTGACAACTCCAAAAGACTCAGGCAGGGAAAAGATTTAGCTCTATAAATACTATTGAACTTCTCTTTCCACTGGCTACAGATCAATTCAGTGCAGAAGAAAAGCCCATAGCTAAGGCTGGAAAAAACACAGAGTTGGGTTTTCAGAAGTGCTCTGCATTTGTCTAGTCCAGCTCTAGTTTGAGCAGGTTAAGTCCCATAACTGAGCACTTCTGAAAGTCAAAACATGACTGTTCACTGAGGCTCTGGAGTAATTGCTTCTTGGACAAGATGGTACGTACACTAAAATGTATTACAGGCTACATAATAAAAACAGAGGTTGTGCTCTTCTGCAAGTCTCGTGGTATGAAACTCAGCTGTTTTGCCCTGCACAGGTTCCCCTAACTGTTCACTTGGTTTCTATCCATCTGGATTTTCACCACAGAATTTTGCTTTGAGCTTCCAATTTGAATACACGAAAGCTCTGCCAAAACCACATCACATTCAAACCACAGGAAATCATGAATTTGGCACTGTTTTGACATGGAAGCTGTAAACAGTGTGCAGGTTCACTCAAAACTGGATCACTGTCCTTTGAGTTATGAAACACAACAAAACTTCCAGCAAACCAGGTCAGAACTCTTAACTACTCAAGCAAAGAGAAATTATGGGACTTTTGCAAGGATCAGGATTTTGTTGAATATTATCCCTTACATTTTTTCCTTTAGCAATAAACATAATATGTGAAGAATAAAAAGAGAAGTTGAGTTTCCTCCTTTCCAAGTTTGAGTTACAACAGGATTTAGCTAATTCTCACAGCTCTAACATACACATATCCTATTAAAGACAAGGTAGTTTCCTATTGGCAGCTTTCAGCTTGAACAACTGTAAAAGCCAGAGTTGTAGAGAATATATGAATATGGTTTAGTTTTATGTGCAACATGATAGGTAATCAACTTCCAGGTAACTTACACTACTGCACAGGAGCCTCATGATTAAAATCCAGTATATTTTCAGTTGCCAAACACTGGATTTTTTCCCCTCAAGATTCCGATTAGCAAACCACAAGGAACTTGTATGAAAACAGAAAAGTCTAAAGTATGATTTTTGACTTTAAATTAAACACTACCCTAAAGAAATACACACTTGTAAAGAAGTCACAAGTTCATTGAGGATGAAATGAAAACAATCCAGATTTCCAAACCAAGCTCGAGAACAATCAAGATTCCAAACCAGAGTTTGAATGCAGAGCTACATGAAGGTGGTTTGACTGAAGTCAAATGAACAGGAAGCAAAATGTAGTCACTCAAAAGATTTATATTTCTGCACTGCCTGCAAGAAAACACAGTTTAATCTTTCTGAGTTTCACTTTAACCAGATTTTTACACCAGGCATTCTGAATGTCAGGGAAGGCTCTCTAGGGATCCTGAACACACAGAACCATACATCAGACATATCTGACCTGTCATAGAGTTTTCAGATGTACACAGTTGCTCTCGCAGCTTTTCCACGTCGTCTGGATGAACCTGTTCATACAAAGTGCTGCCAAACCACTCAGACTGAGGCTGGTTTAGCACAGGAGTCACAGAATCTGATACGTAGATCACTCTTCCCGTCTCAGCTGCAACTACAAACAGGAACCCATCTGCAGCCTCCAGGATAAGGTGTTTCAGTTCCTTCCAAAGAAAGGATTTGATTAGAATGCCAGCAAGAAAAGGAATTAAATATAACATCTGTCACTGTCAGAGAATATTGTTTTCTTGTGACCTTAGTAGCTGACCGAAACCTAGACAGAAATTTTCACTCATGTAACAATACAACCAAACTTGCAGCAAGGCATAAATTGCCTGTCTCAATAACAAACAACATTTTGTTTTCCATTATTGCCTTTCATCTGATGATCTCTATGCACATTAGGAAAATAAACAACTAATACTCACTGCATATTCTGTGACAAGCATCTAACACTAAAAAATAAAAAGATATTTCAGAGTACGAACAGAGGAAATGAACAGCTCTAACTCATGGCAAACTCGTCCCTTAATTAAACGTTCTGAATAATTTAATTGGAAAGAAACCAATAAGACTTTCTAGTTTGGTTTCCCCCTGGCCCTGCTCAGAATGAGCTCTATTTCTAAATTAAACAGTCACTGGATAAAAGGCAGAAAGTGTAATGGGAACAAGGAAAGAATCCCCAGCCTCTCCTTCCATTAGGGGCCCTGAGCCACTACACAAGAAGGTTCTATTGCTTTTTGCTTTCTTTTTCCAGCCTGTGAGTATGAAGCCTCAGAGATCCAAAGGGTCGGAAGCACCCTTGTCTTTGGCTTTTTATTTACATGGTCCCCTGTTCCTCACCCTGAGTGATTCTATCCTGAGACACCCACACATCCACCAGAAATGCAGCACCCAAGCCCCAGGCCCACCGGGGGACTGGAAGGGGAGCTGTAAGCCTTGAAAGCCCAGTGCTTCTGTCCCTCACTCTCAGGCACTGGTTTCAGACACCCGTACGTTGAAATGCACGTGCCAACAGCATCACCCAGAAATACTCCCTTTGCTTAAGGGAGCTTGAAAACCCCTCACGGCAAAGGATGACAACTACCACTCCAATTCCTGGAAAATAACCTCGAACAGCCTTTGGTGGCTCCAGTGACCACCAGAGCTTATTAAGATTGAGTTAAGACCTGCTACTCAAACACACAGCTCTGGACAACCTGAGTCCCATTCCAGGTGAGACAGCTCAGCAGGGTTAGTGTGAAAGTGGTAGATATTTGCTGATAAGGACCATAAAAATCTGGCAAACTACTAAGAAATGGATAACTCATCTCAAGAAATGCTCAACAGACTGTCAACTTCTGCTGCTTTGTTATAGAGAAAGCACACTGATCCTGAACCACTGACTAAACAAAAAACCTCATAGCACAGCCAGCCACACTATACTGAGGACAATCTAACCAGTTCTGCACATTATTAAAAAAGATGAAAACAAGCTCTGTAATTCTGCAAGATTTAAAAAAACCCCCAAATTGCAATGAGAAGTGACTAGGGTGTGCCACCAGTGGAATGGCACAGTCCCTCCAGAACCACACTTCAGGAGAGCTGGAATAAGCAGTCGTGAGCACTGAGAGGGCAGCAGCAGCTGCTGTTTATCTAAGAGAAAGAAGTATTGCCTCCAGCCATAACTTCCATGTGTAAGTGCTTAAATCGCTTCAGACCACAAAAATGAACATTACACCCATAGGACTTCAAAAACAATGGAGGTGGTAAGAATTTTCAATGTGCTCAGTAAACACAGTTTTCCTTCAAGCACTGGGTGCATCTTCGTTCTTCCATCAAAAATGTAACCAAGGAAGTACCTCAGCCAGTACAGATGGGATTCATCTCTGCCCAGTTCAGCTGCTGGGAACTCCAGCAATAAGACTAAACAATGTTTTTAACCTTTCTCTAATCCCCAGAGGGAGAGGCAGGTCTTTCCAGACTCATTTTTACTTATTTTAGGGAATCTTTGTTAGGATGGGCAGAACCCTGATCTGGAGGTGAAAATTCCTTTCTATGAGGCAGCGAATGACTTGCTCTTCAGGTGGACAGACCTCAAGGATGCCAATTTGTTTCTCCAAAAATAAAGATCTGTCATAGTGTTAAGATCAAGTCCAAGCAGTCACAAAAAAATGTGTTCACACCTTGGATATGTAACTGGTACCAGCTCCTACACAACAGTGAAGGATCAAGTTGAGGCTCTACTCCTCTCAGCATCTCTTTTAAGCATATCTTTTAAGACCAAAAAACCAGGGAAAACCAACATTTTTGTAAATCCTACCTGTTCTGTAAGAAAGGAAGGCTTGTAAGCTCCATCGGTAGATTTGTTCCCAGTGCCCCTCATGGATTTCATGTGGGAAACGGCCATGCGAAGAATGGTCAGCTTGTCAGGCTTACGAGCCAGGGCGCTGCACGTGGGCACCATGTCCGACAGCTCGGTGATGTACTGGGTCATCTTATTCCTCCTGCGCCTCTCGATCTCACTGTGATTCTCCCTGAGCATTTAAAGAAACACCAGAGAAAAGAGAAGAGTGGTGTAAGAATCTGAATTGGAGGTAATGAATCACAATACTTCACCCTTGTTTTGATGTTTGCACCCCGGGAGAGCAAAGTGCTTTACAAAGCCAATCACTGTTATCCCTCGGTTTACAGACAGAAAATCCAGGCCACAGACAGATAAATATGATTTGCCCCATAGCTGTGAAAAGAACCCGTATTTCTACTTATTGGCTTGTGGCCTTAATCTCTTAACCAGTTTAATCTCCTTTGGTTTAAGGACAAAAATGAAGTAGAAATATGTGAGGAACTGACATCTGCTAACTCCAGTCAAACTCCCAAATTTGCTGTGATGCATCTCTCAGCTGCTTGTAAAAGGTGTCCTTCAGAGGAAACTTCTCACTAACAACTGGATCAGGTCAGCAGGAAACGTCAGTGCTGACTTATGAAAAACACCCATTCAGTGACAACACAGATCCCAAACAATGCTGTTTGGAACACCCCACATCCCTGCAGGGAGTCACTACATGCCTGTAGGATCAGACTGCAGCACTGGGACCATATATGGGATAACAGTACATACCAAAAGAAAATCCCAATAAATAAATAAAATGAGTACAAAAGACAGTAAATAAACATCTGGCTTGTCAGACATAGACCAGAATTTATGTTCAGGGACAATTCAGCACAGCAGGGAAGCAACAATGACAGTACTTGATGCTGCCCCAAGTTGGGCTGGGCTGCAATGTTCTCATCCTTTAGAGGAATCATATGGCTGAGGTGGTGAGTCAAATTTGAGAAATCCCAAAATGGACACCCACCAGAATCTTCCATAAATAAAGATCTCAGAGCTCAGTTTTCCCATTCTGGAAATCACCATTGCTTGATCGGCATTAAGGAATCACACCAATATATACATCTGAAGTGGTCCAAATGGACCTAGAATGCTTCAGTGCCCAGCACTTATTCTTCTCATACTGTACCTGTCAGGTGGCAGCTAAATACAAGTACACGACAGGTAGATGGTGCTTCAGTTGTCAAAGCAGCATCTTCCACTGATTTCAATGAGCTGTGCATGGCATTGTCTTGTGGGATCGCTGGCTGATCCAACAAGATGTGAGAGGTGATCACTTGGAGAGTCCACCAGCATTGACTGATGTGATAACACAACATTAAAAGAAACTGCAACATTCTTTGGAGCTGACTGCTATGAAGACTGACCACGAAAGCAGAAGCTAGGCTTGGCACATTTTTTGGATACTTTTAGGAATGAAGCTTTTTCTTAAAATGCAGGAAAGAGTCATATGCTGCTTCCTGAAACAGAGGAATGCATGGGCTTGCCTTGCTTTGGGTATCCTGCCCCTGCACATTCAGGTGTTACATGCATGAGGCACTGTCTGCAGAAACACCACTTGTTAGGGCTACATGCAGAGTTATTATTCCTGTGCTTAGTGTGTGATATACAGAAAATCCAGCTATGACAGCTCATGGCTGCTCAGTAAATTGCAGCCAAGCCTTGCCTGAGGTCACTGCCTAGGACACTGTAATAGTGAACCTTTCACTTCACCCGGCTGAGGAACAGCCCTGTGCAGGTCTGCCTGGATGCAGGAGGGAACAGGGCCTGTGGGACTTGGATCACACACACACCAAGCAGAACAGCTGGTGTGACAGTGCACATGTACACAAAGCACACGTGTGTACATGTCAGCTGGTACATGCAGATAAATATGGACACGGGGAAGAAAAAAGCGTTTTTACATGATGAAAGCCTGCTCTAAGTTCAGCATTTTCACAGAAGCGGTGATTAAGAAAAAAAGAGAGAGAGACAAAGAACAGACATATTCAACATACATTTTACATTTATAAGTACATAATACATTGTCTACCACTCAAGTATTTTAGTACTTCTGGACATTGAAAACAACCATTATAGAGAGTAAACAGAGAGACTGTAAAACTTCCTGAGAGAAAAAGAATATCCCAACAGTCCATTTCATTTATGATCTTAAGAGTGAGAAAGTAACAGCATGTTTATCTACTGGCTGTGAAAATGTTCAAGCAGACAATATCCCAAAAGTTTCCTGAAACAAGTTCGAATTTAAATCCTTAAAACAAAAAAAGGGGCTGTGCTTCTTCTCCAAAGTGTGTGTCCTAGGAACCCTGGCATTCACAAATTTGTACAGAATGATGTCCTAATTCTGTCATTTCTAACTTTGTTTTTTATATGGAAATTACAGAGGGACATTAAATTTTGGGATAGGGGGGAGCTGATCCAAAACCACTTAGGGTTTGTATTTCTGACTTCAAGCAGTTTTGTAACAGCCAAAAGATCAGTATGAATGGCATCATATAAAAGAAAAATGGGGGCAAACCATATTTGACTTCCCTTTTTCCTAGCTTTCCCTTCTGTGTCAGCAGTACTTTGATCATCATCCCACCTCAAACAAAATAACCATCTCTCTAAGCTAAGGCACACGTACTGAGATTTTTTGGACACGAACGTCCCCCTCTTTTCTCTCAGCAGAAGAGCTCTACAGGACACGCCTACCTTGCAAACTTTTCCTTATCACCAGTGATTTGATCACCATCATACCTAGAAACAAAAGATAGTACATCAATCAACAAGGGTTATGCATTGCATGATACCCAACACACAGCAGAAAGCAAAAAAATTCACGACTGCAAACCATTACAAAGAACAGCAAGAAAAACAAGGGAATGAGAATGATACAGCAAACAAAACACAGAGTCTGGTGATACTTCCAAGCCATGCTGATTCAGGAGCTTCATTTGTATATTTTAAAAAATGGAAGACACATTTCAGTGGATTTAAGCAAACACTTCGACATACACTGATTTCTTGGGAAACTTAAAAAGCAACACCAGTACAGAAAACACCAGTGAGCTTTTATCCACAGCAGGCCATGAAATATTCATTGCTGTGCTGGAAGTGAATGGGCTGTATCTGTTCCAGCTTGCAACCACAGCTCCCTCCATTCAGCAGAGGGCACTGATGGTCTACAGATAACACGGGAGGGCAGAGACACGGCTGAAGGGCGATGCCTTATGTAAGGGAGCCTTCGGGAAAAAGTTCTGTAGGTACAGACACTGTACTGACTGTTGTGGAGGCTGGCAAAAGGCAGGCAGGCGGGTGAAACTGCTGGGTAAACAGAAGTGAAATTTAAACTGGCTTAATTCCCTAAACAGGTACCTCGTTCCTACACAAATCAACAGAAGTTGGATGCCCAGACAGGTATGTGTGCTGTTTGAGCAGCACCTTTATGGAGGAAATCCAGACCAATGGGACTTCTGTCCTGTGGGACTAAGCTTCACTGTTTCTGAAGCATTGTCCCAAAGACAGGCAGCAATGTGACATTTCAGTAAAAAATTATATGCGGCTTCTCCTTCCCTTTCCTAAAACACACACTAATCATTTGAAGTCAGATTTTGCTAACATAGTTATGGAAAGACTCCTTTGTTTGAAACCAAACTGCTAGTTCCAAACCATAAAATTTATGTTATGGAAAAGACAAAAATAAAGTACTGGCTTTTCTAGAAGTAAAGAGTATAGCTGCTCAAGAACAATTAAGTAAGATTTTATATTAGAATTACACCTTTCCAAAATGATGTAATTTATTACAACAGACAGCCTATGAAGGTCCCATGTATTAGCTAAAAAAGTAATACAGCCTAAATAAGCATGTTTTTCCTCTTCTAATAAATCAATAATGAACTTTTTCTTTTTTCTGTCTCAAACGAATTAAAAATAATTTTAAGTAATCCACCTATGCGAGTTCCTCATTCAAACACTGAAGACAAAGCTTAAGCAGGTCTTGAGCTGTATTTCTTTCCGCTGTGTTCAACACCAGCACCCTCAAAACATTCAACTGACACCACCACTTTATTCCCCTGGACTCTGCCTGGAGAACAGACCGAGTCCGAGTAATTTCCAGCAAAAAGGCTGATTTAATGAGGAACGGGCACATTATGGGGGAAGCACATGCACAGGCTCCGTGGGAGCATGAGGCGCCATGCAGGGATCCCTGAGCTGGAAGCCCTGAGAAGCAGAGTGTGTTACCTCAGGTGCAGCACTGTGCTAACACCACTACTCCTGTGCTCCCACGAGCCTGGGGCTTCTCTACTCATCCTCCTCTGCTTCACTGGGCTGAAGATGTTACTGCCTCCAACTATTGGTTTTGCCCTTCCCGTCTCCCAGCTGACCTCTGCACACATGCTCCTTCAGGTCAAAGCCAGCTGGGTTAGCTTCAACATTTAAACAGCACTTCTTTGATAATCAAAAATTTTGACCGAAACGAGCTGGGGTTTATACACGATTTAAGACTTAAATATCAGATTTTGATCTGACAACTAAAATCAGCTGAGTCTAAGCACAGCACACCTCTCCATTAAAAGCAATGGAATTATCAGCTCAACCCACCACCAAACTTTGAAAGGCTGAACCAGAATGGAGAAGGACCAACAGTAGCAGTGTGCCCAGAAACCCTGATGCTTGTGCAGGCACAAATCAGGTCCCATTCCTCACAAATCTTGTTCCCTGAACATGTGTCTTCTAGCAAACATTAGGACTAAGCCCTCAAATCACCAGTTTAAACACCAGGGACGGGAATAACCTTCTGTAAATGACATCAACCAAACAGGAGTGCTGCTGGTCTTGTCCAGTAAATTCTGCTATGGTGTCAGAGTGTATCTTCAGCACCCTTCTCTTTCAGACTGACTGGAATAACCTTGTTAAACCCTACAGTGACAGCTGTGTTTCAACATGGCTGCTGCTACAGACCTGCAATTACAATTTGGATAATCAGCAGTTACTCACAGGCCTCAAAGTATCTACACCCCTCACTGCAGCTGCTTGGTTTCTAATGAAAAAATGAGAACAGTGTGACCAGAAAAAAAAAAGGAAAAGTGAAAAAATGGCAATGAGGCTTTACTGTTTATTTCCAGCTTTGAATATTCCATGTTAATTAACATTTTCCTGTCAACTTGTACTATTCAGTTACACCTAATGGTACATAATGTAAAGCTCATTAACTTTAAAAAAAACAATCCACCTCTAGGATCTGTCAAATTGTCTTAACAAGCATCTGAAACAAATTAGAAATGAAATTTCATTTTCAGTGGCCAAAAGACAACTTCAGCAATGTCATATAACCAAAGTTCATCTACAGCAGTTAAAATAATAAGGTAAAAATCACAAGTTTTCTCATTTGATATAGCTGCAGAGTGAAATTGTGACATACACACTGTCAGCTTTATAAACCAATAACTACATTAGGCAGATTTCTGCCAGAATGTCTAATTTTCAGAGCAAACGGTTAAAAAGAGTAACTAGTATTTGGGTTGAGTTGTTGGCAAGTTCTTCATCCATATTTATATTGCTTTAAAACATCAGTATTGAGACAGCTGTCTTTCCCCACTGAAAGAAGTCAGTGATTTGGTCAACTTTTGTAAATGCTCACCTTGAAAATTTGCTGGGCCCCTCCCCATCTTCATCATCAAAGTCCATTCTGTAAAAGCAAGATTTCCAAATCAGCAATCAACTCGTTGGCACTGGTGGCACGGACATTCAAGCCATTGTTCTCCTTGCAGTTAGATCAGTGTTTTGCCTAGAGGCGTTAACGACTGAGGATTCCAGTCCTGCTCATTCTCTCCAGACCTAAGAGCAGCTCATGAGCTGCTTTGTGTCCCAGACCTTCTTAAGGCAGTAGAAGAGTCGAGTTCTTCCTTGGGTGAAATCCCAACCCCCCAGTTTGGCTCTTCCAGGGAGCCAAAAACAGCAGGAGCCTCTTTCTTCACTTCTTACACAGAGAGACTAGGAAGGCTATCTTCCTAATTCAGACATCTAAATTAGATTTCTGTATTGGGCAGTGTGATTGTCTCATAGATATTATCACTACAAAGTTATACAATAGTATAATTTACAAAGCATTTTAGACATTTTTATACCTCTAAAAAGAGGTGGATAAATATATGTATCCCCAATTATAAGGCAATCAAGCTGATATAAAACTATCATATAAAATTATTGTATTAGTGTATTTATTTTAATAAAAAAATACATTAGTATGATATACACATCTTGATCAATCACTTTCATGTAGATAGAAAATCAGAGTTTTGTTTTGCAAACATTTTGTCATATTTCTTTAACACTCTAAGCTTTCTAACCTTTCAGTGTAGTAAAACTTCATACAACTACAGATTCCATGTCTCTAACACCGTTCATATTAACAAGTATAAGTCCTATTAAAGGCAAAATCCCTTCAAAGTGACAATAATATTTATCTCAGTATCAAAAGAATTCCTACCAATTACAAATTGAGATTTGTACGCCCAGAGTGTGGGAACCACAATGCAAAACCAGTCTCTAAAACCACATCAGCACAGAGAAGTACAAGAGCCAGTCAGGCACTGCCTTCCTTCCTAAATTCTGACAGCCAAGACTGACTGGCCCATAAAAGATGTGTCTGAGCCACAGCAACCCGTACAACTGGGCTGCGGGCAGGGAGTCAGCACAGGAATTGGACATGGCATCAGAAAAGTTACAATAATATTTTCCAGATGGTAACAGTGATTATTCATTTCTGGAGAAAGCAAAGAGAAAACCATTTTCCCCAAAGAGCTTTAAGAAAAGCTGTGTATTTAACTTGCTTAACTTTGATGCAATCATCATTTTCACTATAAATTACATCTCTGCTCACCTAATTACCACCAAATCCGGTTCCAAGGTCCGTGACCCCTGAGCTGCCTTGTGCAGAACAGCACCGACCTCCAGTGGCCAGAGCCCCCACCTCTGCCACAGGGCTGCAGCCGAGGCAGGACCCAGCTGCTGCTGGCACCCCAAATGTGGCCTTCAGTGCTGGCACCTGCAGCCTGAAACCCCCTTGACCTGCAGCACACACAGCACTCCCAGAAATTTAATATTTACACACCATGGTCCAGCCCAGGGTGTCCTCTCACCTACCTGCTTCCTCCCCACATGTAATAAATAATGTGCCTGCAGGTGACATTCCAGAAGAATCTTCCCAGTTATTTTAATTGGAATGTTTCTACCTGCACTGAAAATGCAAATGTCAGTGTTACAGGACAGTTGTTTGTTTACAAGTGGAGGGCAGCACTGGGATGGCTCCGCCTGAAGCCACCCACAAAAGCATCCCATCAGCCACATCCTTACTTGGTTTCACTGGCAGCTGAAAAACATCTGAGAGGAACATCTGGTTTCAAATAGTGGGAAAGGGCAGCAAAAAAAATTATACACGTGTGGGGGAAAGTATTTTCTTCAGGTATTTTAGGAGACACTGCTTTAATCTGGGACAGATTAATTTTTTAACTCCTTTCCTTCTTCTCCACTACACTGAGCTCTCATGCCTTGGTGGCTATGATTCTATCATCTTCTTAGCTTCCAGCCAAATACTCCAGCTGAGTGCTATGGGTTGGATTTTCCCCAAAATCAAATACTAGCTGTACTGCATTTCATGTAGTTTATCATTACTGGAATACAATGCAGAGAATTAGTGAAGATGGTAACAGTTTAAGGCTTGATCCTGCTGCCTGTACTGTATCCCCTCTGAAGGAGCAAGGGGGACTAACACACCTATTTAACTAGATGGTTGGATATCAGCTTCTCACCTTAGGAGATTCTTGATGGGTTAATATCCACAAGTAACACCTTCCACACTTACAGTGGGCTCATCACAGCAGAATCTGAATGCACAGGTTGTAACATCAGTCTGCACCAGACTAAGTATTTAAGTAATGCCTTTGCTTTGTTAAACTACCCAAACCCCTTTATTCCATATGGAAATTGAACATAAATTTCATTAAAAATATCAATATTTTTAAAAAATGCAACAGCAAATGTATCTCTGTCCCATCTTTGTTAATAAACACATTTCCTAATTTCACTGTGCAAAATGAAAAAAAACCATTTGAAACATTAAAGAAACCAAACCCTTCAGGTATAAAGTCATTGATTCCAATATCCTGCCTGATCCACCGTGTCTGCTTTACAGCGAGGCACAGGGACAGTGAATCAGTTGTAACCTTTAGCAGAACACGGCAGAACACATAAAAATAATATTCCATCAACCTCCTCATACCCTGACAGATAAGATCTTCTGTTTAGATAGAATATACTGCACATTAGCAAAACAGTAGAAACAGCCTCCAAGAAGACAAATGACATCATTTCAGAAGATTCAGAAAGACTATCTTTTATCTTCATTTAAAATTCCCATTAAAAAGAAGCTTTAAAAAAGAGCTGCACTATGCTCTTTTGTTTTGAAGAGACAGCATAAATCTTGTTTTCCTCTTTCATACTGTTCACATCAATCGTGAAAAGGCCTGATGCATGAGGTACTTATTAAAATGTATTTTCCTTAGAAGATGTGGGACTACTATAAATACAGTAATAAAAATATTTTAAAAATTTAATTATTCTCAATTAGAAATATTTTCCTAAAAAACCCCAACAAACCAAAACATCTCCAACAGGGTGGACCTGCACAGATTAAAAAAATTGACACGCGAGAGGATTTCAACACTGCAACAAAATTAGTATGTGAAATTCCCAAGAAATGTCAAAAGATGCTTGCCACGATCATGCAGTGTAGGAAGAGGGCAGGCAGGAATAGTCAGGACCAAATGCAGCTGAGAAGCAGATGGGGATCTGTATTACTGCCTTTTATTCAGCACAGTTTTGGGGGGTAAAATGGTGGGATGATGTCTCTTTTCCCCAGATTTTGACAGTTCTGGTTCAGAGAAAAGGCAAAACTGTACAGTGAGCCAAAACAAAACCAATGCAACTGAAACCAACTCATCAAAAAACCCCCAACCCTCCCTGCCCAAGTACAGATACCCCAGGAAGGTGAAAGAGCCCCTTATCCTCTAATACAGCAAAGCCTAAATTAAAACCACATTAAATAAAGAACTCAGGGTGCATTAATCTAAGATAGTCACTGACCACTGCAGTGCATTATCTTATGCTGTCACTTTTTTCTATAAAGTGGTTGGTATAATTTATAGAAAGGAAAAATATTTTTCCAAGCTGTCAATGAAGCCAAACGCCGACACGGCAGAAACACCTTCTGGATAGCCAATGAGTTTAAACTGATCTACATTCAAGTCCACACAGCAATTATTCTGTCAGCTTGCCTCAGCAATTATGAGAAAAGAAACAATTTTCAGAGATAACCAAAACTGGGAAAGCTGGCTGTGTACACTAGCTCCGTTCCTTTATGCTTGACACAAAACACTCACTTCTAAAATGCCCAAGGATTGAGGTGTAGGAAGATGTATCACCAGAACAGCAATGAAAGGACCAAGTGTTAGCTGCAACTTTGTTCAAAGAGAAGCTCAGAGGAATTAGACACAGCAGGCATTCTTTCCCTCAAGGTCTGAATACACACACAGTGAACATTTTAAAAAAAAAAAAAAAAAAAAAAAGCACTCTCTGCTTAGGCTTGGAGAAGGGCTATTAGTTCACAGCTACGATGCACAGATGAAATACCACAATTCAGGTATAAAAGTGAATATATATTAATTTACTTACTGAATTTACATGTTAAATAAATTTAAAATAATTTGATTTTATGTTCCTCCTACCCTCCCCTCACTTCACCTTCTCACACATAGATGACAATACTTAAAATGCAACAGTTAAAGCATTTCAATTAGTATCAAGTCAGTATTTAATGTAATCAGAATATTTCACAGTCAGCAGCATCAACCCTTGGCAACAGTAAATTGCAAGCTGATATTCAGAGCTGACATGCTTTATGATCAAAAAAGAGATCAAATATCCTGCAACTCAAGTACAAAACCTTATCTATGTTAGGTAGCAATGAAAAGATGTTAATGCTTTGTCTTTTCTTTTGAGTGCAAGTTTAAAAAGGTTTTTTCATTGAGCAGCTTGAAAACAAAAATGTGATGCCTGTCAAAGACAGATTTTAGGAGTTTCTCAAAAAAAAATTTCATACAGTTAGCTCAGCATAAGAAGGGCACTCAGTGGGGGAGATATTCAGACTGCTCTGTTCAAAGGAACACCCCTCAGAACAACCGTCCGCAGTGCTCGCATCACACCAACCTCGCTGCGCGTTCGAGGCAAGGCCAGCCTTCTCCCCTCTGAATTCCCTCCAGGACTGAGGCTCCAGCACAGACACAGCACTGGCAATGTACCTTGGTGAATAATCCCCAGAGCAGCTCTCGCAAGGAATCATGTCTTCCTTAGGTGTTCGCCAGTGCAGGTTTTACTCACACTGTCGATCCTGTTAAGCCCCACCACTGTCTTATTTAGGGCTAAATATAAGATTAATCAATCTCTTTTGAAGACACTCTCAGATCAGGTATCTCTGAGAAAGCATCACTCAAAGACCATTATTATTTGTGATCAACCTTTGATAAAAATGGGGGGTTGTCAACACTAGAGAATAGTTTTCTGCTCTTCTCAAGCTCTTCCTACACTTTTCTCCTACCACAGAGCATTACTATGAGTTGCCACAGAGCAACCTGATGTGGGAAACTACCCCTACACCACATCAACCTCTGAAGCAAGAGAAAGCAAATTTTGTTCTTTAGCAGAGCCCTCAAACTTGTGTAAGGGCTGAATTTGATTCAGGCTCTTCTCCCAGAAGAGGAATGTGCTGAACTTCCACTGAGACCTGGAATATCATAATCCACAATCTCTAACAAGTGACTGCTCATGCTATTTCTGTACCTGCAACTATAAAGAAGACATCTTTAACTAACAGGCCTCTCTTCAAGAGATTCCAAATGTAACCTTCAGATGAAGTTGAATAAGTCTGTATGTGCAATCTTGCTACCTTTATTCACATGATAAATCACCGTGAGATTAAACAGATGTAGGCAACATGCATTCATTATATCTATAACAGCCACAGGATCCAAACTCCTTTCTGGATGCTTTGCCAAACCTGAGAATCTTTTGAAACAAGTAAAACAACAAGCCATACGCTTATCAGCAAGTTTGATCTTGCAGGAAGAACAGATGCAATGAAGAGAAAAACAAAACATCCGTGACTAATGTCATAATGCAGTTTACATAAATAAAACATTACATAATAAACGTACACATATATAGAGGTACATTTTGAGTTTTACAATAAAAAGTAATTTTCAGTTTCAGACCAGAGAGGGGAAAAAAAACCCAAGAAAACCCCCAAAAAAGAGATGGCTTACCCAGAGCGACGCTTTCCTCCTCTGGAAGGCATGGATCCTGCCATCCTCACTTGTCCACTCGCCATTGGAGCCACTGGCAAGGCCACCGAGCCAGGAATATCTGATGCCATTTCTGTAAGGCAGAGGTAGGGAAAGAGGGGGGGGAAATCCCTTAATCCATTACCTTCAAGGAGAAACCTCTGCTGATAACATTAGAGCAAGGCCCTTCCCAAAACAAACAGAGAAAGCTTTCCTTTTCATTTCTAAAGAAAAGCAAAGCTTTCCTCCTAAAGCCCAGCAGATTCACAGATCCTTACAAGAAGCCCAGTTGGGGCAACAGACATTACAGTGCCTGGGAGACAGAGAGAATTGCAGGTAGGTACCTCTGTAATTCCACTGACCTAATGGTTCTCATTTTAAATCTCAAAGGGGCTGTCAGATGAAGGCAAACAATCTTCTGCAACAGTTAAAGCGCCCTGTACAGAATGCAGAGCTGAACTCCCAAGACAAATGAAGCTGTGGATCATGGTACCAGGGTACCAAGGAAAATAAAAGTTCAAAAACACAGTTTGCCGGAGAGGCCAAGAGTTGAGAGCAGAGATGAATTATCAGGTGATAGTGGTTTTTATTATTTATATTCTGGAGGCATTCAGAGGGCCAGGCTGAACTTAGAAGAGCTCAAAGGCTTCCTGCATTTCCGTGTGGTGTCTTCCAGAGGAGAACTGAGCCCAAAATCCAGGCTGATATTCATCCCTCTGCCAGGGCTCGAGGTATAGCCACAGGTTAACGAGATCCTCAAACCTCAAAACTTTGATGTGAGAAACTGCAAAAGCTCACCTTATGCAATGGTTTTCAGACTGCTAATGGCAAGTACTTCTAAAGTCTATTAATAACAGTTCATTACACTTCAAAAAAGAAAAGTGGAATATAACATATTTATACCCTTTTCTTCTATCCCATTATTAAACATGGGATTAAGAATGTTTTTCCTCTGTATAACTCTTATAAACTATATGAGCAATTAAAACTTTTTTCTAATGCACATATACTTTATTCACTCTGGAGGCAAAATCTATAGTCAAAACATTTAATTATCTTGAAAGAAAATGCATCTTCCTTCCAACTTTAAAAAAAAAAAAACTTGGCAAGGTATCTGGAGCTACAGCTAAATATAATTACTAATGGAAAGCAAATCTGTTTTAAAAATCCTGCTATTTTTTCCCCCAACAGATAAGTATGAAATAACTTCAATTATGGAAAAAGGAATCCATGCTCTTTCATTATGTCTGGAGAGCACTTCCTTCTCTGCCACGCTTTATATACATCCATTATGCAACATTACACATTTCAAATAATAACATTTTATCTGTTCACTGATTCCATGAATTTCTTCTAGTACATTTAGTTTTATTAACTCCTTTTCAACTAAAAAGCAACAGAGCAATCCAATATTTTTTAACAAAGTCCGCAAAGCTAAACAATGAGACCTCTGCCTGCAACCCCACACCACAGAAAGTTCCACAGTGGTAAAGCTGCAGCTATGTGGAAACTGCACATTAGCATATCTCCAAACAAATAAAAGCATCAGCATGCAAACAACTGGTAAATCACTATTTCCAGAATAAGTACCCTTAGCTGTCTAATGCCCATAATTCACTCAGAACATTCAAACTCATCTGTCATGGATAGAACCGAAGGTCATTTTGAAATGCTCTGCTCGCTCATTTATTAAAGCAGATGGTAAAAACCGTAATAAATCTACCTGCAAAGTGTCCCCGTCACTCAGAAACACATTCCAGTATAGATCATCAAAGAGATCAGATTTTTTTAAAGTAGTACCTGTAATACAATTTCAGATCATCTTTGAGCAGTATTTTAAGAGTAAGAACAATACCATATTTGATACTGTGATGAGAAATTCTTGTAACCTCATTTTCCTCAATCTAAACCAAAGACGATGAAGGCCAAGGGTTGGATTAATCTACTCTTACAAGTCCAAGAGCCAAAGCTAATTGTTTAGGGTAACTTTACAGCTCACCAAAAAAAGGAAACAAAGCCCCCTTGCTCTTCTTTATGCAGGTGCATCCAAAACAGGTTGAGCAAACCTCTTTCTGTAGGGCCCTTGCTCTCACCACTGACAAGTCAGGGGGACCTAGACAGATAGTTTTGATCATTGTCCAATTTAGGTGGTTGTGGATAGGCAGAAGGAGTTGTTTTTCTGCAGTTACATTCAGCCTTCCATGTATGACAATATAAGAGGCAAGGGCAGCTAGCAAGATTGAAGTAGGAAGGACAAACAGAACGGTGTATTTTTCATAGGGGGGGGAAAGAGGCTAAAGGAATGGCCAAACCAGAGATTCAGTTATGTCAGTGTCCAAAAACACCTGAAAGAAAACGTTTTACAACAAACAGATCATCTGTCTATGAGGGTACAAGCTAAAGAATTACTGTGTAGATACCTTGATTCTATAGAATGGCACATCAAAAACAGTGCAATACAGAAAGTAACTTCTTAGACAAATCAGCCTTCAGATAAGTCATCGCACTCCTGGGAGAATGAAACCAAGCTCATGGTGCTGACTGCTCTAGAAGGAGGTCTTCGAAAATTTCCAAGACAAAGACAGGAGCACAAGAAGAAAAAAAAAATTCCTCAGGGGACCCACTGACACTCACCCACATGAAAGCTTAGCTAAGAGGGAAGAAAAGCTCAGGCCCTTCAAACCACAAGACTCTACATTATGCAGCAGAGCGGTGAAGTTGTGACAGACCTGCACGTGTCAGTGTGCAAGACACTCAATTTACCCTTCCATTTCAGAGCTTCCCAAGGCAGAGACACCGCCCATGGTGGGAGCTATCACAGCTCTCGCGAGCTGCTCGAGGTGCACATACACTGCTGAGAAAAGCACTCAGCCTTCCAGGCTCTCCCTCCTGACACAAGAGAACGAAGAGTTCTGCAGATGGAGAAACCAAGAGGGTTGGGTCTCTTTCCAGCCACACAGCGAAGAAAGCAACTCCAAGGGCAACAGCACCATGGAGCACGGAACACCCTGAACCCGACCCGCCCCAGCCAGGGCAGCACTGGAGCTCCTCACGCCGTATCTTGGTGTGCCAGCAGTGATACCAGAGCAGGAGGACTTCAGGGACAGAGGTGACAAAGCGACCTCAGTGCTCAGCTGCAGCCAGCTGGGTGCTGGGAGCCCTATCCAAGCTGGATGGTTGTGCAGAAATGTCAGCGATAGATCGTGGCTGTAAAAACTTAACTCACAAGAGCTGAAGGCTGAAAAAACATCTGGAAAGATGAAGGAATGGATATGAACTGCTTCACAAATTCCTTTCATCTCTACTCATTCATGAGAATATAAAAAAAGAAGCAGATCTTGATGATATTTTTACATTTATAAAATATGCCTGGTGAGAAAAGTAAAAATGTTGATGTTATCTCAAAAACAAAGGCCAACCTGGGAAGGCAGAGCCAAAAGCAAAATCTGATGGAACAGTCAGCTGCCTCCCTGACTAAGCATCTGTAAAGTTACCTGTCTGTGTATGCTCTGTAAAGAAAACAAGAGAGAGAAGAAAAATGACACCTATAAACTGGAGTCTCAGATAGAAATACTGTGGTAGAGAAGCATTCCAAGGAGCCTATTAGCATAAAAAAAAACCCAAAAAAAAGGAGCATGCATCAGACACAGACCAAAAGAAAAAAAGTAACCTAAGAAAGTCTTAAGAATAGCCCAAAATTCTGTATAGTTACACAAATTTAGACCAGTCCCAGTTACTCTGTTGGAGCATAAATTAGTATCGAAGTCCAGATCCACAGCATCAAGTTGGTTACAGATATATTTAAAAAAAAAAAAAGAAAAAAAAAAGATATGCTGGGTCAACAATCATAAAGATCATGTTTTTAGGCTTATCTAAACCCACGTCCAGATACATGTTAACTCTGATGTTCACCAAAGTGTTGCAGCAGCAGCAAATGTTGGGAAACAAGCTGTTCTCTTTCTGACATTGAATGCTCAAAGACTGGACTTCCCTTCTGCCAATGGAAATAAAACAATTGTTGCTTACTTTACCCAAAATTAAAACACAAACATAAGGGTATAATTCTCAGGAAGTAAAACAAGGTCAGGCTGAACATTCATGAAAATCATCTGTAACCATCAAGACAGTATTCCGAACAAATTTCTTTAAAATCTTTTAAAGGTGTTCCTTAGTGTCAAATAGAAATCATTCTTTTGCTGAAAAAATGCACGCAGTCTTTCATTTGGAGGTTAAAGAGTTCCTAGAGATCTGCCAAAGAACACAGAAATGTTATTAGAACAAAACCCAACACAACATTCGCAATCTTTAGTGAACATTCGTCCAACTGGACAACATTTAACAGCTCTTGTCTTATCACTGTCATGCCTGCGAGCAGGCCAGATCCTGCCACTAATATTTATGTTCATCTTGGGGATCCCTGAGGAGTCACATTAATCCAGGAACAATGTCAGCACTCAGTGTAAAAGCAGAATTTGTCCCTCCATTTCTGTCCAGACTTAATTTCACTGCTGAACATTCCAAGTTTGGACATTACACTTTACTTCAGTGCCACATGTAGGTCAACCCCAAAATATTCACGATGTTTCTGAAATAAAAGACAATCTGCAAATGCACATTAAAAATACTGGGATAAAACACAGGGATTTACTGCTCCCAAAATCTGTGCTCATCTCAAGATGTCACACAGATCTGCAAAAGAAATAGCTGCTGTGCACTTCACAAAGCAAAGCACAAAGAGCAAGCTAAATGCTGCACAAAGATACCATGAAAGTGCACCAGAACCCCAATCATGGCAAGAATTACTAAAAAGTGCAGCATGGCAGGATGAACCTGGACTTCTCCTTTTTTGGCAGGGAAATATTAAACTGCAGCTCTTAAGCCCTAACTTTAAATCTTGAGCCCCACCCCAGATCCATTGCCTGAAATGCAGGTCTGTCTTGTCTCTGACACAAATTTGTGACTTGCTGAGTGACGTGTCTCCGGGAGAAGGGCAGCTCTTTGGTCAGGTATCCCCACAGGGAGCATCACACAGCTCTGGAGATGGTGGCCCCTGCTCTGCTCCTCTCCACGAACCACATGCATCCTGCTGGGAAGCTTTGAAATGCTGTGCATGACGAGACTTTCTAAGTCCATCTTACAAAAGGTCCTGTTAACTACACTATTTTCAGCCACTTGAGCTATACTCCCCTGCCTAAATACAGCAGACACGGACAGGGCCAGGTCTAAACCCAAAGTCTATTGGAGAAATGCTTTTCCGACTCCCAGAGACTTTGAATCCCTGGCATTAGCTGTGAGGACCAGTTCCAGGTTTGCTATTCCATGTCAGGTACCACTGAGCATGCTCTCCACAGGGCTTTTATCCTTCAGTGTCTACTGTAATAAACAGGATTAAAGTCAGATACCAGCATCTGACTAAATGAGAGGAAATTCTACTCTTATCAATACAAATGCGACAGATTTCCAGTCACTAATCCAGAGAACGGCTGAGATGTCAATCACCTCCAAGTAAATGTGGATCTAAAGCTAAACACAGAATTACGAACGTGCCCAATCCCATCAATAGCATCGTACACAGTGATTTTGAAATGTTCTTTTAAATATTCTAAGAAAGCAGATTTCAAAAACTTCCTTAGAAACTGTATTTTTCATTACCCTGAAGTCATACGGGAGTTAGATGCATCTCAGCTAAATGGTTTTGATTGCAGTCAATTGCAAGGGGGATTTTCTGCCTAGCACAGAGACATTTAAGAATAAACTATATCATAGCTCTTACTTTAGAATATGCCAACAAAAATACGAAGCCATCATGTAGTCAAAAATATTTCACAGAAACACTAATGCTAAAAATCTAGCTGTATATTTAGTCATTGCTTTTACGTGTTAACTACAGAGATTATAAAACAGAGCTCACTCTCAAAGAATATAAAAAAAAAACCATTTTCATTGTTCCTGATAACTCTGTTAATACTGTTTTACTTGCATTCCGTTGCCAGACACTTTAAATAGATTCCACATCAAAAACATCTACTGTACAGAGAGGATATGCAGAAAAGCAAAAACATTCCTTTCCATGCTCTCGACAGAATTACAATTACAATTAAATTAAAAAATATAAGAAATCCCACCTTTAAGGAAGACTCTTACAAAGATGCTATTTCTTTCCTGTGAACAAAACCTTCTTGGAGTGAAATTTTATCCGCATATAAGAAGAGTCAGAAACCTCTGGGAAGAAATGTAGCAGCATTGGTATTCTGCTCAGAAAATGTCATCACAGATCTGTTTACCTTAACTGTGGACCATGATTCAGCCGGTGACAACCGTCTTGCATACTGATCAATTTATTTGCAGCAAAATTACTAACATTTTCTACTTTAACCATTTAGGTTCTGGAAAGAGCTACTAAGACAGGAATAATATAAAAAATCCTAATTAACTAAAAACTTTCCCCTCCACCACAATGCCCTGTGCTTTGGGGTGTGTGCAGGGGGCCCACCCCTAATCCTGAAGATAAATTAGGGCATATGGTGAGCAGTTACTAGAGAAACGTTCTCTTTTCTAAAATGAAATTCAGAGCTTTATCCTCTGTCTGCATCACAGGTGAATGTTAAGCATACTCGAAGGCGGGGGAGATGATGCGACTGAGCTGCTCAGTGGAAGGGGCACTCTCTGTTCAGCACAGACTGGGACCAAGCATTTAGGAGGGGCCTAACTGGTGTTCCAGAGGCCAAATCCAGTTACCTTGCTCCGTGCCTTCTCTGCTGGGACTCTGGAGGAGATGCCAGAGCCAGTGACACGTGTAAGAGGTATCTACCATAGGCCCCAGCAGCGGACTGGAAGAGCAGGTTTCGAAGTCAAAGAGGTGAAACCCTCTAAGGTGCCTCCACACTTGACTGTTGTGTTCACACAAACCATCCATGTGGGATGCCCTGGGATCTCACTACAATCCATACCTTTTTGCATGCCCCACAGCTCAACAACACCATCTGGATGTGCAAAAGAAGATGGGATGCAGACAGAGAATTGAAGTAAACTATGACAAAAGAGAGTTTTGGTCTGCTTTAGGGGAATTCTTGCTGCAAGTGCTCGGCTTGAGGGACAATGTGAGACCAATCACTGCAGGGTGAGCAGCCAGCACTGAAAACCAGGATCCTGTGAAGCATCCAAAACTAGATGTGCCACACAGAAACCACGGTACCCAAAAACCCCACTGTGGAAACATCAGTCTTACAATTTGTAAAACCAAAAAATTCTCTCATACATTACTACGTTATTTGGAATGTCATTTTGACAGTACTTATTTTTATTTCCAACTTTCATGCTAATCACCTGTTTCACTCCAGGCATGTTGGTAATTCCATTCATCCCTATCCTGTGGTCAAGGCACAAAAATTTCCAGAGACATCTTGCAGTAAGGAAAGGATGTGGACCACATTCATATTAACTGCCTAAATGACCAACACAACCCATACACAACTGAATAAACCCAGAATGCTCTTTAGCACAATCCAGAAGAAGACCTGGAGTCACACCTCTGCACCTACTGCAGAGAATGCTACAGACTAAACATTAAACTCGAAGCACAGACAGAAGATGCGCTTCGCAACTTAAAGTTACGCTGGAAAGAAGGGAAAAGGTAGCTGCTTCCTCATTCCTCCTATCTTCCTGACAAATGGCATGGCACCTATGCCCCTGCATTTTTCCCTGGCTATTTTCCCAGTTCTTATTCATAATTCCTTGTCATCTCTTCTTGACCTATTCAGTCTCTGACTGAGGTGAACTATTTCTTGTACTCTCTTTAATAAGCCCAGCTGCTGACTAGTCCTGCCAAACTATGACCATTTCCCTCAAAAGAGGTTGCTGAAATTCAAAACAGGGAGAAAAGGTTAAAAAAAAAAGCCTTAATGGCTCCTGTTCTGAAAGCATGTCTCTAGTCTTGGAAAACAACAAACCCTCTCAGAATGAAAACAAGGCTTGCATCTGCACTGCAGAATGAACCTGAAAACTGACCTGAACCTAAGCACCTGGCCTGCCTCTAAAATTTGTCAATCTTTCCCCCTACAGAAGTGGGGCCTTTAACTTAAGCAGACGAGCACCCAAGGCTCCACCACGATTATGATGGACCGATGCATTTAGAAGCAAAATACTTCTCACATCCAAAGTCTGGAAGTGCATGAAGGAGTGAGCCAGAAGCAAATCCAAGGACCTGGAGTAGACTCACACTGAAAACACAACCTGAGCCTCCAACACTTGGCAAATGTCTCAGGTATAAATAGTTACAAGTGGGAAAGTGCACATGCAAATTGGGCAGGGAAGTACGGCAGCTGCTGTAAAAGGCCAGTTTACAGAGAGGATGAAAACCTGACTTCGAAAGGCTGTTTCAGGATTGATGTAAACGTTATTGAAAGAAGAGAGGCAGGTGCTTAGCTTACATGAAGGGTCACAACAAAAGGGCAGACAACAGCAGCAGGACCATTTAAGGTGTTTGAATGTGACCCTACCTGGTCTTCGGCCATCATAGACATGGTAATGCACTCATACAATATAATTCCACACTTAATTGTCTCTGCATTAATTTGCCCTGGTTTCATTAACATTATTTTGGCTGATATTGCTGACATGTGGCAAAAGTACTAAGCAAATTACCAAAAAAACAAGGCTCCCCAGACTATGCATCATTTCCATTTGAAATGAATGGTGATTCTCTCTCCTTCTCTGACATTTTGTATTTGCCAAAAGTAACTGCATAATTATAAGTTATGTGCAAGAAACAGAAGGTAACATTCAATGTTATTTTCCATAGTTTTTACTTAGCATCAGACCTAGCAAATAATATATATGGCTGTTCTGTTATGTACAACTGCCCACAGCTGACCCACCAATGAACTCACAAAACCTGTGCAAGCACACACCCAGCCTGGGCAAACAAACACCAGGAAAAAATAATAAACTCTAATGACTTCCTTTCAGGTTTCTCAGAGACAGATCATGCTCAGTCCATTAATTCTTCATTTAACAAATCTGTTTCACTCAGCTTGTTTTGGTTGGCATTCAATTAGAAATTCATGCACAGGACAATTTTTTCCCTTTTTAAAACAGAACACTTGCTGTATTTCATCCAGTAAAACATCAGGAGGTAAAGTGGAAGCTGCAAGACCAGCTAAATCTACACTAAAGCCAAGCACAGGAAACCTGAATTTTGCAAAACACCTGCACACGGCCCTGTCCACAGGATTATCACTAATTGTTAAAAGGGCCTGGTAGAATTTGTTGCTCAGTAAATAAGCAAAGAGAACAAATTGAGAGTTACCCAGTTGGCAAGTGCAAGCTTAAAAAAAATAACCCACACGGCCATACCAGCAGCTTTACTGTGATTTCAGTTATGGAGGTGTTTTGTCATATCTGCCTCTACATTCTTAAGATTTACTGAGATTGGACTTGTGTCCACAAAGAAAGAAAAGCCCTCTCATCTAACCACTCCTCATTTCCTGCCTTGCACAGCATCCCAGCTTTTGCTGGCTGCTCTCATGACTACATATATATATAAACACACATATATATACACACACATACATATACACACACATACATACAGATATATATATATATACAAAAACCAGAAGAGTTAAGCCTGGATTTCTTCTCCCACTGCATTGCTCATTGCTTGTCCCCTCTTGGGAGTCACCTCAAGCCAGTCCACTCCTCAAAGGCAATGCCAAAGTGTTTCAGCCACTGTCACACTATCCCACAACTTCCCCCTTCTCATCTTTCCTACCTTCCCACACCCTTAGTATTTTTGCCAAGCTTTCCTGACCAATCACAGCTATCTCTGGATGCCCCAAACTCCCTGCAATGGGCATCTGTGGATGCCAAAATATTACATGGGCTTTATGTAGAGCCTATCCAAAACCGTGGAAAAGAAATTCACTGAGCTCTACAAATCAAACATCATGCCTGGCTCAAGAAGCCTCTGAGTCACACACGGCTGGAGGGTGGGACAGTAGCCAGGGGAAGCACCACACATGCTTATTCTGATTTTATACTCCTTCAAGCACCTGCTTCTGGTCAGTGCCAGAAAAGATATGTTGGGCTTGAAAAATTTTACTTTTAGGACAAGACAGCACACTTTTACATCAGGAGCAGCAGATACAGCATTTCTTAAGAGTGTTTCTTCTACAAAGGTAAGAAAGATAAGAAATTAGCCAATTACCACTATTACTTTATTTCATTAACAATGAAATCAAGCATTTTCCATTGTATGCCCTTGCTCTAGATCACTGATTATTAGTTTTATACCATCACTGCTATTTGTTCTTTCCTAACCTCATTTCCTTTCCCTCTTCTATAATCGTCAAAAAATATTTGCAAGCAGATTTCCTTTTATAAATTCCTATGTTAACAGTATTATGATAAAGAAATAATAACAAGAGTAACTGCACAATAGTTTATCTGTACTATGTCATCATTTGAGGCTTCATTTTTGTTCATTCATCTTCAAACTATTTCTTTTAAAATAATATTTCCACAATCTTCTATCAAGAAGTCTGGCTTCTTACTATCTACCTAGCAATTATTTTCCAGCAACAGAAGCTGGTTTAGATTTCAAGCAGTTTCAGTGCTTGATCACAAATCTATTTTGTTCATGTACAAGTTCAACTGCCAATTTGTGGAAATGATTTTGAAACTGCTATTAAAATACTTGCAATGGTATACATAAGAAAAAAACCCACTGAGATCAACACTGTGGCTCTCCAGAGTTTACATCATAACAAGGTGACAGCACTCTAAACTCCTATCAATTACATAAAACATAGTCAATAGCTACATAAATGTAAAGGAATAAAGCTAATTGGTAATAAATCTGTCTAGAATATTCACCGAAATGGATTTTAACTAAATGCAGATCGGGGGCAGCCTAGCTTCCCCAGAAATCCAATATCTTCTCTCAACTATTTAATTTTTTCCTCTACCCAGAAATGCACAGAATTCACATGAAAGTGATTGCCAACACCACTTGTCCACATTTTCTGTTAATTACAGGAGAAATCAGCTATCAGATTTCACGAGCATGTGAGGCAGTATTTATGACTATAAATTTTGGTTTACATTTAAAGAAATCCGACAAGATATTTCTCAAATAATGAGCAGAAACGTCCATGTGAATTAATAAATTCTTGATCTCCTCTTATAATTGTTCCATAAAAACATTCTTATAACGCATTTTCATCGAGAAAGCATTGTTCTAAGTTTACAGGCGCAAGCAGTTATATAATTATATAATTCACACCTAAGTGTAAAAATTTGAAAACCCATGGAGCCAGCCCAAAAGAGAGGTGTTATCCTGCCCCTGACCTGCCTACTTGCAGCAGAGCACGGGGCACGCTCCAGGAGCAACCTTCTCTGCAGCCACTTCACTGAGGGTGGGCAAGGAAGGCCACGGAAGCTTTGCGCATCCTCCTTCTGAGGACGTGGTGACTGTCACACTCCACCACACCAAACCCAGCGCTCCCCTTGGTGCTGGCCCACGAGCTCCCTGCCAGCCACTGCCCCCACACCTGAGCCCTCTGTGGTGCTCCCAACACATCCATTCATTCACTCGCCACCCGCTGCACAAAGCTCGGGAACAACGCGGTCCAGCTACAAAGATGTAAAATGTGCACCACTTCGGTACAAATTATTCACCAAAAATTACTGACTACTGCCCTTCAAATGCCTTTATTGTTTATTACAGAGATTTTTAAGTGTGCTTCAGAAGGGTATGTTAATTTTAAATTTCATTCAGAACAGCAACTTGCATTACCAAATACTTAATTATCAGTAAATTTACAGTGTCCTTGGGCACTGTTGGGTAATCAGAATGCTATTGTTTTCATTAAACAGCATTCTATTGATAGCACTAATGACTTCAGTTCTGCTTGATCAACAAGCAAATGATGCTTATTTGATGTTATGATAATTAATTGGTCTTTCAGGTGTTTTCACACCCCAATTCATTACTAAGAAGAATAATTTTTATGTGAAACACTTTAAAAAGAATATCAGTATTCATCAAAAACATTCTAAAAATAGGGTATGGTTTAGTACTTCTTCCTTTTCTCACGATTTCTAATACAACATTCTCTGCCTAAAAACTGCGGGGGAAAAAACCCACATTTAATTCCATTTCAAAAACCCAGGCTGAGCCTGAGCATTGTAAATACTCAGTTCATTTTATGCCTGTCTGAAATTCCTTTAAGTCAAAGGAGATTTGATTAAAATTTCTTTTATTTTTTTTTCTCTAAAGACTGAAGAAAACAGCCAACTTCACTTTCCCATGGTAGCAACAAGGATCAAAAAATATGACTCAAGTGGGGTGTACGAGTGAACAGGCTGCTCGTGTAATCCAGCCATTACTTCTCCAAACTCCACACTCAGTTTATCAAATACTGTAGTCCAGCCTTCAGACCACGGGAGAGAGCTATGGATAAGAAAATTCCAGATTCAAATTGAACTGAATCCTGAAAAGCCACCTGAAAAGAGTGCACCAGTCTTCCCACAACGTTCATCTGGCACCTGTCACCAACCTGGATGTGTTCAGTTTAACCTCCCGACAAGGACAACCTTCAGAACATCTTCTGATGTCTCAACAAATCTGATACACCAACCCACATCAGCAGCTACCCTCCTCTCTGCAGATGAGTTTCCCAAATGCTGAATTTTTCTGCAAGCAAAAAACCCCCAACATTTCAAATAAAGGTCTTAATGATTTTTCTACTTTTAACCACCCCTTCATCTCACTAAATGTTTTTTAGAACATTCTTCCTTTTAGGTAATTTCACATATTATATCTTTCATATCTGCAAATAAAAAAAAACCCCAGACACTCACAAGCTTTTGGGTGCTCAAAGGTAACTGCATTTGCTGTTGTTGTTACTTTCTAGAATTTTTTANTTCATATCTGCAAATAAAAAAAAAATAGACGTTCACAAGCTTTTGGGTGCTCAAAGGTAACTGCATTTGCTGTTGTTGTTGTTATTTCTAGAATTTTTTATTCCCACAACTGTTCCAAATGGCACACCTCAATGTTATGGCATAAGGGAAACCTTCATAGGCATGTAGAAAATACAAAGCTCTGCTGCAGAATATTCCTTAGTTCTACTTTAGGTTTACTACACTCCCAAGAATTTGTCATGAATTTTTGGAACACTTTTTTTCTGCTTAACTTCCTCCCAGAGCTACCTCCTGAACATATTTCATAAAACTGAATCTCATCTTTTGCTTTTTAAAATTACCAGTTTTAAAGTAAGAGAGAAAACGCTGTTTCCAGGTAGGCTGTGCCAGACTTTCTGAAGTGATCAGCAGTAATGGCCACGCTCTCACTTGCTTTTTCAGAATTACAGAATACAAGATTCACTGGATGTTCTACCAGTGAACTACTAAACAAAAAAAAAAGCATATAACAACAAAGCATCATTTTTCTCTGCCCCCATATTCATATTAAACATGATCTGACATCTATTACAAGCCACTTGTTCCCAAAAGCATACAGACAGTTCTGTGCATATATCAAATGCAGAAGTGAAGAATGATACTGAAAAAAACCTCACTGTAAACAAACTGGATGTTTGTCAAAAAACAAGCTGATTGTTTGTCTGTAAATATTGACCAAACGAAGGTTTTAGCTTTGCTATTTGCTGACTGGAGAGCAGCACAGGCAAGTACACAGGACACACAAGATTAGTCTGAATTCCAAACCTGGCAATCAGATTCCAGCTGCTACAGGGACTTCACGCAACAAAGCAAACAACCAGTGGCAGTCATGTGCAGTTACCAAGAAATCACCACAAATACTTTATCATTACATTTCAACATTAGAAAGAATCATGATTTCATTTCTAAAAAGATATTTACTTCCAGGGACAGCTCACTAATTTGATTTAAAGAGCAGTTTGAGTTAACCCACTAACCAAACACCCCTCTACAATACATTTTCCTACTTTTTAAATTTAACTTGGAAATGCACAGTGAACACTTGAATACTATCTCATAATTTTCACTCAGTGCAACTGTGTTTTTCATATAGTTTGATCATCTCTTTGGTGTGTGAAGCAATGTATATTTTGTTCTCAATCTTAATACAAACTGTAACTGGATGAGAATAAACTAATGCATTTTCAAAGGCAAATTTAAGTGTCAAAAGCAACCATAAGACAACAAGACGCAAGTTATAAAACCTATATTAATACTTTAAAGCCAGGTGGATTGTTGCTAGTTCAGCACTGAAATAACTATCTATCATGTGTATATTCTGCCAAGACATTTAAAAAGCACATTATCCAAATATCCTACCAACTCTGTAAAGAAAATACAAATTAATGGTTATTCATGTGCCTGGAATAAATAATAACTGCTGTTTCCAGAGAGAAAGAAGCTGTATATTTTCCTTTTCTCTGTTTCTTCCCAAAGGGAGAAAATTTTTTTGCTAATCCAACATAAATGTGGTTGCAATAAAAGTCTATTAATAAGACATTATCAATTAGTACATCACAATGAAACACATTCTCTGCTTGTCCCAGTATAGGCATCCTACCAATATGTCATTTTTACAACTGACACATATGAAAAAAGCATCTCAAAATACGCAGTCTTATAAAGAGGACTTGCAAACTGGTGGTAAGATAAATGAAAACAAAAGTCAGACGACTTAATTGTGGCATGTGAATGTTATTTGTCAGAGATTCAGTAGAAAGCCTGTAGTAAATCTGAGCCCTGTACACGGCCTGTACCAGAGCCTGCCTTCTTGCCCTGGTCCATTCTCAGACATGAGGCAGTCAGCCAGCGATACACAAGAAATATGCAGTGTGCAACAGCCAGGAATTCTCCTGCACAGCGACAATTTACTGGTCTCTGAAATCCTTATTCCTAATTACCATATTCATTTTAAATTTAGCAATGACAAAAGAGTATTTCGTCCTTAGGATCGTCCTGAAAAACCAAGAGAGGGGCGTAGGTGGACACACAACGAACTCCAGAGCCGAACTTGGACACAACATCGTGAACCTCCACACATAACAGCCTGAGATGGAGCCAAGGCTCCTCAAAGCCTGAACCATTTGCCACATGCGTGCCCTTCCTAGAGCAAAGTGAGGATTGGCACGCTGCCTGTGTCTTACTCAGTTCTGCCAAGGGCAGAAAGGCTTTCGCACATCAGTAGATGAGGCAGAACCAATTCCTTAATGTCATATCAACCTTTTCATCAAAGTCGGCAGATACTACTTTAGAGAAGGAATAAAGAGGCATGTGCCAGCTACGAGACTAATGAATAGCTTTCCTCCAGCAAAACACAATTCAGCATGAACTTCACGTTACTGTTCTTTCCACCCACTCACACATCTCCAGCTGATACTACTCAACCAAAATGCCGACAAGTAAAACCACACACCTTTTAATTCAGCTATTGTACACCAGCACTAAGATTTCATTTTACAGTGCCATCCTACAGCTGCCTAACCTCAAACATTATTTACATGCCTCCTTTCTTTAAAACATGTATGGAACTTGGAGGGAGAAACACAAGTGACAAAAGGGAACACTTTGGAGAGCAAAGATATTGGGACGGGCAGCTTCCCCTAAAACAGTGAAGACCATTATAAGCCTCAGTTCCATTTATAGTTCAGAACCGAAGAGTTCTGAAGCAGAAGGAGGACACCACTAAAACAAAATATGATTAAGTCTTGAGTCAGGAAACCGTTTGGAAACACATAATGTTGGCTTCTCTGAAGAGTGAAAGAGTATCAAGATATATTTAAGCAAAAGACTAATACATCTCAGAAAGGCACATATTCAATGAGTGTATCAGGAAGAGATCAGAGAGTACAGAAAGTCCAGGAACACTCGGGTTTTATTTAGAAGAAAAACAACCCAACATCTGTGCTCATTTGAGAACCAAGTCTCAAGTATGAATAAACTACAAGGAGCCCAAAGACTCATATACACTCAAGTACTTCACAGTGATCATCAACAACAAAGAAGGAAGAAAATTCCCTATTGCTGTCTTATTCTGTAAGTATCCATACTGAAAATTTTATCCTTAATTTTAAAGTGTCTGTAATGGGCTATTTTTGGCAGGGGTTCCATGTAGTCTGATCTAGAACACTTTGTTCTTAGTGACAATCCAGTTCCAGAGAAATAGTTTCACTTGGACCAACCCTAACTCATAGATGGCAGGCAATCTACAGAGACATTACACATTTTTAAGGACTTGTTTTGGAAAACTGGGAAATTTGGATTCTGTAGGTCTCAACACTTGGCATTTGGGGTAGATTGTTATGTTCACTTAAGACATTCTTAATTCCAGTAGTTCACTGTCCCCTTTGCTGGAGATGCAGATAGAAAGTATTCTTATTTTCCAGTCCTCATAAGAGACTTTGAAAATGCTCCTATATTTTTCTTAGTGATGGTTCATTTACTTTAATTTCAACAATGAAAATGCATATTTCAAACCTTCACTGGTAAGCAAAAATACATTTCAATGGCTGTTCCCACAAACCTGATTACACAGCAAAATAAACTTACTTTCTTTTTCTTTTTTCCCTTAAACCAGAAATACTGCCTATTTAAGATGAAAACACAAAAAACTTAGCAGAGGAGCTCTTATCTCTGAAACACGGAAATCTTGACATAGCTCCAATAATTTGCCATTATATTCCTACACAGAAAATCTCATTACAATAACATGAAGTTTTAATTATACAGCCTTTTTTCCAACTGGTCAAACCACTACTTATTACAGAAAGTGCAAAACATTTTCAGAGTGAGACATCTAAGTGCAGAGGGCCACGGTAGCTCTTAAAGATGCTTTATAAAAAATAAATCCAAGGAAAACATTGGAGTCCCCATATAGTATGACATGAACATGACTCACAGGAGTAGGCAACAGACCGACCACTCTCTTCCCAAACTCTCTCACAGGGCAACCTCCATGGACTGATGCTAAACGAGCCACCTCTCAGTGACTGGGAACACAAGAATTTATCATTTCAAACTAAGCTTTTCTAGCTATCACTACTTTAAGCATTTAAAGCTGGGCTCAAAATTGAGCTAGGAACTTTGCTAGCAACTTTGCTGGACACAACACAATGGAAATCCAGCTCAGCCACGGCCCTGCAGTATCAACAGCAATACAGTTTTTTGTCCATGAAAAGATGAAACATGATGCAGAGGGCAGTGATACACAGTAGCTAGTGCCTTTTAATAGCTAATTTTATGGCTATAATCCACTTCCCACAGCTGCTGTTACAATCAGCACCTCATTTCAGGGGCTGACTTCTGCCACGTGTCGAGGGTCACTGTGTGCTGGGCTGATTAACCACCTTCCAAGCGGCAGAAGCTCAGCAAATTAAAATACCAGCCTAATACTCCCAGCAAACCTGCCACATAACTTTAGCAGCCTGCTCCTCTTCAGGACACTACTGGATGACTTGGACACATACCAGATACAGCCTGTTTTTACTTATTGCAATAGTACGTGGGGATCGGGGATGCACTCGGCACAGCACAGTCCCGAAAACAGGAGACAACCTCTGTTCTCGAAAGAATTAGACAGCAAATTGAGTAAGATCTGAGACTACTGCCGTGATCTATTCATAAGTTACTTTAACTCTTCTTGCATTCAAAACAATCAGCTCTATCCCAAGTTTTAGAAGCATATTCAGTTTGAATTTTTCATCCAGATATTACAAGCAATACAGTTTTAAAATATATGCATTTCAAGGGCATTTAACAGCATCCAGACGTCCACCTACCTTCACTAATAGAAACAGCCAGCAGTAGCAAGTTCCTAAAATTACCTACTTGCATGGAATTGCGTTCCGATTAGTACTGGGAAAGTATTAGAGACCATTTTTCAAAATCAGGCCTGCAGGTTCCTCAGAAACAGGTTTTGCTTTTACCTCTGAGGAATACAAATATGCAGTGTTTTTGTTCTTCGCAGCTCAGTGATTTACTGGCATGCCTCTTCCCATAAAATATTTGCATATATCTGAGAGTCAAACTGTTCTGATACATTCTGTGTTTGCCAGGAAGTGAACGCTTCAGTTCAGTGTAACTGAACATTTAAAGAACGACAGGCACCAGGACAAATGGCAGCATAATTAACATACCAATGAAGAGCCAGTTGTTAATTACTATCCATTTTAGGCATTTTGTATGAGCAACTTACCTGAAAAGCCTTTCCATCTGCATGCTGGCAAAGCCAGTAATTAAACAATTCAACACCCCTTTTGCTTGATTAGAGAAAAAATTACAATTATTTTATATTATTCTACTTGTCACATGCAGTTGACATTTAGATGAGAAAAACCTGCAGCAGCCCAGACCTAAGCATCTGAAATGAATACGATGAGCTGTCCTTGAACAAAACAGCAGCACATCCACATCCAGGGCAGATGCAAGTTAACAGAGGCTCTTAATTTGACCCAACTGATTACACCTCTCCCTACCTGCTGGGCTGCAGGGAAGGCAGCACACTTGGCACTTGTAAGAGAAAAAGTACCACTTTTCTCTAAGGGGGACTTCAGATGCTCCTTACTGCACGGAGGCTGAATTTATAAGCTGTTGAAAGACTTGGGAGTAGCACCAGCACAATGCCAGGATTCATTTACATTTCAACAACACTGGGAAGTCAATACCGAGCTCGGCACAGCTCCTCAGAGAAAATACAGTGGTTACAGGAGTTGTGAGAAAGGTAGAGGCACCTAAGTGTGAAAAGCAGGATTGAAACCATAGGACAGAAATACTAAAGATAAGCAAAACGGAAAGAAACGCTGACAAAAAAGAGAGAGGAAGCAGAAAGTTTAGAAACACTCATCAATATGTAGAGTATCCAAAAGAAAGGATTTCTCTTTCTCCCTGTGCAGATGGCTTTGCTCAAGGAAGACCAGCGTGCTTTGGGTACAAAAAAAAGGAAATTACATCTATCTTGGAAACAGCTTCTAATTCATTACACATCGCATGACTACGGCCACTAATCCATGTAAACAATAAAACTGAGATGCATTTGAAATTTTGACTATCCAAAATAAACTCTGAATCAGCTCTTGCTAAAAAATTGTCATTCCCCATTTCATCCTGCATTTTCAAACCATGTAATTTCTGCACATTAAAGGCCAGATCTTGCCAAAATCCTGTAACATTTTGTGACAAAGTAGTTCTTCCTGGAACAGACAGAAAGTGCACAGTCCATGGGGGTTTATTCAATCTATTAATTTTCATGCGGATTTTTATTTGAAACAACGGAAGATGCTGAAGGATTATTTTTCTGAAGTTTTTTCTTTGCATCTACACTACTTGGGTTATAACCAGAAGGTAAATAAAATGTACAAATGCAGCCTCATAAAATTTTTCTTTTCCTCACTTGACAGAATGATTGATACAAATGGGGTGACAGGAAATGCTTTAGAGCTGAACAAAGAAAACACTGTTAGCAAGAAGTAAACTGTACCCATGGTTTTTACAGCAAGCACCCACCCACGATTTCTGGAATGCCACATTTTTGCCTGTGTTGTCCAGTAAATGTAATGCTTGGCATGAAGTATGTTGCAGAATGGTGAAGGAGCACCTCTGACTTTGCAGCCTTCTTTCCCATATAACCTTTACTGAGCACTCCCCTACAGCCCCAGAAGCAGCTGGGGTTGGTGTCTCACACTTCTGCACCCAGGGCAGCATCTCTGCTCTCCCCAGAGCTGGCGAGACAGAACAGCTCCTCCTGAGCTGATTCATCCATCTCTAAACACTGCTGGCCAGCCAAAGACACGCTGCTATTGATAGACTGGAAAATCTGCCAGAGATCTACAACAGGAGCCGCGATCTAAATTCCCGTCTCTTAAACTCAAGACCCCTCTTTCTCTGTTCTACTGCAAATTTTAATAACATTGTAATTTCTGCAGGTAGCACTGAATTAACACATTTTCCATTCTTGCTTGTCAGTTATGAAGCAGTAAGCCCCCCAAAATTACTCTGAACGACACACATATCTGATCTTCACAACCATTTAAGCATAATCTCTGAATACATCTTCATAATGACAGCCCCATTTCTGTCCTCTTAATAACAATAATCACTACATCAACAGGGTTATTTTGCCTTGACTATTTTGAAAAGGCTATTTTTTTTCTTTTCTACCTAATCTCTATTGCAATTTTCCTTACTGCTAAGAAATATCAGCAACACCATATGGTATTACAGAAATCAGCAATATCTCTTTTGTTTTGCATTTTTATTAGAGGCATGGGGAAACATTATTCTATTGAAAAAAATATTTAGAACTAACCACAAGCTACATATGCAAATTTTAAATAACTATTTTGTGACAGAAGAGATGAAATCTTTTGTATGCCTTATACCTATATATTAGAAATATAAAAATAATGACATTTCTTCAACGCCAGTTACTGCTCAGTACACAGTCCTGAAGGACAAAACATTATTACAGAACAATTCAAGAGGCATTGGCATCTCATACCACAGCTTGACTGAATAAAGGACCAATTCTGCAGGACAAAAGCTATGAAAACACAAGAAAAAGATCTGCAGTGCAAACCTCCCATTAGCTAATGAGTGCTCTAGCTTTGAAATCTTTTTTTTTTAACTTTATCTTAGAATGACGACTGCTTTTTTGCATACCAGAAACATCAGAGCTCATTATAACTTCTATCACTACAACACTCCATTTACTCCCCAGGATGCTGTTAAATTGATTTTTTAGTTTACTGGATGGCCTGTATTGTAACAAAGGGCAGAGTGGCAGGAATGAAACACAACTTTTGGGCTTTGAGTTGAACGATTTTGAAATCTAAAACACTGAAGTAGATTCCTTTTTTTAAATCATCCATTTCAAAGCTGTAGGAAATCTAAAGAACAGAATGGCCAGATTGTCAGAAAGCCAGTTCCTTTCGGGAATATGGACTGGGCACCATCAAAAAAATTCTTCCACAGCACTTAAGATCTTAGTAACTTCAGCCCAAATGTAAGACTGGGTAACAAAGTATGTGGTTTTCAGAATATCTAGTTCAAATAGGAGAATGATTTATCTCCACTTAACTCCCAAGTCAAACAAACACATAAAAACCAAAACCACCTCCCAGAACCCAACGCACTTGCCTAAACCAAGAGCCCAGCTGCAGGGCTGAGTTACAAGTCTTCATAAATATGACAGAAAACTTGCTGTTAACTCATTACAAACTGAAAATAAGGAGAGCTTATTCAATAATCTCTCTTCAAGTAAAAACGCCGGATGTTTTCTATCTTGGATTAGCCATAGGCTGGAAGTACCCATCATGAGCTGCTGTGGCTGCAGCAGTAATGCCCTAAGCCCCAGAAACTCCTCTCCTGTCACATCTCTCTCTACACACTTCTAGTAGATGCCCCTTTGAGGACATGTTCTCCACACCTTTGTATTTTGGGCTCTGTCCTTAAAAAGAAATCATTAAAAGGAGCTTTAGGGATTACACGAACAATGCAGTTACTTTTTTTTTCCAATTAAATGTAAAAGTACAACCCTAAGGATTCATAAAATCTTAAAACATAGCCAAAAATGCATCCTATGGGATCTTCCCTCTAAAGTAACTTTAGATAAACTCCAGAATCTCATGATTTCTCTTGACTTGACTTAGGAGTTCATGGCATTTTGGCAATACATCTGTGTGTACTACCCTGGGTGGCCCTTTCATCTAGGGATACCTCACTGGGAAAAACTGAAAGGATGCCAACAGTTCATTCCACATCATCTGACCACAGCAGAAAGCTGCTGCTCACCTATCAGACCGAGCCAGACTGGAACTCATCACCCAAAACCAGGTGATGTTTCAGGAAAAAAACCTCCTGAACTCATTAAGAGCTTTATGTTTTCATCTTGCCCTGGCTAAGACAAGAATCACCACTTCATGTATCGCGCTCCAGTTAAGTAAAATCAGATCCCAAAGTATCAACAGTTACGGACAAAGTTTGCATTCCAAAAATAATCCATTTAAAACAGACATGGCACTAAGTTACTTTGCTGCAAGCAGTAATTTACGAAATGCTTGTTACCCTCCACACTTTTTTTGTTCTTAAATCCCATTTAATATGTCAATCTTATTTCAGGAGGAAATAAATTAACTGTAATGCTTTGTGCCAATGCAGATGAGCTTCCCACACACCTGTATTGTGCTCCGTGCTTCAGTTTGTCATCCAGAGTACGAGAAACCAACAAAGTACTCGGAACCAGACCCGCTCCCAGGGCTGAGCGTGCAGCAAGAGGAAGCAGCTTATCCCACAGAGCCCCTCAGCTGTGCCAGGGTGATGGCCAGCTGCAGCTACGCACATCAGCTTCACCAAAAAGAACTATCAGTGTACACCTAACACAGCCCAGGAAGCCCCCAGAGGTGGCCTTACCCCACCTCAAATTCGGTCCCTGATATGGCAGTTCCCATGAGCCTCGCATGGGAAAGGATGCAAACTGCTCCCAGTCCTATGAAATGCCCTAACTGAAACTCTCCATGAAAAAAAGATCAGTGGGAAAACGGATAAATCTGCATCTAACACAAGAGAGAAGATGCTGCCACAGAGCAGTGCATGGTTCTGTAGCAGAAGATCCCACACTGAAAGACCTTCACACAGTTAGAGAACACCCAGCTTTTCTGTCTCAGCTAATTCCCATTCCACTATCTAGAATATGACTAAAACTTCATGTATTTGTATTGTGGTAGCTGCAAGTTAATGTCCTGCTTAAATTACCAACTGTTATTAGAACCGCAGACAATTGCTTAATAAAAATTTAATCATATTGTAATTTCTAATCATCATTAAAGATGCTTAACAAGTTAATCCTCTATTGTGCTCCCCTAACATTGCAGATCAGAAAGTCAACTGGCGCAAGGGGGCACAGCTTCACCAATACTAATAGGGCTGCTCTCATGTTACTCCAGCTGAGGATCTGTCCCCAAGAGAAAACAACAGGATTAAAATCATTTCACTACAGACTTTGACTGTTTCTCTGCATTGCTTTGCAGTTACTTGAAAAAAACCTAAGAACAGCAACAAATTATGATTTTTAAAAGCCACAGTACAAATCAAGGTATTTCACAAATCAAGGCTCTATCTTGTGCTGTCCATGGTAGAGCAAAGGCAGCACTATGCTACAGATGGAGAGTCTCCTTTCCTCACAGCTCCCCACCTCGACTTCGCCCCTGGTTCTGACAACGCTCACGCACAGAAAACGTGGGAGGATCATTAACAGGCAGCGAGTTTGTGTTTCAGCTCAGATCCGCTCCAGCTGCCCGGATGGGAGAGGAATGATGCTCTGCAACCTCAGCCTTGCAGAAGGTGAGCTTGGTTCACTTCAGGAAACCAACACATTTCCTCATCCTGCCCACGGACCGGCAATCTGTGCTTCAGAGAGTTTGATGACCACACTGCAAGTCAACTTTCACCATCTCACATGCACAGAGATGCACACAGACAACACACTTAGCTCTTCTCTCCCTTTTTTTTACGTCTTTAATATTCCCATTACACTCCCTCAATTCACGAAGTTGTCACAGGAGAACAATGGTGAAGCCCTGCTCAGAGTTGGGAGCAGTCCTTGAATGCCATACTTCCAGCAACCACATCTTTTTGTGGCTTCAGCAGCAGGCAGGTGGATACAGAAAGTGGAAAAGTTGGTGCAGCAGGGGCACTGGGGTCTGCTACAACTCAGCAGCTTCAGCACTGACCTCTACGCGGACAGGGCTGCTCCTTCAGTGCTTAGCTTGGAGAGCATACGGGAGAATGGCAAACCAAACCCAAGCCAAAAAATGCTGTTTGCATTCTCCTCTGTCTGCAACACTGACTGTAGCTGTGAGTGCACAGAGTGAAACTCTGTTATTGTGCACAACATGGTACCCTGCAAGCTAAATAGTGTTAATTTAATAACCTCCCATTAAATACTGATTTTCATTTAATATGTAGAATTCTGATATTAAAACTTAATCTGACAAATATCAGTTTTTGCTTACTGTATTGGCACTTGCTGAACCAAATTCATTGTTTATATAATATTTACTTTCAGCATGACAACTACACTACCAACTACAGCAGAATTTAATCTAATGAACAAGCTTTAAACATTAGCTGGCATTTACTCAAGTAAGCCTTTAATTGTCAGAACTCAACCTGACTCTGCAGAAAATGCAAGCACATACTATTAAAACAAGAAAAACTGGAATTGACCTTTAATAGCAATATTCTTCCTTAGTACTGAGCTCAGTGCCAGATCCGTTGTCCCACTTATTTTTAGTGTCAGATACTTGTTGATCCACATCAAGCTGACCCAGGTACATCTCCAAAATACTACTCTATCCTTTCATCCAAACTCACTTTATTCCATCACGCACTGAAGAAAACAGATGCTGCATCTCACAGACACGTAGCAAAACGTCGGGGAATGCCCTCCCTCAGGAAAATTTCAATGGGAAAATGTAAGTTTCCTTTGTCAATAACTGTAGCGCTAACAGCAAATATTTACTGCATCCTTCGGAAGGAAAACAAACACAGGGCACACGCCGAGGTGCCCTTGGTCGGTTTCCACACCCTGTTTTGGCTTCCCAAGCCGACAGTGGCGCTGGCAAACGCAGAGGCAAGGAAAGCCAATGTTCCTACTCATCCGCAGGGCAGGCACGGGTCTGCACGGTGCCGCACTGCCCGTCCCCGCTGCTCTGCTGCCCTATGCCCGCGAATGCTTATGCACAACTGTTCATTTCTGCAGCGCTGCAGCGAGCGCCGGCAGCCGGGGCGACAGCGGCGGCGTGTCCCGAGGAACCCCCACGGGCTCCTGGCTCCGCTGGCCCGGCTCTGCCCGGCCCGGGGCCCCGCGGGGGCGG
>VWPU01013348.1:0-33276 GCA_013398955.1 Callaeas wilsoni | reverse complement strand
GCCTCACCCATCCTGGGATTCTGAGATTCCCACTGCCCCTCCTTTTCTGAAGCTTGAGAAGCAGACTCGAGTCACATTGACTGCTGGATGCCCTCAAGCCAGGTCACACATCAGAGCAGTCACCTGGGGGCAGGTGGTGCACAAGCAGCTCAAGTCTCACCTCATTCCCTGATACAGCCTGCACTGATTCCAGCATAATTCACACACACCAAGCCTGTTATTTCAGCAGGTCCCTGTTGCCTTTCTATCTCCAGTGGTACTCCACTTCATTTGCATTTTGGCTCAAAGGAAGTCTGACACTAATCTGTTTTACCAGCCCTGTTCACTTCTCACACAAGCATTTTCCTTTTCGAGCCTCATCAAAGCGGGGAATAAGGGAGCACTCCTGCATCTCACCCTCTGAGCAGTGTTCTGATCACTGCATCACATCTTTCTCTGGGCATCATTTGGTGGCTGTGACCCAGCACTGGCAGTGCCAGGCTTCAACTCAAACACCACTTTCATGGAGCTGCTTCTCAAGCACAGATCCTCTTCTACAAATGCTGATCAGTTTGGGGTTTTTTTAAATGCGCATTTAAAAAAACCCCAAGTATTATTTTGTTTGCTAAGGCAGACAATTGTGATTTGAGGACAAAAGTGAACAATTTTGATTTCCTTACTTAACTTCCCATAACTTCATCCTTATTCCAACTACAGTATGATTATAAATGCATTTTGGACAAGAAGATTACTATTGAGCTTACATCTCTTAATTACGTTTCTCGTTTCATATACACAGCTTTGGTCTGGCTCTTGGCTGTGAAAATTACAGATTCGCTTGGACTTCAAACTGAAAGTACTTACATTTTTTTCCATGAGAGATTTTAATTCTTTTCCAAGTAATTTCAGCATTTGAAATCTAAGCCCTTCAGTGCTGACAAATACACCCCAAATATTAACACAAGTATTTTTAAAGTCATTTAAAAAACCACTAATCCCCAGTCTCTACCACTTTTCATCCTAACCATTCATATAATGTCCAAATCTCTATTTCTATTGTATGTGTGAACTGTAGCTCCAAAGTCTAAGGAAGATTAACACCAGAAAGCGAATCCCTTTTGCGCAGATAACTGAAGAATAACAACACTTCATTTTCCTGCTTTGAGTTCTTTCAGCATTTAATTATAACATGGCCCCAGTCACTCCAATCGCTGGAGTTTTATTCAGGTTCTGGTTCATTTTATATGAATTACATCATAGAGGCAATGTGTGTCATCTCACTCAAGGAAACAGATATTTCTAAGATATTCTTGGAGCAAAAGCAACATTCAAATCAGTGACTTGAATCAGATTCTTCAGCAGGTATCAAACCACAGGCAGAATTTAAGCTTTTCACAACTGAAGCCCTTAGAACAGGCATAAAAAACCACAAAGATTTGTGCCCCATCAGTATAATAGAGATACCTCCCTGTAGGTAAGAAGGGAACACTGGCAGTTTATGCAATTAAAATTTCCTCAGAGGCATTTAGAAAAGAATCGACAGGTATCAAAGTCAGTATTTTTCTAGTTAGTACATAGTTTTATAAAGGTGTAGCAATGCAGCAGCACCTCCAGTGAAGCTGTTCAGACACCATCACCGCCCCCATGGTTCTGCTCGAACTGGTGTCCCTTGAAGTGTCTGCTCTTGGCTGAGTGGTCACACCAGACATCCCTGCAAAACCGCCCTTTCCAGGCTCCCTGACATGCAGTAGGATGGGGATACAGAAACGTGCACCCACTCAGCTTTAGAAATTCTGTTCAAGGGATTAGAGAGAATACAATAAATAAACTCATGGCTTGAAATACATCTACAGAAGAAAAGAGATCAGTGAGAAGAACTGACACCACAGAAATGGGTCCTGTAGTACCCAGCCACCAGTTTCCATCACTCCAACAGATCAATTTTTACTTGTGGGTTGATGGTTTTTAAGGCTTCATATCATTTTGCAGAGGCACCAAGGGAAAAACAGGGTCTACCAGCTGGTACATGATGACTTCAGAAAGCTTTGGATCACAGCAGGGGTTTGCTGTGCCCAAACCCCCATCCCAAGATGCTCAGACAGACCCAAAATCAACACGAAAAGGACCACATGGATTTGTCCTCTGGGAGCCTGCCCTGCCCACACCAATCTCTCCTGAGTGCTCCCTTTGGCACAAGGCACACAATATCCAGCCCCAGTGAAAACATCTCAGGGGAGTTAGAAAACGCCTTCCTCTGGAAACTCTCAGTTCTTTATAGGTCCCTGTAGCAGAATTGCCAGCTGCTTTAATCCAGATTAGTCCAACAGATTTGTTGGACACAGCAGACCACTTAAATGCAAACTAGAATTTTATCTCCCGAGGACAAAAAAAGACACGTTCCATTGTACCTTTCCTCCATGCAAAGAGCATAAAACAACCCATTATACTGAGCCAGCAAATATCTGAATTCCTTCTCCACCTCAGCAGAACGTGCCTTTACCAGGAAGGGGACAATTCTGAGCTACAAATACCACAAGAGCAATTTCCCAACAGATCTCACTGATTTGGGGCAACTTCAGCCAGCCAGACCTCAGCAACCATTTTTTAGAGGAGGCAGCAGCTCGAGAAAATGTGACTGTGTGATTTTAGAGTGTTCAGTTTCTCCAGAGGACGATGCCCCCGGTTCTGTCCCTACACCAACAGCAGCAGGGCAGAACACAGGCACTGCCTGAGCAAGGAGCATCCAGAAACCTTCTCTGAAAGAAATAAAGGATTGCACGGAAATGGGGAAAACCAACCTGAACAACCCTCCCCAAAGCACCCTGAATGTGCACATGTGAGAGAGCACCAAGGAGGAAGGTTAATTCATTCTGTCTCTTCACAGCCAGCAAGAAGCAAAGCTCGAGGTCCCTTATCTATCCTGTTCTCCATTATTTTATCTGCCTTATCCAATGTGGTTCCCATGAACAGCTGTTTTCCAAGAGAACAGAGAGGTGATAGAAAATACAAGTTTTTAAATCTATGGAAAATGATTTGGGCCCCTTCAATAGACACGTGAGTTCAAGAAAAAATAATTTATTTTAAGAACTACCTCTGATGTCACAGGATCCCAGATCACCGGCCTTTGCTTTCACCTACAGACGGTGAGTGTGAATGGAAGATCTCCATGAATACCTGAATTAATTCCTGCAAACAGTATTTTTTGGGTTTTTTTTCAGAAATTTCAATATCTTCACAAGAGTTTGGTGAAGACAAGCATTTTCTGGAGCATGGACTTGCGAAGAAATTCATTTCCACTGAGCCTGAAGGAGCTTAAATATGTGCAAGTGCTGCTCTGCCAAGACCTGCAAAGCAGCTGAGGGAGGGAATAAAATAAAGTCTTCACTCCATACATGTATTTATAAAATTATGTAGATTTCTTATTAGCATATACCTCAGAGCTGCAAAAGCCAAAACTACATTCCCACCAAAGGTTTAATGGGCAGCAATTCCTGTCTAAAACAGAAAGGATCTGGACTGCAGAGGCACTGCTACCTTGAGTGAAGAGTTATTAATGCTTGAAGGAAAAAAAAACAAACAAACAAACAAAAAAAAAAAAGTTTTGTCAGGGACAAAAAATTGGCTTTCCCTTGACTACCCCAACCCATCTCCTTCAGGAGTAAAAACCAAAGCCTCAAGTCCAAATTGACAATTCAAATTCAGTGTGTTGAGACTGGAACCAAAAGTTCTGTTATTGTCTGCCAAAATCTGCATGTATGGCAACAGCAGTCATTTCCCCTTCCTTTACCTCAGCTAAAATGAATTTGATGCTATGCTGATCTTCCACACCCGCTGCAAGGCTGAGGCTAAATTTGGATCAACCCATCCAGTCAGAGAGCAGCCCAGAGCCCAAGATCGTTACCATGTTGCTCTAAATTACTTAAAACTTTCTACCCGAATGTGGTTTTTTACTGATTTCTGTTCCACATACACAAAAGAAATAAATGAAACTCCTAACCTGAAAATAGGACAAAACCCTCAGCTGTTCCATTCTGAAGGGGTTTTCTTAGGAGCTGTTGATTTGCCCGTTCTCTGTCCAGCTGTAGCCCACAGAAGAGTTTCCCATTCCAGGTATCTGTCACTTAATGTCACTTAAATATCTCTCTGGTGGCTCAGGCACTATTCGACACAAGAGAAATGTTTAAGACAATGTCCCAGTTTGGGATAAACAGGCAGATAACTCTCAGTGGAAGCAAGTTCCAGGCAGCCACAAAAAACTATCAGGAATCCAGAGGGAACAGGAACCCTAAGCCCTATTTTGGTCAGTGCCACCCAAATCTTTAAGGACCAAGCTAACTCCAAACACAGAGATATGTATCTATATCTCAATTTGAAGGGGCTGGAGGAACTCCATAATTATAAGGTGTCACAATAAAAACAGCCTTCCTAATCAGCTTCATCTATCTTGTTTCCTGACAAGTTAATTGTTAATTGTCTTGCTTCTAGAAAAGACATTTGTGCAGTGATTCTATAAAGATAAGTACCGATATATTCTGTGCCCAGCACACACTGGGAAATTGGTTACAGATTTTTATTACAGCTTGTTGATTCAGCCTGTAACTACTGAATAAAAAAGTTATAACAGAAGAGGGATTTTTTCTGTTTGTTTTTAACAGTTTATTTATTTTATTCACTCAGGCTGTAGGCAGCTGAAGTTCTTCTCCAAAGCCAGGTCATATAAGATAAACAGTTTTAACTGAAGAATGCAGGAGATTTTACCTGACATCTCAAAAATTAAATCCTTCCACTTTTCAGGGACACCACTCAGCAGCTTGCAGTCCACCTTTCCCTTTCATTTTCCAGAATGGGCAAAGTAAAATGAACAAGGGCAGGAAAAAATTTTAGGAAATCCTTTCCTATTCTGAAGCTCATACCAGGATTTCACTGTCAGCAGTAAAGAGAGGGGAGAATCTTATTCATGCAGTAATCTGCCCTGTCTCCCATCTCATCTTTTATTTCCAAGCCCTTTGAAGCTCCTTTGCCCGGATGAGTGCACTGGTACAAAGCCCCTTCTGAACTGCTCCACCTTTTCAGAACCCTCTATGAGTCCTGGCCACATCTTGACCCTCGTGGCCACATCCAAGTTTTTATTTCCCCCATGTATTTTATCAGTGAAAGATTCACCTTCATCTTGCGGGGAGCATCCGAGCTTTTCCCACACAGCTGGGCAGACCTGCCCTGATTTGGCTGGAATAAAAAGGCTGGAGATGGCCTTTGCTCTCCTCTGATGCCAGATGTTATCATGCAGGTGATGTTCCACCAGCAGCACATGGGGATTTTTACATTAAATTTTTTAATCCCCCAGTGTGCCTTGCTGCAGGGAAAGGGAGCAGCACTGCAGAGCTGATAATGATCTGGGCACAGAAACCATGGCAGAACTGTGCTCTTCCTTTCCAACAGAAATAAAATATTAATTTAAGCATCTTGCCTTTTTTTTTTTAACAATATTCCAAATATAGAAGGCTATTTACAAGAACAAATTTTAAAGGAGTTTTTCATGAGATCCCTGATGTTTTTATTAGGAGAGTCTGAAACAAAAAACTACAAAACTTGATACTGTGGAGTGCACGATCCCTGGAGGACATCCCACGGACAGTTCATTAATTAGCCAAGCCAGTAGTACTACAGCATTCCAAGGGATTTTGAGAAGCAAAACCACTGCTTGCTGCCTGTTCCAGCCATCTTCCCTTGCCCAAGTTCATGGAGATGAACTCTGCCAAACAGGAACCCCAGGAAAACTCCCCAAAGGGACGGCATTCCTTAGGAGGATATTCTAAATATCCCTGCTAGTTATTTGAGTTACATTCTCAGTTCTTCAGACCTTATTGTCATTTGCACTCAAGCATTGTGTATTTAACAACTAATCAGGCAAAACTTATTTTTAATAAATCTCCAACGTTTTAGACCTGCCAAGTCACATTTCCATACCAGGGCACTTCTGAGTCAAACAAAAGCCATGGTCAATGTGCCCCATAAAAATGAAACCCCTAAAACAATATAAATATAAAATATTAAATATCTTTTAAAATAGTTAAACCCATAAAAATCCTTAAAAACCACTAGGAACTAGAGCCAGAATCTGCAGCAGAAACCTCAGGTATTGCCAAGCTTTTATTTCCATCAATGCAAAGCCACTCTTAAACAACCTGCAACCAAGCTGAGAAACTCAAATAACACAATTCTACTGCCCTCACATAACAGCTACAGCACACAAGAGAAATTTAGGAAATGGTGTTTCATGGTCAACCCTTCTTACCATTAATACACATTTCTGTTTTTTGTGTCTTTGGGTGGTGTTTTTTGGTTTGTTTTCCTAACCACGTGGGGTCATTCTATAAATTGTAGTGCAAAAAGAGGCTCCCTGCAGTGTTCTGCTGAGACCCAACACAGCAGACTCACAGTGGAAGCTCCCTGCTTTTGGTGCTGGAGCACATTCCAGCAAAAAGTCATCTCTGCCTGCCTGGCCTGAAGGAATCTGAGCAACTTCCCACTTCCCAGGAGAGGTTCTCATTCACCTCTGCTGTGTCCTGTCTTGCTAAAACCTGTACAACATCTTCCAAGTGAAAATACATAATTCATCTCCATGATTATTTTATTAACTTACATGGCTTTAGCACAGTGTTCTCCCATGCTCAAGAAGTGCTTTTTTTCTTTTTATTCTTCACAATTTGTGAATAAATTTCTGTTCTCCACAGACATCAAGAATTGTCTCCAGCACAATGCCGGAGTAAGGACTCACAGGTTGGGTCCTTGAAGAACCTGTAGGTTCTTCTTGCCAGTAGATAAATCTTAAAGTAAGATAAGGAATATGTTTAAGAGCAAGTATCAGAAGGAAAAAGCAAGTCAGAAAAGCTGTGAAAAGCAAGTGGGGAAAGTAGAGCAAGTTTTTACTATTATTATTTTTTCTTTACTTGTTCTGAAATGAAACAATGCTGTGCAGCTGGGAGAAGGAAAGGGTGGGGATTATAGCATTTTGAATTGTATTTTCTTCTTTTGAAGACCCCAAATAACTTCCAATTTGGGATTCCTTGTTCTCAGCAAGAATGGATGCCCTTTGTCACTATTTCTAGGTGACTTAAGTGCCAGCCTAAGAATAAGCCAGGTTGGACAGAGTTGCACCAGAGTTAAGAGTTAAAGGTAAATAACTCACATGTGAGTTACTCTTACTTTCACAAGTTATGTCTAACACTAAACCCCAGGTACGCTGTTGGGTTGAACACTTGACTAAAACTGATTTAATTGCAATGATATCAGGTCATACCAGAGATCTCTGCAGCCTTTTCTTCCAGCCTGCAGCGGTGCCCAAGAGCAGCTGGCCAAGTCCCTCACTCAGACTGAACCTGTGTTCCTGTTTTCTCAGGGCTCCTAAGGCTTCAAACCTTGCAGCTCGAGTGCTTTGACCAGATGGAATGTCTGCACTTGACCACTTTCCACATGCACAGGGAAAGTTCTCACTGCTTTGCTCTCTCCCAGCCCTCACGGGGTGTGCATAACCAAGTGCTGCTCCTGGGAACCCCTGCACTCCCCCAGGCACTCGCTGAAAGGAACCCAATTCTCTACTCCCCTTCTCCGCAGCACTCAGAACATCACAGAGCTCTTCCCCTCCTCTCCCCGTTCCCTTCCAGACTGACAAGTGCATATTCCCATTGAGCTGTGCTGCACTGACTCCATTCTGTGTCCAGATGCTGCCTTTCAGCAGTCCCTGAACTGCTTCCATCGCTGCTCTCCAGGTTGGAAGGATGATGGCTGTGCAAAGATCCAGGCAACGCATGGATTTATGTGGTCATAGAATGCTCCCTTCTGTTTTCCATTCCTTTTCTAATAATTCCTACCCTTCAGCCAGCTTTTTGGCAGCTGCCAAGCACCCAGCTGACGTTTCATAGAATTCCCTATTTTAACACAAAGATCTCGCTCCTGATTCATAACAGTCAGCTCAGAGCTCAGGCTTCATATGAAAATTAGGATCCCTACGTACATCACTCCACATTTATCTGGAGTGAATCTCATCTGCCTTTTTATTATCCAACCACTCAATACTCCAAGGCCCTTTTGTAGCTCCTCTCATCTCTCTTTCTTGACTGGTGATCATCAACATACCAATACTCCCTTTTTCCAATCACAAGGAGTAGCAGAACAACACAGGTCTGCTTGTAACTTTCCTGCACTGTGAGAGCTGACTCTCATTTCCTACCTTCCATAATCACCTTTTGTCACTGCAACCACCTTTGTTCCTGTTCCCCTGTGTTCCTTAATACCCTCTAAGCTGATCCTTTCAAAGGCTTCAATAATTGCATTAGCATCAGCTTCCCACTGCAAAAGTCACATTGATTCTTCCCTATTTTGCTGTTTCCATGCATCAGCCTCCTCTAGGTCTTATTAGCTTCACCCAGCTGGCCTACTATTTACATGAGGCCTGTGGCTCTGTGCTTTCATCCAAAAGCCCTGAACTACTTCAAGAGCCATTTTTCATTCCTCAGTTGTCTCTTCCTTCTGTTCCTGCTCCCCTTTTGGATTCCAAGCCCAGCTGCCATGGATTCTTGGCTCTAACTCCTACAAACAAGTATAGGATGGTCAATGCAAGTGGGGCTCTGGCAGCAGCTACAGGAATCACGTCCCCTGCCCTTCTCAGAGCTGGGTCTCCTGGGAGGCTCCCCAGGGAGCCACTCCTGGCAGCAGCTGGAGCATTTAATGTTCCTCACTCATTTCTTAGACTGAAGTCTCACCTGTCTCTGTGCGCATTCCATCACACCCTCTTCCACCAAAAAAACCATTCTGTTCAAATCTCAGTGTTTCCTCTGAGTTTCACAACATCTGCCAGATTTTCTTCTGCTGAATGACATTTTAAACACCTCGTTCTTGCCACCATATCTGGGAGTGTGTGAGAGGTGTCCGGATGGGGCTTTTGGGAACGTGGTTTAGGGGTGATGGTGGTGCTGCTGGGGTGATAATCTTGAAGGGTTTTTCTAAACCTGCTGATTCTGTGACTTCAGGTTACGCAGTTCAGACACTTTCTACCATTTCTCCTTTTAAATTACCCTTCACTCCCATCTCCTCTTTAAGCAGCAACAGTTCCACTGCTCTTTTGACAAAGTCATCTAAACCTGCTGTACAGGTGCCCTGTGTTTCAGATATTTTCCCCGTTCCCCTTCTCCTTGTATAATTTTTCAACCACTGCTCTTCTCCTTTCTGGCCCTGTGCACAGCACAGGGAGTGTTTCAGAGGGCGCCATCGCTGAGGCCCCAGTCCCACTCTGTGGAGACCCCTCCACCACAGCCCAAGCCTTAAATTACCAACACAAACATGAACCACAACTACTGGTTCATCCCCAGCCACAGAAAGCCCACGAGGTCTAAAACTTTTGTCACTTGCCAGTCTTGGGATTCCCAAAAATGCAAGTATGATTGATATATACAATACAGATGAGAATTCTCTTGGGAAGAGACACGGATGCCTGTGGCTGAAGGGGTAATTTTGCTGCCAATGCACACCCGTGAGGAAGCCTGCTGGCAGGACCGTCCCTGCTCTGGCTGCATTGAGGATGCCCTGTGCAGTGCTTTTCCCCTCCTGGGCAGGTCTGGCTGGGAGCTTGGAGATGAGATTGTCTCAGCCAGGAGCTGCAGAGCAAAGTTAACAGTGCATGGAGGCACAAGATTGAAGTTCTGAATCAACTTCCTCCATGTCAAGTTGGTCAGTTATTTTAACTGCAGTTTGCAATTACCAAATCAACACCAGAAAGCTATAAAGGGAACAGACTTAAGACCTTTATGCTGTTAATTTCTGTGTCTATCAAGCTATAATTTAAAACCAGCAGCTGTGTCACAAAGATACTGCTGCAGCCATCATTTATCACGGAGAGAACAGCGATGGAGAGAGGGATCACCCCCCAAGACACTCAAACCAGCAAACCATGAGTTGAGCTCAGCACACACACATCTCGGTTTTCTCACTCCTAAGAGCTCAGGTTTTACTCCTATCTGCACACTCTAAAGCGGATAAATCAACTTCCCCACACTGCATAATCTCATAAAACTGTTCCCCATAGCAAAGAAGGGATTGTCTTGCAGCGCAACACAGATCTTGAATCACAGAAGATGCAACAGAGAGTTTCCCCAACAATATTTTGACATTAATGTTACCTTTATTCATAAAGACACTGAAGGAAAGAAGCAATTGCAAGAACAGTAAGAAACACAAAGAAAGTGGGGTTTTAAATTGTAGTTCTCACTATTATTTGTAGATAGAAAAATTACCTGCAAAAATATAAGAAATGTTTGCCTCATGAATTTTAACATGTATCTGAAATATTATGCTGATGGAGAAAAATCTCTTTTCAAATTAAGACAATTAAGATTACTGCATAATTGAAATAATCTCCACAAGAAAGTGGAAAAAGTTTTCAAGTTGCAAGGTCATGTATCATCCAAATGCAGCATGACAGTGGATGTATCTACATAGAGATATAAAATACAGATATTTATGTAATCATTGCAGGGGTGAGAGCAGCTTTTGAAAAGAGCTTTCTGAGGAATAAAACTTGAGACAAAGGGAATAAAACTAAGCAAGAAGAGAAGAGATGCTTCTCCTTGGAGGAAAGCAGGTGGGGGGAAGAACAATCAAACTGCTGGACAGAATTATGGAATGAGATGTCCCCAGACCCTCCAGCCTGGCAGAGTTTATTTTTTTGTCTCTGCCAATTCATCCCCTCACACACACACAAAGCAGCGGGACTCTCAGCCAGGCAAACTGCTGAGCAGTGCAGGGTTCTCCTCCCAGGCCACTCAAGTGTCCAAAACACAGGGACTGAAGAGGGCTGGTTTGTGGTGGGGTTTTGTTGGTTTGCTTAACGTTGTGCCTCCTCTAGAGAGGATTGCAAGCAATGTTGTCTTGGATTCCCAGCTAAAATGGTGGAGATACAAACCAGTGACAGGTTATTGCTGCTGCAGCCACCTGGCCTCCCACAGAACACCCAGGGTACTGCACCACACCCAGCAGGGGCAGCACCACTTCTTGTCTTTGGCACATCAGCACTTGCAGGCAACCAAACCATCCAGGATTTAAACACCCAGCTATGTTCTAAGAAAAATCTGCAACCCTTTCAGACTTCTAGGATCACATTTTCCAGTCCAGATAGGGTTTTGAGCAACCTGGTCCTTGCCCATGGCAGAGAAGTTGCATCGAGAAGATCTTTCAGGTCTCTTCCAACTCAAATCAGTCCATGATTCAATGAAATCAGTGCCCCTGACACAACATATGACCAAATGAAGAAAAAAAGGGCTGAGTCTTCAAAGAAAGAAGTGCAATCCAGCAGCTCCCAGCTTGCACAGGAGGGATCTGTGCCATACATAAGACTACATCGCATCTGGATCAACAGGCAAGAATTTGGATAAACTCTTTGCAGTCAGCTTGAAGCTGCTGGTGGGAGCCCAGCCAGCCCCTCTGGTTCCTGTACCTCATCCCTGAGTGAGGGAGGCACCATCACAGCTCCCTTCTTAAATTTAAGTTATATTTTGCTGTTCCAACAGTGATTGAACACTTTGGACAAACCTCTTCTCCTTTAGGACAGCCCTCCATCATTCCCAGGACATTCATGGATTCCCCATCACCCAGCTCAGTTACACACACCTTAATTTACTTCTTCAGTCATTTCATCTTGTGTTTCAATGGTGTTGCAAAGGGAAAAGATGTAAAATGTGAGAGTGCTGCACCTTGGACTGCAACAGCAAAGCTTCACATCCAGGACCGTCCTGTTACTCAAACAAGGCACCAGAGCTCAGGTATGACTGCTCAGGTGTGCTGTGGTACAAATTGCCTTGAAAGGCCTTCTATGGTAAATTTAACTACTGCTATCCTGCCTTTAGCCTGATTTTAGTAAGTGATTTAACTGAACTGATGCAGCTGGGGTTCTTAGCTGGCTCAACCATCTGAACAGGGCTTCCTCCTCCCACGGCAAGGAGTGACAAGGTATGAAGAAAGCCTGGTGCTGCACGGTGGCTTCACCTACAGCTGTACTGTACTGCTTCCCTGCCCTAATTCATACAGAATATGCAAATTTGGACACAAAGTGAGACAGCAAAAGTGTGGTGTTTCAAAGCACAACCAGAACTGCTTTTCATACAGACTTTTCTTTAGAAAAAGGAAAGTTGCCCTCAGTGAAGCACTGTCCGGGTCCTGCTGGGCTGGCCAGAGGGTGCAACCACCACACTCAGCAACACAGGCACAGCAAGGCCTCGAGCAGCTCTTCCTTCCAAATATTGAAAGGCCAGCCCTACACAGAGGCCTGCACTCCTTTATTCCTTGTCCCTGGATAACAGCCACTGCCAGTGCTGCTGGACAAACCTGCCTGTACACACCACATCCCCCAAAGCACACAGACACCTTGATACTGTGTCTCAAGTGTCAGGCCACCAGCAATAAAGGAAATACTCTGTACCAGGAGAAAGGAATAGAATCCCAGGGTAGTTTGGATTGGAAGGGATCCTAAAACCCATCCAGTCCCATCACTGTCATGTGCAGCGACTTTCCACTATCCCAGGCTGCTCCAAGCCCTGTCCAGCCTGGCCTTGGACACTGCCAGGGATCCAGGGGCAGCCACAGCTTCTCTGGGCACCCTGTGCCAGGGCCTCCCCATGCTCCCAGTCAGGAATTCCTTCCCAATCTCCCATCTCTCCCTGCCCTCTGGCAGTGGGAAGCCATTCTCCCTTGTCCTGTTCTTCTATCCCTTGTCCCCAGCCCCTCTCCAGCTCTCCTGGAGCCCCTTTAGGCACTGGAAGGGGCTCTGAGCTCTCCTGGAGCCTTCTCCTGATGAGCACCCCCAGCTCTCCCAGCCTGGCTCCAGAGCAGAGGGGCTCCAGCCCTGGAGCATCTCCCGTGTCTCCTCTGTATACACTGCAGTAGTTCCATGTCCTTCCTGTGCTGGGAACCCCAGAGCTGGGTGCAGAGCTCCATGCATGGTCTCGAGAGCAGAGCAGAGGGGCAGAATCAACTCCCTCGAGCTGCTGCTCACCCTTCTTTTGATACAGCCCAGGAGCCGTCCTTCTGGACTGCAATGGCCTCTGGTCTCTCAAGTAACAGAGCTGTGATTTGGCCTGACCCCAGAATCAAGGCTTGACCTTGGGGAACACACAGAACTGCTTGAGCACACCTTCGCTCTCTCTGCTTCACGGCAGACAAAAAGTGCCAATGCCTTGGACAACAAACACCAATAAAATGCCCCCCTCCACGAGGGAAAGGAGCGTGTGGTACCCTGGGTGTTCACAAATGCACATTCCTGAGAGGCCTCATGGAGGCAAGAGACAAACGAGTATCACACGGCCCCGCCCTGTCCCGGTGGAGGAGCCCAGAGGGGTGGAGGAGCCCAGGGGGTGGAGGAGCCCAGGGGGGTGGAGGAGCCCAGGGGGGTGGAGGAGCCCAGGGGGGTGGAGGAGCCCAGGGGGGTGGCTGTCCCCTTGTCCTGCTAGCAGCAGCCCTGGTGATCCAGGCTCTAGGCTTGGCGCTCCGTGCTGAGCAGCAAGGGGGAGAGGGAGAGGGAGCTGCACAGCACACAGCAGGCTGGGCCAAGATGCTTTGCAAGCTGTGAAATCCAACCCCCCTGTCAGCTCCTCAGACTGATCCCCTCTTCTGCTCAAGAGGAGCCACTTCCCATTCTCTGGACAGGACCCCCAGACTGGAAGCATATGGTCTCTATGCTAATTAAGACTACCAGGCTTCCCAAATTTTTCGTGGAACGCCTGAGTTCTCTCACATTCGTACCCTAGCAGCAACATCCCCTCAGGGATGAAAACTTCAGGGGCAGCAGGGAACAACGGCAAGGAGAAAAAAATAAAATATGGTATCGACTTCTGGCATGCCAACCATAACACCTGGTGGATCAAACATTTAATAACAATTACAGCCAGGATTTAGCCGTAAAACTGAATTGGCCTAGAATATATCACGCATTTTGTGTTCTGCCTCACTCCACCAAAACACCGCACAGATTCCAATCAATCCAATGAGCAGAACATTTCCCTGTGAAGGGAAGTGCTATTCCCCCAGAAAGCAGCTCAACCATTTACCAGCATTATTGATTTACATAATTTTTAATAGCAACACTGCATAACCATCGAATCATTAAAGTTTGAAAAGACCTTTAGGATGATCAAGTCCAACTTTTAAGATCAACCAGCACCCCCACCCTGTTCTCAAGTGCCACCTCCACATGTTTTTTGAGCACTTACAGGGATGAGGACTCCACAATGCCACTTCTCACATCCCACCACCAAACAACATATTCCTCACCCCAAAATCAAAGGGCCAACTCCCTTTAAACACACTCTGCTCAACACTAGCATGCATTTGCCAGCATACTGTAGGAAATTCTCCTTTCTTTCTTGTAGGTATTTCTGTGTATTTGTTTCCCTATAGTTCAATCTGAGTCAGTTCACAGCTCCAAACGTGTTCCAAAAGCATTTCATTTAGAAATACCCGGATACCCAAATATCTGTTTCATACAGTCCATTACATCAGGACATTGTAACAATTTCATCTGCTTCAGCCTGAATAAGAAATGATTCCCCACATTCTTTAAACAGAGAAGCTCATGTCAAAGAAAATAGCTTTCAGATGTTTTACAACTCTTTCATCCACAAAGGAATGCTTGGGGCTTATGAAAATATACACCTGCTCATTTGAAAACATGTCCTTCCCCCCAGTGGGAGAAAACAACAAGAAAAGCAAAACTAATGCAACAGTTCTGCCCTCCACACTGAAAAAGGCAGCCAGGTACAGGGCCTGCTGCCACAGCTGGAAAAGCTGAGTGAAACCACATCTTCAAACACCCCCGAGCCCGAGGTTACTGCCCTGGAGTAAAGCTGCTTCCCCTGCCACAGCCCCCCAGGCTCTTCCAGTGCCCTCCAGCATCTCACCTGGTCTGGCAATGGAAACCCACAGGTTTAGGACCAAACTCCTTGCAACTCACCTGGAAGCCCACAGGAAATTCTGCCGTGCTCCTGGAACTGGAACATGTCAATAATGCATGTCCCAGGATCATTTACATCCCTAGTACACAATGCTGGTACCTGCTAGTCAACCATGACGCTCAGTGCAACATAAGCAGGTTCTTTTCACAGCAAATAAATACTGCCAGCCATCAGCAGATTTGTATCGTTAACTGATATAAGTGCAAGAGAATAGATATTTTTCTGTGGGTCTTGCAGCAGAGTAATCTTTGTTATAGGCTGCTCTCTGCAGAGGAATGATTGAGAGACCCACAGTTTGCAATTTGGCACAAAGTCCAGCTCCTATTTCAGTTGACTTCAGCACAATTTGCTCTTATTTTCCAGTACAAGTCAAGTTTCATTGCTGCAGACATGTAGATATCCCTCCCACAAAGGGCACAGAGCATCACTGAGACCCAAAAATTCAAATCACCTACTTGCCCTCCTGCAGCCTGGAACACTTCTTTCCGAGAAGATGGGGCCTCCACGCAGAGAGGAGCTTCCACTGCATCAAACAGCAAAACCAGCAGCTGTGGTTAACCACGGCACCGGGAAAATGCAGCTGCTTTCCAGGATTTTCTCCTGTTCTCCACTTAGAGCAGCATTGGCCAAACCCCCAGACAGAGCAGTTCCAGTGCAAGCAGGGAGGGAAGAGGAGAGAGCTGGGGAACAGCTCAGAATCAGCACTTCCAGTGGTTCAAACCGAATGTTTCTCATCCAGGGCCACGTCAAAACTGACGTCACAGCTGAGCCTTAATGAAAATGGAAAAACCAGGATCATTTACTTCTCTGTAACAGGAGAGCGCTGCTAATGGGGCAGAGGACAGCAGAGAGACCTTGGAGACCCTGCAGGCTGAGAAGCATTTGGAAGCTTCCCACAGTCCTGGGAGCTGCAGTGACCTGCTGGGGGACCTGAGGACAAGTCCCCACGAGGCTCAGGGTGAGCGCAGCTCACAGACAGGGCTCTTGTCACAGGCACCAAGGGGCGAAGAGACCTGTAAGGTCACAAACCCTCTCCCCAGCACCACCATCATCGCCCCCAAATCACGCCCCCAAGGGCCACACCCAGACATCTCTTGAACAGTGACTCCACCAACACCCTGGGCAACTCATTCCAGTGCCTGACCACTCCTTTAATGATTTTTTTTTTTTCTCTAATATCTGATCTGAACATCCCCTGATGCAACCTAAAGCCATTTCCTCTCGCAAGACATGGCAGAAAAGCCTGACCCCACCTCATCACAATCTCCTTTCAGGCAGTTGTAGAGATCACCAGGAGCACATCCCCCAAAACTGCCCAGCCAAGGTGCCAAGGGATGCCTGGAAACCCCAGCACAGCTCAAGAAGCACGGCAGGACAGACATCTCTGACTTCCCAATGTGCACAGCTAGAAAAAGTCACTGCAAAATTCATCTGCATCCCTGCTGTAGCTGTTTGCTCTGGTTTTCCAAAGACACAAGTATTTCTCAAAATAGAATGCTCAATACCACCATTCTCAAAAGCTCTTATTGATTTCTGCCCAGACTTAACAAGATATTTGACTTTCTGAAGCTGTACTTAATTTCTTTGTCGCTGCATTGCCTTTCCCTGAGCTGTGGTCCCTCCCAACACTTAGCAGCAACATCATTTTTCTCTCTTTCTCTAACCACATAAGAAGGTGGAAGTGTTCCACGTCTAGCATGGAGAAACACAGCTCTTCCCAATTCTTTTGAAAAGGAATATCCTGAAATAGGGACACAAGTAAGGAGAGAACTCACCAATAATAAGCCACTTCTTTAAAAGCCTATTTTCTATAGAATCCTCAAATGGTTTGGGTTGGAAGGGACCTTAGAGCCCATCCAGTCCCATCCCTTGCCAAGGATCCCATGCCACCTTCCATAGACCAGGCTGCTCCAACCTGAGCAACTTTGGTAATTTGTAACTATTTCATAGTCAAAGACCAGGAATTTTTTTTTTTTAAAAAGTTCCAAGATGAGAAGTGCAAAACACTGCACTCCACCAGCACCCACAGTTTTATATAAACCACACCAACACAACTTGGGGCAAAAAGTAAATGCAATCTTAAGAACTAGTTTAGTAAAAAAAACCCAAAACATTAAGCCTGTATTTAAACCATGCCTTTAAGCAAATGATGTAGAAAACATGACTGACAAGTCAAAGCAAAGTGTGCCTTGTGCGATTTACACTATTTTCTGTAGGGTTTCTCCAGAATCTGGCCTCTAACCCAGTACTAAGATAAGAACATGCTTTGGGAACAGGCTAATGTGGAAAGAGAGGCTTTAACAACATTTGGATTTCACGTACAATGTAAGAAGCTACCCAGTGCTGGAACTGGGAGCAGAGACAGAGGGAGCAGCTGATCTTGCTTTAGCACAGACATAAAACCATTCTGCTCCAACTCCTACCTCAAAAAAAACCTCACAATGCAGCAGCAAAAAGTTTAAATTTAAGGTTATTTTTTTATATATATTTTCCTCCAAAACAATATTTTAGTCACAAGAGATGTTACAGGGTGAAGTTATATCCTGCAAGGATAAATGAATCTGAAATTGCTTTTAAGGAGTAAGTATTTGTCTGAGCTCAGAAAAGGCAATACATCAAAAAAAGGAAGGTAAGCAGCCTATTTCAGGGCATTTTACCAGTGCATTTACTGATGGTTTATCCTCTTCCATTTTATTCTTCAATTTAGACAGCATTATTCACTGTTATTGTTAATTTAGATCTTTTTGTTTTCCTAATGTCACACAGATAAAATGAAGGTCAGGACAAATTCGTGACTGTTTTAAAATCCAGAAATCCTGATGAAGTACCCACATGAAACTGCTTGATCAAAAAAAACTAAGGGAGTTTATCCTCATACACAAGTATGGGATAAATTCTGCCTGTTTTCTCTTCTCAGAGATGGAACTCACCAGAAAGGGAAAGAAACACCTTCAGGGGAAAAGAAAGGAGAACTGTTGAATTCAGCTCTTCATTTTCTTCATGGATGAAAGAAGAGATTAAAAAGATGTTCCAAATAAAAGCAGGGGATTTCTGGCATTTAAAGAACACAGAGGGAGAGGCAATGCATCAATGCCTGAGCAGCAGAATCCCAGCAGTTCATCTTCTCCTCACTCAGGTGTTCTGTGAGCAAACAGCCAGCACAGCTGAAGGGAGAACACAAAGAATTCAGGGGAGAAACACAACTGGAGCTGAGCAAATCGATACCTCCAGCACACGAGTTGTGCTCCTCATTAGTCCAGAGCTGGGGTGTTAATGGTCCTTCTGACCGCTGCTTCTTGAGGGTTTTAAAAATATGGAGAGTATTAAAAGACTGTAAAAATGCTCGGCTCTTGGAAGCAATAACCGCGGAAAAGCTGAGAAGTGCCCATGTAACCCTGCTGCTAACTGGTAAGGTAATTTAAAGAGGAGGGATCTGTGGCTCCTGTATTCCTCAATCTGTCCTATTTGCCAGGCTGGAATTGCTATCCTGGAGCAGTAATAAGCCAGAGGAAAGCCTGTGTTTGGACACACTGTCAGGGAAGAGCTTTTTAAATCCAGATTTCCCCAAAACTGTTGAGCCACCAGCACTGTTCTCCATAGATGGCTCCCAGTAAAATGGGGGAAGTGAAAATTATTTTCATGTACACTGCTTTTAAAATTTCAATTCCTTCTTCTCTCATTGGATGCAATTCTCTGGAGCAAAATTAAAATGAGTGGTGATAGCCATATAATAGCCTAGGGGGAGGAACACGTACCAAAACACTCCCACACCTCTGTGGTGCTACCACTTGGGAGACATTTCCTTCCATTCCCTCCTCCTCGGTACGAAGGGAAGGACATCACCATGGCCTGCAGCAAAAGGCTGAAGCTGGAGCAAAGTGATCTGTTCAACCTGAGGCCAGAAGAGCAGCAGAGGCAGAGCTGAGGCATCCTTTCCTTACTCTGCCGTACCTTCCAACCAGAGCAGGAATGGAGCCATGTGGCAGAAGAGGGAAAAGCAGGGTCTTAAAAAAGAGAATTCCCCAAGAACTGGGGGGAAACCTTGTGAAGGAGGCACACTTAAGCCAGAAATTGAGGGTACACAGGTGGTAATGAGGGCAACCACTCAGGGAAGAAAAACTGAACAAGTTCAAGGCTTTGGAAGCGTCACAGCCAGACTGGCTGTGGCTTCAGAAGGCTCCACCATTCCCACTGCATATCCTGCTGCTGCAGGAGGTCCAAGTGTTTCAAGACATCAGTGATATAATTGGTCACAGCACAGGGAATACAAGTTTTCAGTTAGGAAAAAAAGGTGGAAAAAAAGTGAAAAAAATTCTGAGCAGCTATGTTTGTATGTCTGTATCCCCTGCACACAGAACTTTGGAAGGGAAGACCATGCTAAAAGATGCACAGGTCAGTGAAGAACTGGCAAACATGAGAGGAGTTCACTACCCAAGACCCACAGTCATCCAGCAAATACAACAGCTTTTCAAAATATTCCTACTGAGGCAGCAATAAATAAAGCCGAGGTTTCTCCCCTCGTTGGAACTGTAGCGATGTATTTGGTACAACATCCTAAGGGGGACATATTCCAGAGAAAACAGAAGGACTGGTGTGAGGGGAAAGGGAACGGAAATGCAAAGGAATAAGGCTGGGGGAGGGCTCCAGCTGAGCTCCCCCAGCCTGCAGAAACATGCTGGGCAGTGTACAGCAGACCAGTGAGTGCTTGTCCACCCAAATAAAAAGCCGTACCTGAGCTCGTTCCTCTGGAGCTTCCAAGCCGTGCCTGCCTCCGGGTGTGTGAGGCTCTGGAAAAGCTCATTACACACACACCGCCCCAGCTGGCCCCAGGTGCCCAAGCGAAGCCAGCAGGGTCCTGCAGGAGAGCACCAGGAAAAAAGGCACAATGCCAAGTGCTGCATCCATAAAGGCTGATCCAATGTGAGCAGGCTTTAGCTCCAGCCCGAGCCCCGACAATGAGGAACCCCGGCTGCTTTGCTGAGGGCTCAGCAGAATATTTCTGAATAATGCTGCACGTGACTACAGATCAGATGAAGGTTTCCTGCCAGGTCAGACACCCCCCAGTGCCGGCCCATGCACTTGTGGCACCACAGCCACCACAGCCAAGCCTGCTCAGAGCCAGACATGCCCTGGAAACTCTCCCATGAGCCCAGCACAGATGGATCTATGGCCACGTCAGCAAATCCCACAGAATTATGATGAGACACTTGCACAGCTGGACTGGGTGCACGGGTCACACCACCAGCTCAGGCTCTGCTCCACACAAAAGCATTTAACCTGCCCTGAACCAGGCAAGGCTGCAGCATAACTGGCCCTGCCTCTTTTATCCAAGGAGGGGCAGAGAGATTGGGGTGGCTGGGGACAGGAGAGCTGCCCAGATTTCCCATAAAGTGCCTGCACTGTGCAGGCTGTTTGGAGAGAGAGAGGGAAGGGAGGATGTCAGCTCTTCTCAGCATTTCCCTAAGCAGCACTTTGGAATCATGGAATGGTTCGGGTTGAAAGGGATCTTAAAGCCCATCCAGTCCCACTCCCTGCCATGGACAGAGACACCTCCCACTATCCCAGGTTGCTCCAAGCCCCATCCAACCCAGTCTTGGACGCTTCCAGGGATCCAGGGGCAGCCCCAGCTTCTCTGGGCACCCTGTGCCCTGTGAGAGCGGTGAGGAACTGGAAGAACTTCCTACTAGTATCTGATCTAGACCTGCTCTCTCTCTGTTTGAAGCCATTCTCCCCTGCCCTATCTCTGCAGTTCCTGATGACCTCTTCTCTGACAATGTTCCCAACCCTTAGAAGCCACACTTTCCTCACTACAAATGTTAGAGAAAAATGTTTGTTTTAATCCTTGGGAAGAGCACACTTGCATACTGCCCACACAGCTCCAAAACACCAAGTTTTTCTGTGATTTAACAAGTCCTTAAACACGGAAAATCCTCAAGTCCCAGATAAAACCTCAGCTCACACCTTCTGATGATGCTGGGAGCAAAGCAGGTCTCACAAGAGAGTGGTTGCTCACTCTGGAAAACCACAGACAAAAAAAGCAACACAATTCCTCTCTCCAGAACACATTGTGGAAGCAGGGGACACCAAGGAGGGCACGAAACTACTTCAGCAAAAGGACAACGCTGGCACAATAACAAATATGAGTATATGGGTGTTAAATAAGCATAAATTGTAAGAGATAGGCAGAGTAATTTGAGCAATCAGCCTTTGGCTGAGAAGAGGGAATATTACCCACGACAGCTTTGTTTTGTGAGAGGGAATGTTCAGCCAGGCAGGCTCGATGGTCCCCTCAAGCACTGCATTCCCATGAGAATTTTAACAACAAAGCCACTTGTTTATTTGAGCACTCGAAGGAAACGATTTTCTAAATGACCACTCAAGAGAGGCAGAAAGCAAACAGAGCTCACCAAGGAGTAGGGCACAGGGGATCAGAGCAGAGCCACCAGGAATGCCTCCGGAGGAGCCCAGGACAGGAGGCTGACTGATAACAAGTGATCTCTTGGAAAGACCCTGCCAAGGGTTCTGTTTTAAAGGCTGTCTTTGGCCAGTGTTCCACATTCCCTTTTTCATAGTCTTGTTGCAAAAACAGCAGAAGGTCTTGGTTTTCTTTGTTTTCTTTTTTTCCTTTTTTTTTTTTTCTTTTTTAAGCCCAAGAATAAATTCAGGCTTTTATACGAAAACAAAACAGGAAGCTAACGCCTGCATTATTTGAAAGAGCAATGCGACCCTCTGAAAAAGCTGATACAACAACACTGAAAAGCAGGGATGGCACAGAACAGGGGGAACAAGATTTTGGGCCACTACCTAAGAACATTTGTGAAGAGAGGAGATCCAGTTTTTACCTCCTGCTCCCTAATTCCACCCATTTCCAAAGGAGCCAGCATGCGCATCAATCCCAGTAGATTAAAATCCAATGACCAATCTTTTGCTATTAGACATGCCCGCCTACCTTGGAGCCAACATCCAGCCTCGCAGGTGAGAAGCGCTGGATTTGTTTTGAACAGTTCTCAAAAATAATTTTCCAGGTTCTGAGTTCCTCATAACTGATTTCAGAGTCCAAAATTCATTAGCTGTGCTTCACCACCTCCCAACTGACACCATTGTACAACGCAGCCAGTTCCTTGGAGCTCTAACACTTCTCCTAAGTACACAAAGATGGTTTTTTCCTTTCTGTGGAAGGAAATAAAACAGCAATGGAACAACACACTTGCTGCGTGTTGCAATGGGATTGAAAAAGGGGGAAGAAAGGAAGAACTGATTGTGTGTCTTGAGACCTACCAGCAATGCTCACTTTCTGTTCTTGACAAAATTTAAGTCCACTGCCTGCCTGAAATTATATAAGGATGGGTCAGCTAAAATGTCTAAATGGTTCCATGCTAACCACAGGAGAACAAGCCACTGCCAACAACTCCAGACCCTGTGATCTGGGAAACGCATGAATTTTTATTTTTAAGTAGCTCCATTTGGATGCCTTTTTTTAAAGCAGAGATGCTGTTAATTCGACCTCTAAATCCACCGGACAGACATGATATAGTTACGATGGAATTAAGAACAAGATTGAATCATATACACAGTTATTAAAAAACATACCGCAGGGCAAGGCTGGCATACAGCTCCCCAGAAAGGCTGTGGCCATCAGACTGGGGAAATAGAAACATCTGAAAATAAAGCTTTATTTTATATTGCAATGTAGAGTAATCCTTCTGAGCCTGGTATTGGTCATGCTCAGGGCAGCTGCACTCCCTCGGTGCCTGCTACAGATTTAACATCCAAACTTCCATGTCCTTCCTCCTTTGCATGCAACAAAACATCTTCAGCACAGGAATGCCCCCATTTTCCATGAAAACAAATCCACTCTTGCATGCTCATGGAACACACACCCCTCTATCAGTTCTGATTTGAGCAGAACCAAGGCTAAAAGTGCCTCCATGGCTTTTAGGAGGCTCTGGAGAGCATTTAAGCACTCACAAGTGGCTATAGCTGTAAAAACAGTTAAAATGGGAAGTACTGTTGGAGCTCCCATTGTTCCTCGACACTGTGAGCAGGACACTGCCCCTGGCTCATCCCTACCCCTTTTCCAAGGTCTCCAGTCAGCTCAGCAAGGGACCCTCTGGCTGAGCATCACCCACCTTCATCCTTCCCTGAGAGGTTTACAGCCTAATCTCAGGTTTCCAGCTCCTTCTCAGGTTCTTGAGCCCTACAGCTTCATCCAAACCCATACCAGCAGCAAGCAGCACATTATTCCTAACCCTGCACAATTCTCTCTGCTCAAAGCAATGAGGGGTCCATGACCAGGCAATCTGTTGGATAATGCCTCAGAAACTGCCACCAATTTTTGGGTTAAAGCCTTTCCCCCACCACTCCAGAAGGCTGAAACAGTTGTAGCCAGCCTGGAAAACACAACCAATTTATTACGGTGATCGTTTCTTGCTGCCTCCCTTCTCCAATCCCTCTCATTGCTTCCAGCAGAATGAGAAACTCTGAGAAAACGGAGCAGTGGGGAAAAGGAAACAGTGTTCCTACAGATGTGAATGTCATGTAAATGTCAAACCTCCTGTTAAAATTTGATCAGGAGACTGAGTGAAAGGGAAAGAGCATTTCTGTGAGTAAACCAGCACATTAACAAGAGTTTCAGCCTGTCTGCTCACAACAGGACCTCAGTGATGGATTTCATTATTCTTAATTTCCCGTGTAATATTAAGCTGCAATTGATTTTGCTAAAAGATCATATATAGCAGTACAAGAACTGCAAACAAATGTTGGCTGACAAGATGGACCTACACGGGTCTTGAAATTAAAATCTTTGTGTGCCTCTTCTACAATTGCAGTTAATCAAAATAAATTAATTTCTTTTGCATTACAAATAAATGCCCCTCTACTTAGAAAGGCCTGGAGCATGTGCACCCATTCACCTGTATCAGGAGACAGAAGGTGGTTTCTCACTAAATCCCAAAAAGCAGAATTACAGCAGACACTATAGGGACACAGATAATTGCAATGAACCAATCTCCAAAGTTTTTGTCTTGGAAAAGAACTGTTTTTTCCAAGACTGCACAGTCCCACTGGACACATTTCTCGGCGAACCTCAGGTAGGAGCTGTTCATGTCTCAGGGATGCTCCCTGCTGGGTGACCTAAGTTCTGCCCTTTCAGGACCCTGGACATCTCCCAGACCGCCTCGAGTATTCCAACAGCAGGGTGAAGATGTTACCGACACGGGGAAAGAGATATTTGTGTGCAGAGACAGGAGCAGGGCATTAGAGCAGATTGCATGTTAGGAAGGAATCGTTCCCTGGGAGGGTGGGGAGATTCCCGGAGAAGCTGTGGCTGCTCCTGGATCCCTGGAAGTGTCCAAGGCCAGGCTGGAATTTGGGGCTTGGAGCAGCCTGGGACAGTGGAAGGTGTCCCTGCCCATGGCAGGGGTGGCACTGGATGGGCTTTGAGGTTCCTTCCAAGCCAAACCAGTCTGGGATTCCATGAACTGTGGCTGTTGGTTTTAACACCAAGTTAAAGACCTGCTTCACTCTAAAACAGAGATGGAAGACTTCTACAGCAATGCAATGCAATTTTAGGATTAGAAAAATTTTCCAGCTACATGACACTTTTTCCATCAGCTTTACATGTCCCCACCACACCACCACCTCCTCTCAGCACACAGGGACTAACTCTGGCACAACCAATGCCAGCCTCATTTCACTTCAAAATTATTTTCAAACCAGTCCAACAATTGCCCTGAACTGATCCCTTTCTATCCAAAAAGTCCCCACTTCTATGAGATGTGTGTGGCTCAAAAGACCGAGTTCATTTTGCAGTAGCCTTGGCACCACAGTTACCTATTGTACCACCAAAACAACCAGCTCATTTCTTCCACAGGAGTTATACAAGGATATCCTTGGAAAGAACTTGGAATTTCATGCCCTCAGTGACATCCTCTGTGGCTGGCAGCCCAAGTCATAAACTTGTCACTATCCTGAAAATTGTGGGAGGGCAAGAGGACATAACATCCATATTTCTGATGGATGAATCCCTTTAGTTTGAGACTCCCTTAGTAGTTGGAGGATTTTTTTTTTTTGTAATCTGCCTTCAAAGATATTAGAATAGGAACATTGTCAGAGACTCTAAGGGAGATCATTGTACATCCCCCCCCCACCCCCAAAGAGAGTTTTTAAGGCATTTCAATAATCCTCTGTCCTTTCCCTTCAATGAGGCAATGCAGGCACTGTCTTCCCCTGCCTCACTGCTGTGTGAAGTTAGAAGCAGGAAGAAATAAAGCCGAAAGGGAAGCAAGTTGCAGTGCCAGTGGACAAAGCCTCCATCTATTATGAATTTCATGAGCAGACTGATTCATCTATAAAGTAGCTTCAGCCCCCCCAGCTTCCTTCCCATGCCCTTCCCAGATGAAAAAAGGCCACAGTGGTGGCCAGCTTTCCTGTCCTGCTGTAGCTGCCAATTGCTGAACTTCCCTCATCCGCAGAAACCTCTGGATAAATCCAGAGCCACTGCAGAAAGGAGAAACGCCATCCACCAGGAGCCTTTCCCCTCCCTCTCCTCTGCCTCCCGAGGGAGCTGCCAGGCACAAGGACACCACAGTGGCTGCTGGGGAATTCCTGGGGGCTGTGCACTCCTCTCCTACTCCAACTGTGTTTTCACAGTATCTCGTTCCCTGGAGTTTTTCAAAATACAAAGTGAATTTTACGAGCCCCGTGGTTCACCACTCATGAATCCTGGTTTACTAAAGGCTGTGCATCCTTAAAAACCAAAACCATCTGAAACTCAGCAGGTGCATTTATCCAGATCTTCCTCAGGTATAAGGACTTATGCACATAACCTTGTTTCTCATTAAATGTTGAAAGATTTTTTTTTTTTTTTAAACTGCAAGTTTTATTCCAATGAAAGGCATTGCTCTCAGAAAGTAAAAAAAAATTGTGAAAAAGTAGTAAAGAAAGGCTGCTGAACAAGATTAGCTTCTGCTCTATGATTGATTTGAGCACCTGCAGGGGAGAAAGTCCAGCAACTTAAGTAAAATGAGAGTCCTGGAAAGCTCCTTGACTATCAAAACCGCAGCAGTTTCATTATTATGAGCAAATTTGTTCTAGTGGACATCTGAGTAACAGAGTTCAGACTGCTCTTGAGAGATTTGAAGATCCTATTTGTGAATGTTAAATAACTTGAAGCTCCATAAGTTAAATGGGTTCAGAAACCAGACAGCGCTTCTTTGAATTTAACTTGCGCTCACACATCTATCCCCCTCCCCTTCCTTAGACAGGAACTGAAAAAAAAAAATAAAATAAAATTCAATGGCAATCTCTCTCTGCATCAAGATGTTCATTTTTCCTTGTCATACACATGGCACTGAAATGTCACAACCTAATTCCATTAGAGTGTGGGTTTCATTTCTAGTTTGCACTCATTCTAGATGCAACAAGTAAAATTAAATACACCATATTATAATTACTTCCACTGTGCTGCCTCAAAAGCAGTTTCCTCAAACTTGCAATCTCTATTTGCCGACAAGAGCAGAGAACAAAGCCCCAAGTTATTTTGTGTTGTTGAACACACCACCAGAAACCAAAGACTCCCAAGTTATTTCAAGCTCGGCTATTACTCAAGTGTAAAAACCGGAAGGAAAAAAGCCAAAAAAACTTCATAATCCATAAATTCAGTTTGCTTGGTGAAGCAGTGTTCTGTTCAGGGCAGAATATTGGGAATAAGGATCTGCCACAGTGCTCAAGAACGTAACCTTGGGGTGCAGCCACACTCAAATGTTCGTTGTTTAGAGGAAACACTCAAAAAACAGTTTAATGAAAGCTCAATCAAAACCACATCAACAGTGCTTGCCTCTTCTCCTACTCCCAAAAGGCCATAATGGATTTATCTTTTTTAGAAAAAGATTCCTTTACTCCACAATCATGGTAGTCATCATCATCATAGAATCCTGGTGGGGAAGGACCTCTAAGATCAAAATCCAGCTGCAAACCCTGCCAAGCCCATTTCCAACCCATAATCCAAGTGCCCAGTGCTGTAAAAGCCATCTCCAAAGTTTGAACAGTTCCTGTGATGGGAGCAGGGAACAGGGTGTTTGCTTGGCTGGGGAAACACCCCTACAAACAGGCCAGGTTCACACCAGGATCTGCAAGGAAGTAGCACAGAGCTGCCCAGTGTCATCCCAGCACCGTTTGGAGCTGCCAGTCCAAGGAATATCCTGATACCTCAGCAGAACTGTTGGCTTTGAATTATGTTGCTTCCCATAACAGCAACATTCCCATGCTTCCCATGGATATCAGAAAAATCTGGAGTTACACACTCACTCACGTGGTGCTGGGGGATGGCACGGAGCTCACAATATCCATATGGAGCATTCCCGTGGGATAACTCCCAGCACACCCAGACCATCGGATCGCAGGAGTTCTCTCCAAGTTGCCAAAATCAACCATGAAAGTGTCCAATGGAAGACAACACCCACTGAGACAGGAGCACTGCTTCTCCAGATACAGAGGGGGAAACAGCAGATATTGCAATCAGCCATTCAAATCACTCTTCACACTGGGACTAGTATTCATGTTTTTGTCAAAAGCACCACATGAAATGCAATGTAACAGATTTCAGTTGTATATCCCACCCAAAAGAAAAAAAAAAAAAAAAATCACCAAAAGCCTCCAATGGCTGGACACTGAACCAGAATTTGAATGGGAAACAAAGGAGTATTTTTATCTGTTTAAAATATGCAAGAAGGAACCATGTGAATGAAGTAAATACAGCAATCAGCACATGAGTGAAGTGAATGCAACAACCCGGCTGTGCAGGAAGGCTCCCAGTTACAATAAGAAGTCTGGAAAATGGACATTTCATAGCAGCAACCCTTATCACACAGCCCTCCCAGATCCTCAGGCACTATTTACACCTTCCCTCTAACAAACTGGGTCCTAAGCCATTACATACAGAATTATTTGGGTTGGTTTTAAGTAGAAATGTGTGCTAATGTGTACTTCTGGAAAAACAAAGCTATTTTAGGCACAAATTCTTATCCAAATCTGACTGCCTAACCACCAAATTAATAAAAAGCACTGGTAAAAGTAGTGGCTGTATGTCTGTCTCCCACTAATTAAATTACTCCAACCAGAGCAGCATTTCAGTCCTTAAACATAATCTTTACCTTAAAAAGGACTCACTACTCTTACTAAGATGGCTCCTCAAAATGCTTTACCAGGAGTATTTTTCCTCCTTGCATCCTTCCCAAACTGCTCTCAGAAATCTTTCCACCAGCTTTAACCAGTCAGCTTTGCCTTTTTTACCTCACTTTCTTCTCTCAATACCTCAAATGGTTTGTTCAGGTTAGAAAATGAAATGTATGAACTAAATAAAAAAAAAAATAAGGGAGCACTTCAGTGACAGAAAACAGCTGCAGCCTTTGTGGCACTTCCCTTTGAACCTCCCTCTGTTGCTCTTTTTTCCTTGCCCTTCAGACTGCACTATTCCAGGGAATTTATTTGAACCAGAACTGTCTTCTTCTGTGTCGCAGGGCATTGTTTGATGGCAGACAAAACAGGCTGCAGAAGGACAGCAGCCCATGGCCCTTCCTCAGGCAAACATCCAGGACAGGCAAGCTTGGTTTGTTTGAAGTTCCAAGGAAAACTGGGAGAAAGTCCAGGATTCCTCTGTTCACCTTTAGGCTAAGACTGCAGCCTTGATGCCACCGATGTATATTCCTACTGGAGTGGGCTTTTTACTTTCATTTCCCAGTGGTTATTCCCAGTACGAGCCAGCACAGCTCAGGCAAGGGTTTCATCCACAGGGAGGGAGAGCCTGACCAGCACCCGGCTCATCCCAGCTCTGCTCTCACTGCAGCTGCAGCTTCCTAATTGAGATCCACTGCTCGTCTGCTTGGGCTTCTAATTGCTCTCCAAAGCCCCTGCAAGAGGTTCCCAGCAGAGACAAAGTTCCTCTGATGCAGCCCAAACAAACATACAATTAACACCTTCCCTTGCCTTTCCCACACAGGCACAGAGCAGAGGGGCTCCCTTGCTCATCCCAATTCCCCAGTGCTGGAGTTTGCTGCCCCTTGGAACCTCTAAGGTAGAGCTCCTTAACATTTTGTGGCTGCTCCTGGATCCCTGGAAGTGTCCAAAGCCAGGTTTGACGGGGCTTGGAGCAACCTGGGATAGTGGAAGATATCCCTGCCCACAGCACAGGGTGGGACTGGCGATGAGCTTTGAGGTCTATTCCAGCCCAGACCATTTCGGGATTCTGGGATTAGCCAAGGATTGAGGGCAATCACACTGACGAGATCGAATTTCTGCCAACAGAGAAATCCACAGGGATGCAAGGCAGCTGCAGCCACTCTCCAGCTGTAGATCCCCCGTCTCCCTACTGGCTGTCTCTTCCCACGTGAATCCAGGGACAACACCCTTCTCCCTCCCGCACACACAGCTGTGTGTTTTGGGCACATAGAGGGGCCATAAGGAGGTCAGATCTGTAGATTTATATGTACAAAACAGACACTCTTTTAGGTGACTCTCGCTCTTCCTCAGAGGTTTGTCACCAGCCATCAGAATTACTTGTTCTACCTTCTCTGGAGCTACAATTTGGCAGAAGCCCATCCAGGTATGCAGTGGCCCAGGAGCAGCCTGTCATCCTAACCCTAACAGCTCAGGAGCACCCCAAGCCACTGCCAGGGGATCACAGCCACCGCCTGAACTGCCAGAAACAAACCGCTTCCCACTGCTGCTGAGTTAGTACTGATTGTCAAGTCTCCTGTAATAAATCACCAAAGCATGCAAAGCTGCAGGAGCATCTCCTCTCCCAGAAGCCTGCTCTGCTGTGCTTGCACAAGCTTTTCAGGCACTCAGTGTCTCTTCCCCCGAAAGACATCACGTCAACAAATGCATCAAATAGAATCCTCTGGTAGCAGCAAAATTAATATATACCTCCAAGGCACTTTTTTTCCCTTCATCCAATCAGTTGATTAGTTATTTTTAATTAAAACGGCAAGCTCTGATTGCAGGATTTTGAGCAATAATCCTTGCCACTTTAACAACTGTTTTCTGTGGTTCAGACACTGAATTCATAAACTATTAATAGGTCAGAACAAGCAAACTTAGGTTAATTCCCAAGTAGCCTTTTGGCTTGATCCAGATTTCAAGCTTCCACTATTCAGTTATCCCTCTGCATATCTCATGTACCAAGAAGTAAATAATAATTGTCTAACAGGTCAGTTTTCATCTGTGCACTCTAAGTTTAAGAGAAAAACAGCTGGTTCACACACAAAAAAAACCCCCAATGCTTCATTTTGCCAGAAGTCTGTTAAGTTTACATCAAGCTTGGATGAAGAAGATCCAAAAACAACCTTCATGGGTAAAAGGGCTCTCTTTGCCAAACCAATGATTTTATATCAGATTTACTGTTAAAACTGAACTAAGACCAGATTTTACTTTCCTATTTTCAGATTTTGATGCTTAGCTGGACAGAGGTCCATATGCAGACACAAATATAAAAACAAAACTAAAAAAAAGGAAAGCTACTGTTCATGTTATTTTCCTGTTTAAGAGCATTTTGACTAAGGCCTAATTGCTTCCAGAAGTTTACTAAAGCCATGAAAGGAAAAGTGCAAAACTACTGGTTTTATTTCCTTCACCTTCTTGTTGACCACAAGCAGAGTTTTAACAATTTATGTCCCTCGTTTGAAGCTGTTAACAAAGTACTTAAATCCCAGGGTTCAGGGGTAAATCTCCATGGATTTCAGACTGCTAAGAAGGAAAGGAGCAGCAAAAGAGGGAGACCACTTTTTAAGGATGTGTCCCACCAAGTAAAAATGTGGTTCCTGAAGTGTCCAGAGGCCAGCAGCAACACATAAGGAACTTATGGACGTTCATCTTATAAATTGAGGGAAAAGAACTCGAGCCAAGATCTACCTCCTGTCTGATATTCATGCTCTTCTGTCAGCCCTGGCAAAGCTCTATATCCCTGCATCAGTCCTGTAGCAGCTTCTGAAACACAGAGCTTCAGCCTAGCACAGATGCCCACCCAGCACTGCAGTGGAGCTGTCCCAAACAGCCACCAACCCCAAGCTGTCCCACGCAGCTATATCATGGAAACACAGCAGCCACTCAACACTTTGTGCTTCAGGCTTCCATTTCTGTACGGAAAATCAGAGCCCAGGTCTGAGAAGCTCATTTACACAGCTGAAATGATGCTTCATTGGTGGAGGAATGAGTGATAACCATGGTCTCACAAAGCTGACTGAACCTCTTCATCTGCCACATATGCACTGAACTAGCACTCGCTTTTGAAGGCGTTCAGCAGGCTGCTCTAACAACCATTCCCATTTTGCCAAAGGAATTAGATACTCTCACACTTTTCCAGATATGTGCACATGTTGCCATTGGGAAGTTACAAAAAAAGCAGGACGTGAAAGGCTGCACACAAAACTTTGAATAGAAACACGAGCAAGCCTGATTTGAGTGTCCCTTCACCTGCCCACGGTCATCCCCTTGAAAAATTAAGCATGTGTCACCTACAGTCACCGTGCCCTCCAGAGGGTGGCATAAGGGGGCCTGCCACATCCACGGCAGCTGAAGCAAGAGGGGAGAGCCAGAAGTCCCCAATTTGCCTCAAATTCCGCAGAGCTTTGACACACCAGAAAGCTGAAAGCAAGGTGGGCTCCCACGCCGCTGCAGGAGGTGCCGGGTTACGCGTGTGACAAGGCTGTCGCTCCTGCGGCAGGGCCAGCACGCTCCCGGCGCCCCTTCGGGACGCTGGGAAAAGCACCCTCGCACCCGTTCCATGATCCGTGCAGATCGGGCTCTGCTGGGAGGCAGGAGGAGATCGCATCTCTCAGGGAGAGCTGAATTTGGAAGAGTTACACGGCAAGAACAGTTTGCATTCATCCCCAGCTTGTTACGTGGGATCTCGAGAACATTTGCTTTACCACTCCAGCTATACAATCTGATTTTATTTTTAAATGTCTCTTTTTCCCCAGCTTCCACTCATCAGAGAGCAAAACTGTTCTCAGTCAAAGTGAGAAACGTATTTGCTTCACACGCAGACAGCCCAAAGAGCAGTCTGAGAAATTTATATGTCACGAACCTCCTCCCGTCGGGGGGTGGGTGGGAACAGACACGGAAATGTTTCCACCTTAACTTTTGATGATGGGAGTGGGAGCAACCCGCCTTGCCAACACAGGGGCTTTCCCCCCACACCTCGGCGGGACCCAAATGAGTCAACGGCAATTGATTTGCATCCAAAAACCCCTTCGACTACCACACCCCTCCCTCTGAATTAACAGCCAATCATCATTAATGGCCACTGCCGAAACACGCAGAGGGGCTGGAAAGCCGGCATCTGCCTCTCCCGGCGTGTGCCCCCAGATGACACCACCCACACGTTTGTCTTGCTCTTCCCAAGGTAATCTCAGTGCTCAGGCTCCAGCCCCCACGGCTGACCTCACCATACATCCCTCAAGTTCGCACAACATTTCAAACACAGGGCTCGCATCAGCCACAGGGATGGATAAAATCACTGGGGTGTGTAAGAGGCAGGCAGCAGAGTCACATCACCTACCAGGAGCCGGGCACCGGGGTTACCCTGCTGATTCCTGCCATAATCCCGCTCCCAAAGCGTTCCCGGGGCTTTCCGAACCCGAGGGGGTGTCTCCCCGCAGCTTTGCCGTTGCAAGGCAAGGAGCTTCCCGTCTCCCCTCCGCAGGACTCCCCCGATGCCTGAAGGGCTGAGGCACTCGGGAAAAGGCAGCAGAGAAGGCACCCAGCACCACTCCGCTTCCCGCAAAGGAGCTCGGAAATGAGATGGAGCAGCAGCCTCTCCCGCGCCAAGTATTACAGGAGCGGAATACTAACGGGTTCCTTTATTTTACCCATTACCATATGCAGATATTAAAGTCTGATCGCTGCATTTCTGCCACTACTAGCCCTCGCAAATTAGCACTGCATCTCAAAGCGACACCACAATAGTTGAGGTCACCGTCTCTCCTCTGCTTGGCGACAGGGACCGATGAGGAAGGGGAGGAAGCGATGGGTGTTTGTCCGCGCTGGAAGAGGCTCTCCCGGCTCCGGCCGCGGAGCCCTACCTTTGCCCCAGCAGGGTGGGAGCCTCCGGGCTGAGGCAGCCCGGGGAGCCGCGGCAGCGCAGGTCCAGCATCCCCCCCACCTGAGCATCCCTCCGTCGCCCCCAACTTACCCCCTTCCGCCGGGAAACTTTCAGCCGCGACGGGCAGCGGGACGGGCCGGGCCGGGGGCCGCCGCCCTCCGGCAGCGAGGCCCGCGGGGTCCGTGCGGGCGCGGGGGCAGCGGC
>VWPU01013344.1:0-60822 GCA_013398955.1 Callaeas wilsoni | reverse complement strand
ATGTCGGGCGCGCGGGGCGGTGGGCGCGTGGCCCCTCCCCTCGGCGAGCGCGCGGCAGCCGCAGCGGCGGCGGCCGCGGGAGGAGGCAGCGAGGAGGCGGCGCCTGTGTCGGCGCTGGAGGTTGTGTCCTTCCTGGGGAAGCTGCTGTGCGCAGTCGCGGCGCTGAAGGCGGCTCTGTACCTGCTCCGCAGAGTGTGCCTAGCGATGGCCTGGAAGTCGGGCGGCGCCAGCCACTCCGAGCTCATCCACAATCTCCGCAGTGAGTCCCGGGGCGGGGGCGCGGGCGGGCGGGGCCCCTGGGCTGCGAGGCCGCCGTTACGGGCCGCCCGGTGACCGGTAGCGACCGCGCGCTCCCGCGGCGCCCGCCCGACCCGCCGCCAACTGTCACAGGGAGCGGCGCCGGCGCCCGGCCGCGTGCGTCCGTGTTGTCCGTCCGTCCGCCCGTGTGTGTATGTGCGTGTCTCTGTGTCCGGCCGGCGGTGTGTGCGTGCGTGCCCGGGCGGGGGGTGTGTGTCCGGGTGGCGGCCGGTGTCGCAGGGCGGGCCGGGCTGTTGTTGCGGGAGGCAATGCGGCGGGCGGGGCGGCGCCGATGGCGGTCCCGGAGGGGAAGCGCCGTGCGGCGGCCGGGGCTGTTCCCTGCTCGCCGCGTACCCCCCTCGCCGGCCCCGTTCCCGCCGCCTCGTCCCCGTCTGCCTTGTGCGAGCTGAGGCGGGGCCGCGGCGGCGGTGCCGGAGGGCCCGTGATACCCCGCACGCACCGGTATGGGCGTCCGTCTGCCTTCGCTCCGGCCGGCGGGACTGGTGGTGTCGGCGGGCGCCCTCCGGTCTTTCAGGCCCCGGCTGCACAACGCAGCGGGAGCCGCCCGGGTTTGGGAAACGCGCCGAAGAGGCCGCGGCTGCTTGTGTTGGGTGAAGGGGCGTGTGGCAGCAGTCCCTCCTCCCCCCTCCCCGGCGGGGTCCGGAGTGGCTCCGCTCGAAGGGGTGGGCTGGGACCGTGGGGAGAGGAGAGGAGAGGAGCCGTCGGCGTTGCGGACTCGTGCTGTGACAGCCGAGCTTTGCGGTGGCTGCCCGGCGCTGGGCGCTCCTTGTGCTCACCGAGGGTTTGTGCTGTCCCCGTGCTGAACGTGGAAGGTGTTGGGCGGGCGCTTCTTCGCCGATGTGCTTCAATATGTCCTGAAGTCTGCAGGTCCTGAGAGGACAGAGGGACAACACCATCTGTATTCGGAGCTTCCATTTTTCATACTAGAATAGAATTAACCTGTCTTAAATATACTTACAGTGTCTCTCGTCTCTACTCCTGGCCTTTTCCCTTCCTCTTCTCAAGTCCGTGCCCTAGACGTATAAGGATGTAGATATGGAGCCTGTATTATGGCACTTGTCTCCTATTTTAGTGATAATACAAAACCACAGACAAGTTCAGCTGTATGGCCTCCTCGTTATTCTGGTGTCATAGGAGAATCACCCTTGTTGTTTTCTCTTTTCTCCTTTTTTCTGCTTTTGTTAGATCATCAGATCCTGTGGTCTTTTCCAGTATTTTCTTTTGAGAACTGTCACATCCAGCAGAATAATACATGCTGAAGTGATTTTCAGTTTCCCTGTAAATTATTGTAGAGTTTCATTGTAAAAATTTTGTTTAATAAATAGATAATAACTTCTCTAGTTACAAGCGTTGCAATGCATTTTTTTTTGTTTTTGTGCGACTGAAAGGGCTAGAAATACTGTTTTAGTGAAATACTGTTCTCTTACACAGCAGGAGAAAACTTTCTGACGTTAAAATCAATGTTAAGCTCCAAAATACATCCAAAAAGCAATTATTACCAGAATAGTCTATGGCGCTCAGAACCTGAAGGCAAACCCAGTTTCTTTGTTGCAGAAGACAATGACAGTTTTTCAACACATGGAAACTGTTTAGGGTGTTGCAAATAATGATGACAAAGCTAAAAACCATTGTAGTTAGTATACAGCAATAGTTGTATAGGAAGAGGAAAGTAAAATAAAAGTGCTTAATATTATAATCTCAAAGTATGCACTGATGGTAATTTCCTGGAAAATTACAGTCTGAAATTTCCCCCTCTCTGTTTTGCCTATGCATGCGAAAATGTTTTGAGGGGTGTTAAACAGGGAAATAGTGGATTGGCAATAAAATACTGTGGAAGCACAGAGGCTTTTGATCTTGCAGCAAGATTGTGTTGTCAACTGCAGCACAGTCATGGTGGTAGGGCTTTATCAGTGCGAAGCAGCCACGGAATTAAGACCGTAACTTTCAAGTTAGAGTTCTTCAGGTAAAATGATACCTTGTTGCTAAAGTTGGGAGCAGATTTAGAAAAAAGTACTAATGTGATACAATTCTCCCAGATATGTTTTAACAAACTTAAAAATTATTGGTTACAGCAAGACTAAAATGTTCCAGAGAATTCTTTTGGAGTACTAGACCCGACAATGTATTTTCCCCTCTCCAAAAACAGCTACATAGCATTTACCGCATTTTATGCTAAAAGTAAGAATGCAAATTGGATGAGGTTAATTTGATGTTGTCCAGTGTTTGTCTTGTGTGTAACTAAGTAAATGAGTTTGTAGTGTATATTTTGCATAACTTAAAGAAAATAATGCAGGTTGTAATGACACAGTATGTTTTCTTCTGCAGCAAATCCTCGTTGAGAGGTTCTCGCCCCTGCCCTTGTGCCACAATTCTTCTCTTGAACTGTTCTTGTAGATTTGCTTGTGAGGGAAGCAGTGCTGTAAGACTGGATCACTTTCTCATGACTTGTGAAACATCAAGATTTAAACTCCTCAGTGTCTGTAAGCTGTTGTACTATTATGGTTAGAGAAGCAGTGAACTTGATTGTGGGTAAATGAGGGCTGGGGAGAATGGGAACTTATTAAACTGGTTTTGCTTCCAGATAAAAACATCATTGAAATATTCCTGCAGGCTATATGTTCTTTTCCTTTAAAACAGCTATAAAGATTATTCTTCATTATAAGCTGTTATTGACAGTTACTAGTGCTTCTGTTTTGTGGCAGTAAAGTTCATTTCATGACATTTGCTTTATTGCTCACTTCACTGTTGCCTTAACTATAGAATTAACTTTTCTGTAATGGTAACAATCTTTCTGTTAGGGCAGTGACAAGTGATTTTGGGTATTTGCAATGCAGATTTAGGCAATTATTCTTTATAAGCTTTATCTTTGCTGTCCTGTCTTAAAAGGGACAAACTAATAAAGAGGGCCCTGGAACTGCGTATTTTTCAGTGCATGCTTAGGGACAAGTGACTGAAGAATGTTGCAGTGCATTGTTTTGTTGTGTTGATTTTTAACTTCTTGTTGCATTGTAAACATGATTTTACACTGTTAACTTGAGCCATCGTAGATACGCGATTTGACATACACAAAATAAACTTGTTTAAAATACACTCTTCGCAGCAAAAATGCTGTCCTCGAATGTGCAGTTGCTACAAGGTGTTCAGCTGCTTTGTTTCAGTGATTCTTGGAAGTACTTCTAATTTTTTTAAAATCCCTTTTTTAAATCTGAATGATTCTTTCTTCATTAAGGCCTTAAAACAAATATTTTCCCCCTTCACAGAGTAATTATTTAAATCTTTGCTTCTTCCTAACTTCAAACTTCAGTATATTTTCCNTTAAATCTTTGCTTCTTCCTAACTGAAAATAGTTGAACGTGTGCCTTCAAACTTCAGTATGTTTTCTCCCTAAAATCTATTTAAAGTAAGATCTTTTAGCAGACAGCATTTCTAGGAAGCTGTCTAAATACAGCTTACTGTAGGGTTAGAAATCATGCTAAACACAGAAACAGTTGTCTGTGTCTAAGTAAATAACTCTGACAGGAGTTTCTTTTTATTATGAGTCTGCCATATAAAGATGCTGAGGAAGGAGGAAAAGAATTGGTGAGTTATTTACTGTTATCTTGCTTGGTTGAAAGTCTCTTGATTCTAAATCTGTAACTTTTCCCCCCCTCTCTGTATCTTCAGGTATCCCCTGATAGGTCACTATTAGATCATTTTGATTTCCTTCTGCGTTTCATACTTGGGCTTTTGCCAAGTCTTTACCTACATGCCAACATCTTAGACATTAGCTTTTCTTTCCCACCTGAAGGACTGAAAAATTGGTTCCTGTCCAATTCACAAACAATCAAAGTTCATTAAGTTTCCTCATTGTGCCTCTCTCCTCCAGTCAATGTCATGCTGCTGTATGACAAGCTTGCTGTGCTTATTTCTCTGATCGTATTGTGCCAATGGTGTTTTCATCACGTATCTGTGCTCTTGAATCCACATTTCTCTGTGAAAATGAGGGTGAGTTAACTTGGCTGGACTAAAGTTGTTAACCATCTGTGGATTTGTCTCTTGCTACATTCTTTTACCTTTCTCACCTAATGAACTTTTATCACAAAAGTTACCAACTCTAATTTACAAGATTCCATAGAATTTTACACCTCACATAGGATCAGATTCTTAATTTTTCAGTGTGAATGATGCTTCAAATCAGTATATATTCAAATATTATCAGGGTTTGAGAATTCTATTTTTAAGCATGCTAGAGGTATTTCTCCAAGTGTTTTAATTATTTAGATGTTAAATAATTAAAAATGACATCTTGGCATGCTTCATCATGATGAAGGCTTATCTACAATGAATCTGCACCTTTGGTGCAGGTTTTTGGTTTGTGAGGACAAACCTCTTTGAGAACTGCCATGAATGGGAAAGCACTGGATATAGTAAGCCTAAGCTAGGTTCAGCAAGCAGTAAACGTTGGTTTTGTTTTGTTTATTTTCCACTGTCATGTCTTTTCCCTTGGTTTATCCAAATCTCTTCTACATCTGTCCCATTTTGTTTAAGGAAGAGTAATGTAACTTGGGCGAACATGAAGAAGGGAAATAATAATGGAAAATTAGACCAAATTTAGTGACTCCCCTATACAAGCACTCATGCTGCCTGTTGTGTGCATTCAGTGACCACTCTTTCTTTCATCATAAATGTATTGAGGCTTCAGTGACTAAGCATTGTAACTTATGACCAGGGAGTGAAAGGGTTAGAAAGTAAACTATTTTTTTAAATTAAAAATTAACACATCCACTGATATGTTAATTTAAGAATATCTAAAATTTCTTATATTTAGTTCATGTCTCAGGTGGCAGACTTGAAATCTGTGATGCTATTTTTTGGAGCATTAAGATTTTTAAAAAATTTTGTTAGCAAGTAATTTAAATAAGTGCCTGAAGGAGTTGCTGTGAAACTTTTTTGTTTTCAAGTAAGATTTAAGTATTTATTAGTGATTTGTCCATGTCACTGAAATGTTTTGAAGGAATGTCTACACCCTTGATCTTTTAAGAGGCAGACTTTCAAGTAAATCAAGACAGCTAATACCCCAGATAATAGGAAATGATAACAGAAAGAAAAAACCAAACCCAATTTTAAGAACATTTATCACATTTTATTGGTGTGTGAATTAAGATTATGTTCTTAACTGGTTCTTTGTTGTTGGCATGTTTTTTTTCTTTAATGTTAGACAGGGTGTCAATGTAATGTTAAAAACATACCCATACTTTCCCAGAAACTCCCAAAATTCTGTGCATCAAAATCCAAGTTCTTGGTCATTCAAGAAAAAAAGAGGGCATTTTTTTTCTGATTATTTACATCACAAATCTTTATAACTCCTAATAAATAATTTTAATTAAAAATGTTTAGTTCTTTTGCTTGATTGAAGATATGTTTTTATTTTCATATGTGACTATAATGGCATGATACGATTTTTTCCTGGTGGTCTGAAGCTGCCTAGTAATCCATAGCAAAGTGGAAATGATACTGCAAATCTGTCCAAAACAGGTCATTACTCTTGTATGTAGGCATTTTACAAAGAGGGAATCTCCTATGGTTTAGCTTCAATATAACACTAAGCTTTTCTTTTAATGCTACTGTTTCATCCTGATGTAGTATCAAGAGATCACTAAGAGCTACTGGAAAGCCTAGAAAGAAGTGTATAATGTTCGTGATTTTTTGAGTGTTTGTTTGTGTGAATGTTAGCCCTCAAAGTCATGTTCTTTAGTGCTACATAACACTTTAGGTAAATAATTTAATTAAATTTTTTATTAAGTTAATTTTATTAACGTTTTAATTTTTAACTTAAAATACCAACATTTGACAAAAACTGAGTGAACTCTTTTAAAGCTTGAGATCAGTAAACTGTGGACTTCTGCTGGACTGGCTGACTTCTGAGTTACATTTTAAGACTTCAGAACCTGAATACTTCAGTAGTGGACTTGAGCACAAAATAGTTTTAAGTGCTTGCACTGTAGAAATACAGCTTCAGAAATTCTTCCTAATTTCTGATAGTAGGACAGCTCTTTGTCATTTGGTCCCAAGAGTCAGGGTTATATTTTGTTGGTCTTCTGATCTTCCTCAACTTTCGTGTAGTACTAGTGCCTGTATTAATGAAACAACCTTCATAATAACAAACTCTTCATGTGGTCTAGCTGCTGGTCTTAACAGCATTGGCTTTTCTGAAAACAGATCTGCAGAGTGGTTGCATGGAATTTTCTCAGTAAGGTGTGAGATGTGCACAATCTGCCTTTCTTTACAGATCTACTAAAGCTGTAAATAGTTTTGCCTCAAGCCTTACTGTGAAGAGAGTTCCCTGTCTAGCTGTCCAATCCAGCTAAGTTTACCTTAACCTCTGCAGCATTTTTTCGTTATTACTGATGGTTGTTGCCAGTTTGTATTGAACTCTTTAGTTTTGACTTTGCATGTGTTTTTAAGTGAAGTCCAGCTTTCTCAAATGTTGAGGGATTGAGGAATGCTTGGAGGTTAAGTCTCTCTCATCTGCACCTGGGTGTTAAAGTTCATTGGAAGATGAGATTCTATGTTTTTGCATGCTGAAACCAACCTTAAAATTACTTTCTTCTTTCATGTAGTCCCCAAAGTTTCTTCATTCAGCTGCTGATACAGATTTAGATGAAATCAACATTATGACAAATATGAGTAAATTACAGAGAACTTCTGTATAAATCTGTGTGCTGGAAGGCTGTGTTAGCAGGCCTTTCTCCTCCCCCGGAGAAGAAAACGGTTAATACCAACTTTGCAACATTGGCTTACAGTAGGAGGGGGCAATACAGCTGCGGTTAAAATGTCTAAATTAGTTAACTGCAGACTTTCAGGTCGATGAAAATGAATAGAAAACTCTTACCTGTTACACTAAAATGGATGGGTTATTTTTGAAAGTGCTTCTTATTAAATAGGGAAGGAATACTACCTTAAAGTAAAAGTGAAATGTTGACAGGTAAGTTTGTATTTAACTGAAGCTTGAGGCTCTGTACTAGTTTGTTGTGTTGAGCCTAGCTTATGATTCTCATGTTGTTTTACCTCTGCAGGTTCTGAGTAGCACTTAAATGGTAATTGAATATTTATTATTATTATTACTACTACTACTTCTATTGCTATTATTACTCCCATTATTTTTAGTTTCTATCACTTTGGAATTTTCATGGGACTTGATATTTGTGTTTAATTTCTGGACTCTAAGATTAGCTCTGATGGACTCCTGCTTTCCTCAGTCTTTCTGTCATAGTGTCTCTGAATGATAGACTCTCAAGTGATTCCTTCCAGTGAGTTGTATGCAACATCCTGTTTGGATAATGTTTGGATATTGTGAATCCAAATCACAGTGACAATAGATGAGCAGCTGAATGTTTTAGGCAGATAGCTCTTAAATTATCAGCAAAGCACAAGAAGTTTTCATGTATGAGCAGTATAAGAAACACTTGTTTACAAACACCTACTTTCAATTTCTTTAGCACAAAGAGCTTTATATGTTTTAGGGTCAGTGTCCATTATTGGATTTTAGGGTGCTGATGCATCACTTCTTGTTCTAAGTGCTTCTTTGTCTCCATGCTTTACAGTGAAATCTTCCTATGCTCGTTACTTAAATAAAATTCTATTAACTGAATCACATTCTTTCCCAGATTTTCTTCCTCTGCTCAAACAAAAAGGTCCTGACTTAAAAACGTCGGTTGATCAGGTGCTTAAAACCAATGCACTTAGCATTGCTTGCAAATCAGGATGTGGTTCTGTTCCAGCCCACTCTCCTCTTGAAAGTTGCTAGCTGGTTTGCATGGGTCAGATGGAGACTGTCATTTGATGCTGTCCTGCACTATATCCATGTCTTTAAAAGTGAGAGGCATGGATTAGATGGATAAACTGTTTGATAGATAAGGCTGGATGGTAGCACTCAAAAGAGTTATGGTCAAAAGCTCAATGTTCAAGTGTAGACTGTGACGAGTGGTGTTCCTCAGGAGTCAGCACTTGGACTGGTATTGTTTAACATCTTTGTCATTGACAGTGGGATCAAGTGCACCCTCTGCAAGTTTGTTTGGAGCCAGCCGTCCTGGGCTGCATCCAAAGCAGAGTGGCCAGCAGGTCAAGGGAGGCAATTCTGCCCCTCTACTCTGCTCTGGTGAGACCCTACCTGGTGTGCTGCATCCAGCTCTGGGGCCCCCAGCATAAGAAGGACATGGGTCTGTTGGAGCGACTCCAGAGAAGAGCCATGAAGATGATTAGAAGGCTGGAGCACCTCTCCTGTAAAGGCAGACTGAGAGAGGTGGGATTATTCAGCCTGGACAAGCAAAGGCTCCAGGAGACCTTAGAGCAGCCTTCCAGTACCTGACGGGGGCCTACAAGAGCAGTGGAGAGGAACTTGTATTTACAAGGGCGTGTAGTGATAGGACAGTGTGGGGGAATGGCTTTAAACTGAAGGAGAGCAGGTTTAGATTAGATAGTAAGAAGAAATTCTTTACTGTGAGAGTGGTGAAACACTGGAACTGGGTGTCTAGAGTAATTGTGAATGCCCTGTCCCTGGAAGTGTTCAAGGCCAGGCTGGATGGGGCTCTGAACAACCTGGTCTAGTGGAAGGTGTCACTGACCATCGCAGGGGATTTGGAACTAGTTGACCTTTAAGGTCTCTTCTAACCCAAACCATTCCATGATTTTTCACATCAGTAATTTTAATCAACATGAATTAATCTTTTGTAACATAAAGCTGTATGTTCTTTGCATCATACCTTATGACCTCTGTATGATTTGAAAATATCGCTGTTTTGTTGAAAATTCATCTTCCGAAGTGAAGTATTCTGCAATGGTTATGGAGCAAATAATCTGAGAAGAAGCTGAACGATGTGGATGCTGAAGTAGTTGTACAGTAAATGGTTTTGGGATCTGCAAGAGAATTTTTTTTAATATATAAAGGCAGCCACAAGAGGTGTTTGAGTAGGTGTTATCGTTTGTATAGTAAGCTTGTGTGCTGGATCATGTGGCAATGACACATCCTCTTTTCTGATCTGGAAGCCAGTGTTGGTGTAAATGTTGACTGCTAGTATTTTATGGTTTGGTTAGAAACGTGTTTGATCAACAGTCAGGATACTGTCAGTGATGTAGGCAGTTCTTTGAAACATAAGCACTTCATTAATGCATTTGTTGCTAAATGAAAGACAAAATAAAAAGTTAGGTTGTTTACTTGTTGCAAGTCCATGGTGCCTTTTCAGACTCTTCTTTCCTTGCTCGCTGACAGCCAACTGCCCAGTTTCCCAGGTTACATTCAACAGTGGTATATTCCCACCTTCAAGTCCAAGGACTGCCCTGAGCTCTTTTCCTGTTTTCATGGCGTTATTTGTGGAAAAGAGGCAGACCAGAGAGAGTTTTCAAAACATGCTCCAATTATGTCAAGTTGTCATTGCTACAGCCTCTGCGCAGAGTAACTCTTGAACTTGGCAGGCAGTGCTCCACTGTTAAGTATTTACTTTTCGGCTTCAGCCCTTTGAAGCTTGGAAGTTGTGCTGATATAACTCTGTTTTATTTGAGTTTACTTTTTATTCCAAGCTGTCAGTGTGTTTGTGTATTATCCTTTGCTTGTAAACACTTTAATGTCTGATTTGTTTGCAGTACTGATTATCAGTCTTGAAACTCAACTGTCTCCTCAAGGAGAGTTTTCTGTGCACATTATAATTGGAAAGGATGTTATGCCTATATACATTTAATTGTGAATTATTTTCTTGCAATATACAGCTTCATTTTAAGATTTAGAAAATGTTTTTAATTAGCATTTTATTAATGGTTAATTTATTTTTGATTGTTTTGTTTTTTTGGTAGTTAGAGATGGCATGAAATTAGAATGTCTTCTTTGCAATATAAGCTTCTATTACTGGCTTCTTTAGGGGATATACTTGTTTCCTGGACTTAGTTGTGAATTTGATAGAGACACGTTCCAGACAGAATTTAGACCCTGGTAGCTGGTCATCTTGGGACTGACTATGGCAGGAAAGAAAGGACTTTTTTTGGAGTTTGGTACCTTACAGTTGCTATGTTTCTCTATATTCAGCTGTGAGACTAAGAAAAAAAAATCTAATTGTTATCAACACAATAAAAATTACAACTAAGTCAATATTGACTTTACTGGTTAGACCTTGATTGTTTTTCTTAATTCCCACCTAAAATTTGATGTTGTTTCCATTGTATAATAAGCAAATTTCAAAAGCAGACTTAATCTTTGGGGGGGATAGCTGAGAGGGTGTTGTTTTTTTAGGAGGATGGAGCATTATTCAATAATTGAAATAAGTGGCTGACAACAGATCCACCTTCTTCCACAGATTCTGCTGGAGGCTCTGAGTATGGGTAACTTCCTTCAATTCTAATTTACTGATGAAAAAGATGATAATAACCAAAGACAGTACAACAGTCAGCAAATCTCAATTGATTGCTGAATGACAGCATCCTGAATGCTCAAAATCTGTAGAGTATTAGTAGTTTCTCTTTTCAGGTTTGTTTTGTAATTTGCCTGTCACTGTAAGCATCTTATTTGATAGCTGTATGTACTTTGAGTGGAACTAAGTTTTGTGAAATTAGAGGAGGTGCTTGGCCTTACCGTAGGGCCCTGCAGTTGCACTTCCAAGCTGGAAGTTCTTTTTGTTCTCTGCATGTTTATTCCACAAGGCATAAAAGGAAAGAGCAGGTGGCTACCTATAGCTCTAGAATAGCATCTATCTGCATGTCAAGAAATAAATCACTATTTTAGACCTTTTGTGAGGGCTTCTCAGCTGCTACTTTTTGACATCCTTTCATCCCCTAGAGCCTTTCTCTCTTCACTTTTGTTATAATCAGCCTTGCTTATTCTCCTTTTTTTAAAGTACATTTGATTTGGAGATACTAATTTCTTAGTGATTCCTAATGAGACTCTAAGAGTAAAATTTTGATTTTTTTGTTTTTGTGCTTTGTTCACAGAACTGCTATACAACTAATCCAACTAATTTCAAGTTGTTAGGGAAAACTTTTTTTTCCCTCACTATCATCTGTTGTTAGTGCCAATGTGTTAATGGGTTGATTTGTTTGTTTTCTTTTGGGTACAATTTTGCTTAGTAAGTAAACTTATGAACTGCTGCAAATGCCTACTGGCTCCAATTTAAAACATTGCATTGAAATGAGTTTCCTCTAACTGGAACTGCTGTAGTATTCAGTTCAAAATGAAGTCAAAGAACAGGATATATGTAATGTGTGAGGACTGTGAGGGGAGTGTATGCTTTTTCTGTGACTTATCAGATACAGAAATATTTCTTAAAAAAAAATTTTTTTTAAAAGGAATTGTTTTCCTTAATAGTTTCCTTAGTAATAGTATATTCCTTTTCCAGTTCTATGTGATACTTTGTCTTCAGACCAAAAAGGAATATGATCTGAGGAGTTATTTTCCGCTCTGAATTCAGGTCTGTGTTATATAGGATAATGAATTCTGGACACAGATAGTAGATAAGGAAAAAAAGATAGGAAAATCCCATGATTAATAGGTGTAATTGGGAGCACCCTGTAAACAGTTGGGAAAGTGTCTGTGGAAGTTAGCCCAGTCCTGGGCACAGGTGTGTTTTGTTGGTGGTACTTCAAAAAAACTCACTGTTGCAACCTCAGGAGAATCTTACAAAAGTTCCATAATCTGATTTTCATGTTTTGGGTTAGATGTTAATGGTGCTCAAATGATCCTTTTTTTTTTTTTTTTTTTTTTAAAGTGTAATTTTGCAAATAAATCCTTATTTAAAGAAAGTTTATAAAGCAATCCATCATTGAAATGTCAGTTATTTGTAGTTTATATCACTTTTTAATGCAAGTAATTAGTTAATTTCTTCCATTTATTTTCCAAAGTTTTCTGCTACTCATAAGTGGGCTTTTCAGGACTTCAAAAAAATAGAATTATCAATGTTACAGTAAACTTTCAGTAAAACAGCAAGGAAAAATGGCTGCTTCTGACATTTTACATGTATGTGCATTTATATTTTATTCTGAAAAGTGAACAAAGATTCAGAATGTTTTGATATAAAAACTTTTGACCTCAGTCTGCCCCAGCATAAGAATTCAGATTCAATGGGAGTTTCTTCACAAAAGGATTTTTTTTCTTTGCTAACACAAGACAAACAGATCAGGAAACTACAGCACTGAGAGACTATGCTTCAACTTCACATTTCTAACTTGCTTTTGTATATTTTTCAATAATTACTTGTATAGCTTCTTAGAAATATGAAGCATATCTTGTTTGGTATGTATAGTAATACTAATTTCTTACTAACTACATTTTCAGGAATATCAAAGGTGTGCATGAAGTTGAGTTTTCCTGGGGGGGAAGGTCTTTGCAAATGGTTTCAGAAAAGCATTTGTAACTGCTGGGAAAGTCTTGTTCAAAATTCACTGGCTTAAGCATCGTTTGCTCTCTGGACCCCAGATTTGATTTTAGTATCGCAGAAGGGTTTGGGCTGGAAGGGACCTTTTTAGATGATGTAGTCCTGCTATGGGCACTATGATGAGGGCAGGAGTGTTAGAGATCTGTGTAAGGCACATGACTTCTCACAATGCTATGAATATGTTAACATATTTCACAGACTGCAGAAGAGAAACAGTGCCTTCATTTTTATATATTTGTTTGTTTATAGAAAATGGAATAATCAAAACAGACAAGGTATTTGAAGTAATGCTGGCTACAGACCGTTGCCACTATGCAAAATACAACCCTTACATGGACTCTCCACAGTCTATAGGTAAGAGCATCTTGCAAAAGTGATTGACATTGTTTTCATTTGTGTAACTGTGACTGTTTTTGTCATTTATGTGTTAAGAATATGAAAATAATTTTTTTAATTTGGAAGATTGTTTAGTTCTTCATCAGTTTATTGGATAGCTTTTAACAAAGCTTCAATTTCTTGCAGAATGCAGTTGGCATATTTGGATACATCAGGCAGAGAGATGTTTTTCAGCCAGTATTATGTGTAAATAGGTGATTATTTTTCAACTTGTGATGGTGCAGCTGATGTAAATACTTAAAAAGAATTTGCATCCAGTTTATGGTAGAAACAGTCCCTATCTTTACAGAAATTACTCAGTTGGGACCAATGCAAAGTTTCTTAAACCATTATGTGAAATTTTTAAAAATAGGCTTTGAATGGGAAGATCTGCTGATAGGACAGTTGTTTCTCGACTAGGTCCCAGTTTTATCTTTCCAAGACAAGAGACTGAACTACGTAAATATATTAATTTCTTTTTTCTTGATCTTCTCCCTGCCTTTAAGAGTACATGGTGAGTGAATTTTATTAGGATTTTGTTAGTTGTATAGGAAAATTTAAAAATATTTTAAGATACATAAGCCTTTGAGTATGTATCTTTACAAAAACAAATATAGGTGAGTGTTCCTCCCATTCTTATAGGTGTTTGTTCTCATTTGCTGTTTGCAAAATATGGGAGGTTGTTCTCCAGATGTTCTGTGGTCGCCACTACATGAAACTGAAACTAACAAATTCAGGTTTTTACATAGAGGCTGAGTGATAAAGGAATTACATTATTCTGGGAGACATTACTCTTCTGAATTAAACCTACTTGATCAATATGTGATATTCATTCAATGTATAGTGACAAAATGGAGATTGTAACTGAGATCAAGGATAAATCCCTTTTTTCCCCTGCCCAGAGTTGACCCAGCATAGCTTTCAGCTGACGTACCATAACTCACTTCTGATGTAGAGTACCTGTGTCACTGCTGGGGTGTGGATGCTGTACCCCGAATGAGAGTGACAATGAAGATGTTGCACTTTACAGTCAAGGTAATAAAGATTGTAAGGTTGCTGTCTGAACAACAATGAACATCTTCCATTCTCTTGTTTTACAGGTTTCCAAGCAACAATCAGTGCTCCACATATGGTAAGCTTTAAAGCTAGGTGATTAGCATAGGTGATTTTATAAATATCCAGATGCTTTTAAAATAAAATATTTATCCTAGTAAATTTAATGAGCAGTTGATTGCAGTGGCACTGTTGTGAAGTGCCTACGGGGAGGAAGTAGAAAAGATTGATCAAGATTTTTCCTGCAGATGTACAGTAATAGGATGAGGGATAGTGGGGAAAAAATGCAACATAGGAAATTCTGATTAATTTCTAGAGTTTAAAAAAAAGTTGAAGGTAGTTAAGCACTGAAACAGGCTTTGCAGTTTGTAGAAATTCTGTTCTTTGTATACCAAAGAAGCTGACTGAACAGGGCTCTAAGCAGCCTAATTTAAAATGCCCATGTATTGAAAGAGGACTGGACCAGAAGATTTCCAGAGATCTTTCCAATGTAAATTACTCTGTAATTTATAAAAACAAAAGAATTCAAGAGTGTATGACATTGATTCCTATAGTATGGTATTGCTGTAATGCCTTTAAATCTTTGGACAGGAAAAAAGATGCATTGTAGTGAGTTGCAGGTTTTTTTGCCAAGTGGTTTAAGACCAGGGTGAGTGTTCCAGTTGGGATTTCAGTGCATACATCTAACCCAGATAGAGTTTTTCTATGTTTCTTTATTTGAGATAAAAGGTGAATAGAAGCATATATTTTATCTTTGTGATGTTTGGAAACTGTCAAAACATAGTAAAAGTCTGCTTCTCTTGACTAAAACTTTGTAGTTCGCTTAGAATTTACGTAGTTATCAATATAAAAAAATCAGGAATTTTGTGTAGAAATGTTACTGATATTATTCAAGAAAAGACAGAAAAAGGTACTGTTGCTAAGGGAAAAAGTAAGTATTAATTATGCGTCAAAATTTTAGGTCCCTTAAGTCATTATTTTTCCAATGCTTAGCACTAGTAGTATATGAAGTGTTAGAGCAAAAAGGTAATATATCCTCTAAACAAATATTAACAAGGAATGTTCTAACAGGGAATATTCTAATTATTTCAGTTTTCTGGGTGGGATGGATTAAGCTGAAAGAGTGTGGTAATGGCTATCTCTGAAACATGAAAGAACAAGTTGTTTTTTTAATGTGCAGCCTAAGCTTAGTTTGTGTAGTGGTCCACCACACAGCAAAGTAAAAGTCATCAAGTATGTCTACAGACTACTGCATTTCATACGTGAGCCTGGCTATCTGCCTTTGTGAAAGACAGCTTCCTTTTCCTATTCTTTGATTCAGCAAGTGTGCAGGTAATACAGGAGGTAGTTTTAATAGCCATTTTCCTTGATGGTCTAGAGCTACCATCATCCTAGCTTGCTTTTGTCCCAGCTTATTCCAATGCATATAGCATAATGATAAGCTAAATTCTTTATTTGCCATATACTGCCAGAATAGTAAGAGTCACCAGACCTGAGAAGAAATAAACTAATTTATAGTGTCTTTCCCAATACATAAATAGAGTCTATGCTAGAAGCTTGAATGGTCAGATGAGGCTTTATATATGGATGCTAAAAAAACTCCAAAAATGCTCATTAAATTTGTTGACGCCAATGAAATAACAATGATTATATCATGTAGTTGACTCCTTCTCCCCCACTTTTTGTAATAGAAATGGTGCTGAAATTTCTTACACAAATGCTCAGGGCATTTCCCAAAATCTCTGAAGAGGTGAACATATATTGAGTAAAACAGACACTTAAAATAATCTGAAACTTTCTCTTACTGTCTTCTCTTAGCATGCATATGCACTTGAACTTCTGTCTGAGCAGTTACATGAAGGAGCCAAAGCACTTGATGTAGGATCTGGAAGTGGAATCCTTACAGCATGCTTTTCACGAATGGTGAGTTATTTAGTTTAATCACTTGATCATCAGAACTGCTTGAACTCGAGTGTAACTCTGAATTGCAAGGCAAAAAAAAGCATCCTTAGTATTGGACTGAAGTATATTATACAGAAAATAATTTACTCTACTGGGTGTGATTGGTAGCTGATAGTAGATGTTCAAGTTAAATTGTCCAATAAATTGTGTAATGGTGAAGAAACCGCCTAGGAAGGAAGTTTGGGGTTTTTGAATTGTTTTGGGTTTTTCTTAATGATTGCATTTTAGTTGTTGCTTTGTATCTTGAAGGAAGATGTTTGTCTTGAACAGTTCAATTTTTGTTATCTTGTATGGCTGTGAATGTTCTCATTGTGATAAATTGTCATGGATTCCTGCTATGATGAGAGCTTAGTGAGGCGTGAAAGAATCTTATTTCCACAGGAAAATATCTTGTGTATGTATATAAATTGTCTTTGAATTTAATCGCTTTCTTTTCTTGTTATATTGCACAAGCATTACTACAAGTGTCCATTTAACCTTTTATAAGTTAGATATTAATTTGAATTTTACATCTTTGCCAAGTAACTTAATCTCAGTTGTGTTATTCAGTCTGTACCTAAGGAATTTTCTGTGTTCTTCTCTATCTTACATTGGGAAAAAAAGATGAAAAAATTTGTGTTTTAGTGGCTGTAGCTATAGTATTGTTAGACTTATTCATGAAGAGGGAATATAATCAGTTCTTCCTTCTTTGTTCCTTTATAATTGCTTTATGATTAGTAGAGACCTTCATTAAGCTGCCAGCTAGATTTTTTGTTTTGTCTTTCTGCAAAGTTAATTTGAAATGCGTTGATACATATGATAATTTCTCATTTAGGTTTCTTTGCTACTTAGTTTTCTGTTTTCAAGCACTAATCTGAGTCTATAATCACTTCTGTTTATCCGTGTTAAGAATTAACTAAGAATATTTAGGATTGGGCAATGCACTTGCAAAAGTATTTAGGTTTCTAAGTGTTACCTGTGAAATTTAAAAAAAAAAAAGAAAAAGTAGTTGAAATAAGTTAACCAAACTGCAGTTTGGAGGAAATCTTAAATGGCAGTTAACTCAACTTGCTGCCTATTATTTTTGGTCTGACTGTGTAGTCAGTAATCAAGTGCTAGTATGGGAACTCCAATCCTACAAGCATTAAAATGTTTGTGCAGGCTATATGTATTTCTCACTGAAGTTACAAATGCATAAAGGAATAGCCATTTTCAATAGTACATTCTTAATTGTGGTTGTGCACTTTTGTCTACTAAAACAGCTATGGAGAAGTCAGAATCAGCACAAAAAGGAAATCTCTTTCCAATTTTGCTGAAGTTAATCTCTCTATCTTTTTGTTGCCATATGAATGTCATGTGTCTCTTATGAATCCTCCTTGGTGGTTTGCATTGGAATGGCTTACAGACGTGTGTGTCGTGAAAAATTGAGTAAATACTTTTGTTCTGCTTGATAGCACTGCTAACAGTAACAAAAACTTGGAAGAAGTATATTATGGGAATTAATGGTAGAGTGTTTTGCCACCAAAATTCAGTTGAGGATGTGCTTTTTGTGACTATGCTGATGTTGCTTCTCAGTCTACTTGAGATCTAGAATTAGTAGCTCACATTTGCAGCACAAGTGCCTCAGTGCACATAGATGATAACTTTACTCTTATGATGATAATCTCATTTGTGATATCTCTGAGAAAGCTTTATGTTTACTTAGACTAGTAAAGTATCTTTAAGATTGTTGTTTGGATTTTCATGTTAAACTTCTGTGATAAACTTATCTGCATAGCTTGCAAAATCAAGTTTATTTACTTTTGAAGATTACTGGCAAATTAAATGAATTACAGTTTTCATCCTATTAGTACTGGATTTATGAAAAGTGGGGTGTATTTTTATTCCTAACATAGAGATCCCAAAAATTGTGCCATCCTTCTGTTGTCTCAATTGCATGCGCTTCACAGTTCCAGGGTAACAGACAGAGGTAACTGATGGGGACTCAGAAAGAGCATAATGGGCTGTCACATGCAGCAGGAGGTTCTCCTACTTTATCAGGCTATTTCATGCTCTGACCATTTTGCTAAATTTTCATTTCTGTGACGTTACTGTTTGCAATACACTGGATCTTTTGCCAGCTTATAGTACAACTGACTGCCAGGCATTCCTCCAAACAGCAACCCATGGCTGTCATAGTGGAAACTTGCTCTGTTTCAAAGGCTGAGGTGGTGGTCTTCCACTCAAAAAACAAAAGCTAACACTTCTCTTTCAATGTTTTAACACAGGACTTGTTTGTAATAAAAAAAAACAAAATTCCCCAGGATAACCAGTTATTAATCTTCCATGTCTTAACAACATTAACATTTAAGATACAGAAACATAAACAATGCATACAGATGTGTCCAAAGACAGTTGTTAGGCAACATGGGCTGCTGCTAGGACATACTCTGCCATTGTGTTCTTTGAGCTGGATCCTGTTAAAAGTGGTCAGATTTTTGAAGATTTGGATTGGTTTTGAATATTTTTTTCTGGACTAAAGACAAAATTCTAGAAGAAATACCTGTAATGGAGAAGTTTTTGTTAGTAGACCTTTTTCCCCCCTCAGAATAGAGATTTTTGTGACCTTTTTTGAGTTATGAGCTCTCAGGAGTTCCACTCTTCCTGTGGAGGAGAGCTGTAAATCTGAAAGTAGATTCATGAATGGAGGAATAAGTGGAAGGTAATTTGTCCCCGACTTGTAATTGCAGTATTTGCTTCTGAAAGAACAGGGCTTTTGAGATAATTTAGAATAAAAATCATTATTTAATCTTTGAAGTAAGGTCTTCTCCAGAAAAACCTTAATCCCTAGTAAGTTTTGTTCAGTGTGAAAGGAGATTAGTTCTAGTTTTGTTCCTTGACGTTGATACTTTTTATTGCAGGTATTGGAAACAAACATTATAAAATTTAATTTCTAAAAATTCCCAGAAGAAATGTCCACTAACAACATAATACAACTGAGTCACATCTCAAAAAGATCACTATAACAAGTATTTATAAAACTGTGCAGATACACTTTAATTATCAGGTGCTTCTAGCAGTCAGAATTTGTCATTTCAAGCAGTAGTTTTAATAACATTGGGAAAATATACTTCCACTTTGCTGTTTTTGTTTTTATTTTAGAGAAATGAGATCAGGAAGTATAAATACTCACTCTGTAAATAAAACTAGCAGAAATTGTTCAACTGTATATTTTTATTCCAGGTTGGTCCCAAAGGACAAGTTGTAGGAATTGATCATATCAAAGAACTAGTAGATGACTCAATAAATAATGTCAAAAAAGACGATCCCACATTGCTGTCTTCAGGAAGAGTGAAACTGATTGGTGAGCATCAGACTGATATACTTACTAATTAAACTGGTATTCTTTATAGCAGCTGGTTGAAAATGACTGAATTGGATGTTATTAAATGTTTGAATTTAAGAAGTTAAACCTAAGAAAGAAGAGCCAAATGAAAACTTTAAAATCTAAGTTGTCTTTAGGCCTTTGAAATAAGTGTCTTCCCCCAGTTTTCAGAATATGCTTTCTGGTAATCCCAAAGAATATGTAATCATTCTACTAGAAAGGGTTAACAGGGAAAAGTTTTTTTGGTGAAAATACTTTACATGCTGAAGGTCTATGATGTTATATTTGCTATTTAAAATTTGGGTCGAATTCACAACTGTTATTGAGTAAATACCCTGTCATCTAAATTTGGATGTTTTAACAAAGCCTTCACACTTCTGATAGAGTAGTTGAGAAAGCTGCATGAGTGGATTCAAGTGAAAAAAAGTACTAGATTTCAGTTGTGCTTACTGCCAATTTATTTCACTTGTTTTTAAAATTGACAGTAGTTGTATGTTAGGGAAGTGATTAATTGGCACCAAAGTACTTTAATTCAGTTAGAGTTACTGAGAGGAAATAATGCCAAAACGATACAAGGACAGTGAATTATTTTAAGTCATGGTTTTTTACCAAAAAAAAAAAAAAAATTTGGGGAGATTTTTTGTTTGTTTGTTTTTACTTTGTTTGTTTGGGATTTTTTGTTTGGTTATTGTTTGTTTGCTTTTCTTAGAAGATGCACGTCTGGCAGGAGGAAAGTGTCATTGTATTCATTAAGTTTAAAAAAGAAGTTGAAGGTCTGGGTATTTTTTGAGGCTTCTTACAAGAACACTTGGAAAAATGTTTATTATGTGATGTTTGGCTCTTAGCTTAATTACTATTTTGATTCTCGGTCTTTTCTTGTAAATGAGGGCCTTTTCTAAATGTTTTTTAAATAAGTTTATTAACATGTAGGCATGTATAAAATGCAATGTATCTTGCTGAGAACACTTATGTCTCAGAACTTCTTGGAAAAGAAGTTAGACTGCTAGGGCTGTAGGGAGGGAATGAGAGAATAATTTCCATTGTTGCTGCACAAAAGCAATTCTGACTTATGCTTCTGGTGCTTCCTGAAACAAGCTCTGGTGCTCTTGCAAGTCTAGAATTCTAAGTAAACATCATTATCTGTATTATTTTTGACTATATAGCAGGATGACTAAGATATTTGTGAATAATTTTGTTGTGAGGTACATTTTTAAAAAGTACAGGTGGACAAGTAATGCTTCTGTGAATTAGGTGGAGAAGAATGTTTCAACCGTGCTGGATTCCTGGGAGCTCTTTGATGTGGAGCAAGAATCGAGACAGCTGTTTCTTTAAAACAAAAAGACAGCAACAACCCCCATCCCAAACACACAAACAAAAAAGTTGTGGAAACCAGCTGATTGGTGATGGGAACTGTATGAAATAAGACCAGATGTGTCAGTTGCTGGCTTTTCACAGTGTGCTTCAGACATTCTACACTGCTTTGTCATACCTCACATATACCATAACTGCATTTCAGGAACACCAAAATTATTTTGGGGTGTCTCAGTAGAACTGCACTGAGAAGCTGGGAATAGGTATACTTGGATTAGCATGTCTTTGTTAGTTTGTGGGTGGTTTGGCATTCTTTTTTTTTTGGTACAGCTTGATTTTTATTTTGTTTACTCTTATTATCAGGAGGAAGCCTTTGAGGTGAATCTCTCAAGTGCTTCTACTTACCACACTTTGGCTCACATGAGAGTACTCCTGGAAAGCACAAACTTTGATTCCTTTTGGATGAAACTAGACAAGATTATGTGCCCCAAGAAGCAACCAATTATGTTTAATATGTGGATATTAAGACAATAAGACTTAGATCTAGACTGCAGTGATTATCCTGAAATGCATATGTTGCATGGATGCCAGGTTCTCAGCAAAACCTTTTGCTGTACAGATCTGCTTCTATTGTACTGCACTGTTTGCTGATGCAGCCATAGCCAGCGGGGATGAGGGATTCCAAATGACTGAGGGAAGTAATTTCTTCTGTTTCTGTGCTCATGCTACAACTCTGTATGAAACAGGTCTGCATAGAGACACTGAAGGCTTGAGTACTGTGACCAGCAGATCAGGTCTAGGTTTATAAACAAGCTACACAACCCTTTTATATCAAAAAGTCCTGACACTGGTTTTTTCCTCATCACCACCTGCCACCCACCACCACGATTACTTCACTAACAGGCTGCATGTAACTGGAGATGTGACTAGGATAGGTGACATTATTCAGGATGTAAACACAAGCTGAAAATTTGGGCTGCTCTTTCCCCTTGGACATTGAATATATGAATGCCTACTTAACTATTTTTTAAATCTTCTGGATATCTGAGAGTGTGTTGCCATTGTGGGTGGATATATTTCTTCTGTAACCATAAGATTTTTTTGTGGATTTTAAAAGGGAAGAGCCATGCTGTGCCTGATGCATATGGAGGAGCATGATTTTTTTTTTTTTTCCCCCCCTTTGGTTGGGTGTGTGCTATTTTTGAAGATGTTAGCTATTTATTCTAAGAGCAAAGGGATTAGTTGTTTTTGGGTCTGTTTTACTGCTGTCAGTGAAGTGATAAGATGCGCAGAAGTCACATTCAGACTTCTCTGGAGAGTGCACTAGGGACATTTATGTCTCAGAATACGCGTGTTCTTCAGAAGTGACAGCAGTTTCTTTCACAGCTGTGTCTTCAACTTGGCAATCACTTCTTTTGCCAGCAGTACTGGAGATCACTGCTTCTACTGCCTGCTGCTGCACCCTGGGGAATGAGGGTCTGCCTCCTTGTGCAACTAACATAATTTTTAGCAGTATCTGTATGAATAAGCTAAAGACGCCTTTCTCCATTGCCGTCTCTGATGGAACAGCAGCTTGATACAGCAACACATCATTGCTGCTTCTTTAGAAGAGGTGTACAGTGCTGCTAAGATCTCTAAGTATAAATTATATACTTGACTGCATTGAGGTGGTCATTCCAGTAGAATCCACTTTGGGAGCCAGGGGGATTACACCCTGGAAATACTGGAACTTTCATTACTGGTGATCTCTGACTTAGTGGAAATGGTGATTGATATGGATGAGTTCTCTTGAAGCACTGGTACTTCTTGTGAGGCAGTTTCTGCTTGTGGCCCTTGGTTGGAGCTTGGGCTAGTCAGAATTGATGACATAAGGGTTTATGTCACTGACCTCTAAGAGGCTTCTCAGCTTCTGAGGAAATGTGCTCTCTTAAAGAGCGTGAGTGCAGAAGGTCGTTGCCAGGGTCATCTTTTAGGACCTCATAAGGAAGATGACAAACACCCCAGTTTTAATTGTTTTGAGGAGCTGTCCAGGTCTTCCTGTACTGTCTTGGATACCTAAGGGTGTTCTTACTATCCAGATGGCCCTTCTTATCATGGAGGTCAAAATGAAACTTGCTGTGGTGACCATGCATTTTTCCTGCCTTGTGAGTTGTTGGAAGTCAAAAAGTTGACAGATTTTCAGCCTCTGACTGGGGCATAGCACTTCTTTTGACTCTTTCAGTTTTAATTAACTTGTGATATTGGTGATTGCACAGAAGTCGAAGCTCAGTCTGAAGATGGGAAACCCCAAACTACTTGTGCTAAGCAGAGGACTGTGCTCATTAACATCCATGTTTTTTCTTCTTAACTGATTATTGGAACTTCTATAATCACAGAGTATGAATTTATGGGTGGTTCAGCCTCATTTATTACATTTGTTCTAAATAACTCCAGAGGGAGCCCACCTAACTTGCTCCAGTTTCCTGTTGCTTTCTGTAAATACTATGGATGCCATATTCACATAATCTGCTTTCAAAACTTAACTCGGGGTCCAGTTTAGTTTGTCACATTTCATTGGCTTAAAACCCCCAAACTGTTACTCTTTCCTTCTGCATAACTGGGATGGTGTGAGACATCTGTGATAGGCTGCTTCTCCATGAGTTCACCAAAGCTGAAGCAGCACTGGTAACCTCTGAAAACCTTAATTACTCCTAACATCTTCCAAGCAGCCACCTGGAGCTTTAGCCATGGGTCTGACCTGGCTTTGTGTTAGTCCAGTGATTGTCTGCAGGAAGAATAGTGAGGCCCATCTGCTGGAACGTGGGGTGTGCAGAGGTTACTGCAGCACTGCATTAATGAATGCATGTAGGTGTGGGCTTTTGTTCCAGCTGGTAGTGCAGTTGTAGGCATATAGTCCATGGGAACACTTCCTTTGTCTTTTCCTCACCTTTGGAGTCTTCCGATATGTGCTTCTGACATTTAATGCTTTGGACTTATGATTTGCATTATATTTAGGAATGGCCTGCATGAAGACAAGGCAAAGCAAAGTGTATGTTCTAATAGGATAAATGAGGGGGGAAACTCACCTGCACTGGAATTGGTAGGGAACATGAGTACTTTAGTATCTTTTCTAGGTAGACCATGTGTTTCCAAGAACTTTCATTGTAAATCCATGCTTTCTAATTTCAGATGCTTCGATAGTATTTAGTATCTTTTATAAGCATGTGTATGCACATATGAGGGTGTTTTGCTGCATTTATTTTACAAATGCGTTTGTTTTTTACATAGAGATATGGGAAACCAGCTGTTTTCTCCAGTCCTTTTGAAAATGTTTTAAAAAAGAATGCTTTCTTGCAGTGGGAGATGGACGAATGGGATATGCAGAAGAAGCTCCCTATGATGCGATTCATGTTGGAGCTGCAGCCCCGGTTGTGCCCCAAGCAGTAAGCCTTTATGTTTTGTGTGTGTGTTTCTGTAATATCTTAGCTGTAGAGAATGCTTTGCATACATCTATATGTAAAATACTTGGTAGCTTGCACTGCTGGGAGTATCAGTGGGCAGTGTGGTATTACTGTATGGTGTGGGGTTTTTGTCTCTGTTACAATTGGGCTTCCTGTTGGTTTGATAAAGCTGTATGTTCTAATAACTGCTCTAAATAAACATATTTTAAAATCACATGTGTGCAACCCTCTATTACAACAACAAACTGGAGCATTTTATTTAATAAGATAATTCAATTTTATCAAACTCTGAGTTACAAAATTTAAGTGTATTTCCCGAGTTCCAAAGCACTGAGCCTGTTGAAAGTAAAATGATCAGCTGGAAATAGAAGCAGTGCCATTTGTTTGTAGCTTTCAGAATGGATACAGGGCAATTCTTACTAGAGAAGCTGAAGAGTAACTAGAGACTTTAGAGTGTGCATACATGTAGTCCATTTTTGTAGATAAGATTTTTTTTTTCCTCTTCCTTTTATCAGGCACATGGTAATAAATAGCATGATTTTGATATGCTAGATGCCAGTTAAGGTTTTTAAATCTTAATGAGGGATAGTGAAAGACTGGACTTTGAGGTGCTATAGACAGATTGGACATTTCCAGACAATGACCAGTGGTGGGGGAGGGTTTTTTGCTTCGTTTTTTTAAAAGTTAGCTGTGGTTTTTAGTTTGTTTTCGAGGGAGGTTTATTTGTTTGGGTTTTGCTGTTTGGATTAATTTTTTTTGTGTAGGTGTGCAGGAGGGTGTTCCAAGAAAAGTGTTGACAGATGACAAATAAAAAAGTCATTGAAAGCTTATTAGTGAATGAAACAGTTCTTAATGATAACTTTTGTTAGCAACGGGGATTGTTTGTCATGACATCTGGGAAATACGGAATTTTCCTTGAGATTACTGTGATTAGCCTCCTTTAAGTATGAAAACAAAAAAATACAAGCTTTTCTCATATACTCTGTTTACTTGTCACCTATCTTACTCATATTCATATATTTTAGACTAGTTTCATAAAAGTCACAGAATGAAAGAGGAGCTCTTGGGTAGTGAGTGTGTTGTAGACCAAATTATTCCAGGAAGAGAAATAATAAAAAGTCACCAATCTCAAATCTTATTCTGAGGGCTTAAGGGGAGATCAGTTACCCCCAGAATTTTTGATGATGGGCCTGTAGTGATGCACAATAACTATTGAACAGTTAAACAGTTTAAAAACATTGAATTTGCTGTAAAAATAATTTGTGATTTACATGTTTCCCCCACATACATAGAAAATAAAACTGCAACCAACCCAGTTAATAAAATTATTTTACTCTAATACCAGTTGTTGTACCATGTTGCTGTGATACTCTCATTTTCAGTGCACTTTTTATTTTTCCTAATGGAAGTAGTTATCTACTGCATAAAAGTAGATAGATACATAATGGGAAAGCTATTAATCTACTGTAACAAACTTTGGATCCAGCTTCTCTGAAGTGGCTGGTTACATTCTAATTTCTGTGTTGTGTTCTAGCTTATAGACCAGTTAAAACCTGGCGGAAGATTGATATTACCAGTTGGCCCTGCTGGGGGAAACCAGATGCTCGAACAGTATGACAAACTAGAAGATGGCAGTGTCAAAATGAAGCCTCTGATGGGAGTGATATATGTGCCTTTAACAGATAAAGAGAAGCAGTGGTCCAGGTGGAAGTGATTTTCTGTTCCACTTACTTCTTCCACACACATGAAAGGTGAAAGGGTGTGAATTTTAAGCAGATAGACTGCAAGGCCTGCCTTTGCTGCTGTCATTGCTTTCTGCTCCTCCATGCCATGAAAAGTGACTCAGTCTGCATTACTACATCACCCAAAGGAGGTTATGCTAAGTTTGAGTTAAATTAAAAGCAGAAGAAAAATATTGCATGGGTTGCACTTTGTCTCTTTTGGACATGTTTTCTTTAGTCTTTGGTGTTTTGAAGATTCTTATTTGTTGTTTTAAACACAGCATTTTCTAAGGTTAAACTCCACTTTTAATGAACTTTTTATAACTATTTTGCCCAATAATTAGGATGAAGTGTAAAATTTTACTTAATAAATACTGTTTTGTCCTGTAAGTTAGTGGTAATTGGATGTTCATTTTTTATTTTTCTGAAACACTACAGATGAAGAAAAATCTTTTGTGGAAAATGTAGATGATCTTGCAAGCACTTTTCCTTTAGCCTCCAAGTAGCAAAAAGTGGAGAAGATAATTCCTTCTTCCCTAAAGTATAAATGTAGTTGAGTAGTGTTCAGAAAATTTTCTCAGACATGTTATTAGAAGTCATCTGTCTCTGATGAGGCAGTATTTGTGTTTGCCAATACAGCAAACTCTAAAGGCCTTTCTAGAGGTAGGAAACCTTCCAGTTTGCTGAGTTGAACAGCCAGTAACGTAGACTTAACGCAGCTGTCAGCTTAAGCCATGCTGGGTATTAGTATGTGAATGAACAAAGCAGCAGTGCTGTGTTGCTTCCTGGCAGAAAGTGCTTGTGAATGTATTATTGGCATTTATGAAGTGCAGAGATGTGTATGGAGCTCTGAAAACAACTCTTGAGCTTTATAACCTAAATTTAGATTTTTGGCTTTTTTTTCTTGATATTCTGGAGTATAGCTTGTGATTTGAATATGTAAATACTTAGTCTAACCTATCAAAATATTCATAAAAAGTACAAATAAAGCAGTTGCATACCCCTGCTTAATGAAACCTCATTTCAGTGTTTCTTGGATTACTATATAGCCACTACGTACAAATTACTCTTAAAACAACTTCAGTGAGCTACTGCTTAGTTCAAAGCTTGTGAAGCGTGCTTGTTATTCAAATGTTTTGTATTTGTTATGCAAATGAATGCTTTGGCCTTGACTATAGCCAGTATTCCCTCAGTGTGGTACTCAGGGGTTTCCTGCCTCTTGTAAAGTTTTGGAAGCTTTCCTTTGTGGTTGGTTTCCTCCTCTGGCAAATGTTTTATTTAGGCTTGGAGTCCATGCTTCGCTTGCTCCAAAACAGAGAAGTAGTCTTCTTAAACCTTCCTTCTCTCAGAGAGGTTTTATAGATTTTTCTGCATTTCCACCTAATGTGATTATAATAGCAGTTGGGATTTTTTTGGTAGCAGCAGTGTGTGTTCATAAATTGACAGTGTTTATCCTTTGCTACAAGTGAAGGTGGGGTACTGTGTTAAGGACTAGAATTCTGACTTTTTTGCATCTCTTCTGTGCAGTTTGGTATTTCATTTTGTCTGCTAGCGTGAGAAGAGCTGTTAGTTTGTCTTTGGGCCTTCTTCAGTTGTGAATATGGTGGGGTTATTTTCCCCAGAAATTCTTACCAGTTTCTGTGCTTTCCTGAAACACTTCTTGATTTTATTTATTTATTTTTAATTTAAGAATTTACAGTGGTGTTATCAGAAAATGTAAGTGCTTAGCCTGAAGGATTGATCTACAATGGCATAGAGGCTGTGTCTTGCTATGTACATTTGAATTTTGTTCAGTCCTGGAACTCTCTGTTAAAGAAAATCTCAGAAGTCCACTTGTAACCTTCGGTATTTCTTTAATTGTCCTTTTTGTGATCTGAAGAAAATTCCCATTCCATTTTCTAGGATAACTGTCAATGCACTGCTGACCTTACAGGAGGTCACATCTTTCTTTTTTTTTTTTTTTTTTTTTTTTTTTTTTTTTTTTTTTTTTTTTTTTTTTTTCTTTTTTGTTTTCCTTATTGGTGACTATGAAGTGTATGTTCAGCCAGCTGCTGCTAAGGAAATTCCTAATTATAAATCAGCATTTGTTATCTATGCTGGCATCAAAGATGAAAGAGGTGTTTTTTCTGCACTTCCTGGATTTCAGTTTATCTTTTCTAAATTGTTCAAGATCTGTGAGCAGAGTTCAGTTAGAGACTCCTCTGAAAAAGCATCTCTCTGTAATAAAAATCTGTAGTGTATGGGAGACTAGTTGTTGTAAATCTCAAATTCATTAAACAATAATCATTTTAAGAGTAGCTCAATTCTGTGTGCTTAGTTTGTCATTCTTTTAGTTTGCATTATGTGATTTCATTCCTAATGCAGGTAACTCTTTCATCACATTGAATGAAGAATTGGTGTCCCTTCACAGAATACAATTGATAGGCTGGCAGCATTTTCCTAGGCTAGCAGACCTTTCAGTTGGCAGGAAAGAAGCTGTTTAAAGTTTTGCTGAGGCATTCATGTTTTGGAGGAGTTAGTACAGTTCTTTAATGGGGCTGCAAGGTGCTTTTGCAAAGCAGCATGATACTCTTAAGTGATGTTTGAAGTCAAACCTGCCTTCAGGTATTTTTTATCATGCTTCACTGTGTAAAACTGGAACTTGTAGCAAAAGGAAGTCTGGAGTATCTGGAAGGAAAGGATTCCTTGGATTTCAATGCATTGCTAAATAAAGCATCTTATTTGTGAATACTGTTAAATGTCTTTAAATTTAGTCCATAACTTTCTAGTTTTGGTTCAGTTGCAGTAGTATTATTTTAAGCTCCTAATATTAGTGGGAATCCTCTGAAATGTGACTCCTTGGGACATTTGGAAGTAGAATATACACAGGAACTCTATCTCTGATACAGAACAAAACAGTGCAGTGTGCCAGAGATCCAGCAGTCAATGCCCAGTTATGTGATTATACTGGTAAGGATATCCTTTCACATAGAACTTATCAATTGTTTGGGTTTTTTTACTGAAAAATAGGATGGAGAGAAGGCCTCTTGTGTTGCACAGTTGAGAACATGGCTTGATGGCTGCCTTATTGTCAGATCTTGTATAAATTAGGATCTCTTTGGTTTTATTTCTCTGTGAGAGTTTATTTAATATTTATATGGAAAGACAGTTTTAAAAGTCACAGAATCATAGTATTATTTAGGATAGAAAACACCTTTAAGGTCATTGAGTCTGACTGTTAACCCAGCACTGCCAAGTCCACCGCTAAACCATGTTCCTAAGGGCCAGTTCTACACATCTTTTAAATACCTCCAGGCGATACCTTGTCCTGCCGGCCACACTGTTGCTGATACAGAGGCGTAAGAGAATAACAACGTAAATTACACTTAGGAATGAGTCTCTGTTGCATTTTGGATTTGATTACCAGACAGGCAGCTGTTTAAAAATGTTAACAACTACTTTTGCCTTACATTTTGTATTAGTAGATATTATTTATAAATGTCATGCTAAATTCATATTTTCTGATAAAATACAGAATTATAGTGACAGTATGACCTTTCTGAGCAAAAACTTCTGGGGCTGTTACTGTATCCCACTTACCTGTACATAACACAGGATTAACACCCCTTTGAAAAATGTATTTATTAGGATATATTTTAATATGTTTCTGCTTAGAAACTCTTACTCAGTGTTCCAAGTGCCCCTGATGAGCTAGTTGACCAATTTAGTTTGAAATTAGCAGTTATTGTTTGCAGGGAATTCCTCAGGCCATGCAGAATAATGATTATAGTTCAAGTTTTTATTTTACTTTGGTAAAAAGAATCTCTGCATAAAATATTTTAGGTTAAATTTAAGAATTATGTGTTATTGTGGTGGTTTAGTCCTGACTGAGCCCAGGTGCTCACCAAAGCTGCTCCCTCCACAACGGGACAGAGGAGAGAGAATACAAAAGAAGGCTCATGAGTTAAGGACAGGGAGAGATCACTCACCAGTTACCCCCATGGGTAAAACAGACTTGACTTGGGGATATTAATTGAAATTATTACCAAGCAAAATCAGAGCAGGATAATGAGAGGTAAAACAAACCTTAAAAACACCTTTCCTGCACCCCTTCTCCCTCCTTCCTCCCTCTACCTCCTGCCCCCCAGCAGTGCAAGGAGGCAAGGAAGGCATTTACAGTCAGTTAATCACACGTTCTTCCTGCTGCTGCTCAGGGAGAGGAATCCTTCCTCTGCTCCAGCGTGAGGTCCCTCCCACAGGACACGGTTCTCCATGAACTTCTCCAACGTGAGTCCTTCCTATGGTCTGCAGTTCTTCGTGAACTGCTCCAAGGTGGGTCACTGTTCTCGGGATGCAGTCCTGCAGGCACAGCCTGCTCCAGCGTAGGTTCCCCACAGGGTGACAAGTCCTACCAGGAAACCTGCTCCAGAGTGGGCTCCTCTCTCCATGGGTCTGCAGGCCCCTGCCAGCAGCCTGCTCCAGCACATTCCCCCCAGGTTCCCAGCCTCCTCTCAGGCATCCACCTGCTCCAGCGTGGGCTCCTCCACGAGCTGCAGGTGGATCTCTGCATCCCTGTGACCTCCATGGGCTGCAGGGGCACAGCTGCTTCACCATGGTCTGCAGCGTGGGCTGCAGGGGAATCTCGGCTCCAGTACCTGGAGCACCTCCTGCCCCTCCTTCCCTGACCTGGGTGTCTGCAGGGCTGTTCCTCTCACATGTTCTCACCCCGCTCTTCTCTGTGCAATAACTTTTATATAAATGAGCCACCCCTGTAGACCCTCCCCCACTACCAAAACCTTGCCAGCCACACCCAATTCAATGATGCAAAAATGCATGTAATATATTTGATACAGTAGATTACAGAAAAAATACCTTTATTATTTCAATTTACTCTCAATTTTACGATTGATCATAGCAAATAATAAATATTTTATAATAGCACCTTTCCAGATTAAAATGCTGCAAGTCTAAATATTGCATCTTTAAAGTTACAAAGGGAGAAATAATTGGCTGCTGAAACACTGAGTAGATGCTGTATTTCTAATTCATAAAAGGCTACACTCTGAATTTTAGTTTCAGTAATGACAGCGTGTTTTTCATAGATGAATGATATATTGAAAAGAGAAAGTCCAACACTGCCTAATGACAAGAAAATTGAAGTGGATCTAAAAGAGTGAGATACAGACTTCAGATAGATTTATAAATGTTTGTTCAAGTATTTAATTTGAATGCCTTCCACTAAAGAGGTGGTGAGGGATTGCAAAGCTGTATGACTTACTTGTATCCCAAACTTACTGTTGATAAGATTATTGGTTGTTTATTTTATTTCATGACAAACTCTGTCATTTACCTGAAATGCTGCCTATTAGATTTTTTCTGAGAGTGTTTCTTAGTTTGTTGTTGGATATTCATAATATGGAGTCATATGGGAAGTGTAGAATATTCATGTGTACATTTTCCCTAGTACTAAACGAAAATTTTTCAAACTTTCTTAAATTTTTTTCTAGAACAGTAATTTTGAACTAATGACTTCTGAAATTTGCTTTAACCTGAGCTTACGAAGTTGCTTCGATGCCTCAGTTGACAGATGAGTGGTTCTCTCGCTGGAATTCCAAAGGCCTGAGAAGGACTGCTGTGGTGACTTAAACCCTAAATATATATATTGCTTGCTAAGTAGGAGCTGGTAAGCAGATTGGAAGGAGTGCATATATGAAGGTGGAGAGAAATTATGTGAGTTGTGTAAGAATCACAGCAAATAGCCATGGCCAGAAAGAATACAAATTAGTAGGTCTGTCCTGTGGCTCTAGGGGACAACAGGATGGTTTTAACAAGGAAAGAGCAATCTTTTGAGTCTCCTTTTAGCTTTGTAGCAGGATAGATTTTGTTGTATTACTGGGAGGATAGGCCTGTATCCTTATTCTTACCAGTAGCTGAAACCTGGTGGATTTCATAGCTCGGCAGCTTCTGATCCATACAAGATTGGCTCAGGTCAGCTGATGCTGGTTTGCAATATGTATTTACGTCTGCAAGCGGTTCTGCATTAGGGAGAAAGCTGACAACTGTTACCTATCAGGTGATCTGAGACTTTTCTTGAACTTTCTAACACATACAATCCAATAATGCACATTGTACATAATGAACTTACAATAATGTACATTGTAAGTTCAACTTCCATCTGTAGAAAATAAATGCTGTATAATTTTAACGCTTATATAATGGATTGGTTTGAGCTGGCATGCTGTTGTTAGATTAATGAGCAGTGAAGAGCAAGTGCAAAATCTCTTGAGGAAAGCTGATCCCCTTAATACAGTAAATGGTCTAAAAAACAAAATATGAAAATCCTTATTTTGAATGTCACATACAGGATGTAGTGGTCAGGAATATGTTAAAGCAATGAAAAATACCAACAATTAAAACATTGCCATGTTAATATAATTTATTTTAAATGATACATTTGTATAATACTTACATGTTTTAAGTAGAAGTATGATTTTGGAAAAGAAAAAACAAACCCACACTTTTAATACTTTAAGTGCATTAGCAACATTATGCAAAAACCTTGCTAACATTTGTGGCTGGGTAAAATTATTGTGTGTAGTAGTTTCAAAGTAAATACAGAATGTTTCTTAGGTTTACAGTTTCTTGATGATCTACCTTGGGTTTGAAGGATTAAGAATTGCTTCTTACAGTAAAAGACCAGGGTTTTACAAAGCTGTGAGTGTATGGTAGGAATCAGGATAAAAATCACACTCACAAATAGGGATATGAGACTAAGCCAGCAATAGCAGTGGTCATTACTTACACTTTTTGAAGTTATAAAAATTAACTGATGATGCATCTCGTGGAAGTGTTAGGGATGAATGAAGCACTTGTCCTGAATTCACTGGCACTGTATTTTAAACTGGATATCAGATGTTCGTTTATTTTTATCTGTTTAAAGTAAGCAAATACCCATTCTGTGAGATAGGCAAATATGGAGAGCTTCCAAATCTTTAGCTATAAACAGATTTTTCTTTATCCCTGCCAAGATGTGTTCTTCCTCCTCCTCCTTTTTTCTGCTGTCTGTAATTACTGTAGTGCTCTAAAGCTGTGTGATTAGTACCTTACTATTAGGAGGCAGTGCAAAGTGCAAAGAATGCAAATATTTATCACTTACAAATCACAAGGTTTGCATCCCAACTGCATTAGATAGAAAACTAGCCATTTAAGCACTAGTTTCTACAGCCTTTTCAGTTGCTTTTTAAATGTTTTGCATGCTGTCATTCCATGCTGTATGATTCTTGGAGGATAATAATGTCATTGTAACTTAAAGGTTTTGTATGTGTGCATGTAGAACTATATTTTTGTGGGTTAGTTTGCATGATAGCTGGAAATACTGTTGTGTATTGAGCCAGCAATCACATTACTGAGGTTTTTTTTCTAATTCAGACACCGTTTGCTTTGGCTAATGAGGCTGATGCACCAGCTAAAAGAAAAATTGCAGCAAACTCATTTTGAATTTATAGATCGCTTGTGCCTTGCAGGAAAAAAAAAAGGCAAAACACTTCCCTTTGAGTTTTCCAGTGTTCCTAGTGGCACAGTGCACAGCTTTCAGATTTGATGGGCATTTTGCATTAATATTAATGCTTTAGAAATGCTTAAACAAATCACCACTATATGATAACTTTATGGTTGGAATATAGGTTCAATGGGTCTCTTGTTTCAATGTGTTTTAAATTTCCTAGAACAAACCCCTGCATTTTCTAGATTCCTTGTAGTGATTTAGAGAGACTTCTTGATGCATCCTTTCTCCTAACTAGATCTCTTTTTAGCGCGCACACACACACACACGCTGCCTCGCCCCAAAGCTTTCCATAACCTACTCCTGATTTATCATAGCTCCTTCAGGAGCTAGTCGAGTTCCTCTGAGAAATAAATAAACTAAGTGGTACAAACTGCATGACAGGGATGCGAGATTGTGTTCCCAGCTTTCTTGAGAGACTGCAGCTGAAGCTAAACTTGCCTTTTTGGCAGCTACAGAGGATGGGTTTTGCCAATACTCTGTCTAGTAAGTTGGCTCAGTTGCTTGCCAGTGTGTAGCCAGCACAATTCGGATGGCAGGTGGCTGTGTTACCAGCTGTGCAGTGTGTGAGGTTTCCTTAAAGCAAGTGATCCATTAAATGTAAAATAGAGGGACCCATATTTCACAAGAAGTCATAATAGTATCGGATGGTATAGATGATATGGGATTGCTGTTGCCTTTCCTTTGGTGTTTGTTTTTTTTCTCAAATGCTTGAAGAGATTTCTGAAGTTTTGCTGATGTGCATGAGCACTTAAATGTAACCTGATTCAATATGAAAACTTGTCAAATATGATTTCCAAGGGGAGAAGAAACATAACTGCATGTGTTTTCTTTCTACAGGGATGAATTGTAAAAGCTACATCATCTTGACCCAAACATAGTGTTACAGTGGACTGCTCATCTCCAGTTCTAAAAGCTTTTTGAAAACCAACAGCATTGCAGCTTGTTTTGGACTTCGTTATACTGTTGTTATCAGCATGGAAAAGCGTGGTGTTTGTTTTATTTTTTTAGATGCTCAAGGCAAATCTGATAAAGGAATGGCGGAAAGTTTTATGTGGGCACTGTTTTATTTAACATGCCTTTATTTCACTTTCATCTGTTCAAAGTGAATTTCTGCAAAACTGCAGATAAAGACCTATAGCTTGTGAACTCTAATTTTGATGGGGGAACTTGAACACTCACTTCTCTCGGCTCCTGTGTCCCTTGGTAAAACTGCTTCTGTGCACCTTATGGCACTACGTAGGTAATACCAGGTTTTCTGTGTTCCAGTGTCTGCTAGATGCTACTAAAAGGAGATGAACTTCCTTTCTAAGCTTTTGACATGGTGTCATAGACTAGCATGTAGTAGATACAATCAGCTGCTTTTTTACCTTAAAACCAGGCATTTGTATATATTAAATTTCAAGACATCAGAGGTAGGTGGCCACTCTTATCAAACATTGCTGTTCAAGCTGGACATAACAGACACAGTTTTCCCTTTCCTTCTAAAATGGATCAATGTAATCTTGGAATTCTGTTTTGGTTTATAGCTCAGTGCTGGTGTGATACACATGGATCTAACTCTGTAAATGTCAGGTGAGGTGTGTTCCAATCACTGAACAATTTACGCAATGCTGCTTTGCCAAATAAAGTTAAAAGCCAAACGGGGATTTTGTGCTTGTAAGGAAGGTTAGGATGGGTATGTAGTCTGAAATATGGATTGCTAGGTTCTTAATAAAAAAACAAAACCCCCTTTGGTTCTAAAAGAAAGTTGCTTTTGGCAAAGCCATTTGCTGTATTAACATTCTTATAACTGTGGGCACGCAGGAAAAATTCAGGCTTTTTAGAAAGTGAATTCTAAATTGCTGTAAAAGGAATACATCACTCATGAAGAAAGAATCCTGGACTCCTAAGTACAGATAGATGCACTTGTTCTGTTTTCATACAGAAGAATAGTTGGAAGGCTATAAACCTTTTTTTCTGCCCTAAGTTTTCTGTTTTGGTACTGTAAAATGTCAACAGCAAATTGTGAAGCAGTACGGTAAGGTGGGCTGCTGTGGGAAAGGGAGGAAGTGTGTCTTCAGTCATCTTGCTCATATTTGAGCAACCAGGAATTAAAGTGAACAGTGTATTATCTTTTTTTTTTTCCCTTAATGATAGGAAGGGTTATAGAATAAAACAACCCATAGTGATCACTGCAAACAAACCCAAACCAGCTTTTTAAGGTGGAAGAGCAATAATTTTGTGATAGGATTAATCCCTGGAAGCATAAAGGTTAAAATTGAAAGGCCTCTGAATCTGGAAAAGGAACATGTTAAATAACCTGTCTTTTGAAGGCCAGCCTCATTTTTCTTCCTCTGTAAAAGATACTATATGACTTAATTTATTTAGATGTTTGGAAGCTAATGTACCACCTCCTGATCTGACTGCAGCCTGGGAGCACATGCACAAGATTAATCTTATAAAGAAATTATTATAGCGTGTATTCTAGAAAATACAATCCAGAAAAATCCACTTGCGTCTGACAAATTTGTACTAACCCACAATCAACTGTGACTCTAGTTCTTGGTGTTGAAGTGAAATATCTTAACTGATGCATGCTAACGTTCAACCTTTTGGTCGCTGTATCTTTCAGTTTGAGTTCAGCTTTATTTACATCTTCTCACTAATTTAATTAGTTAAATGAAAGATATGAGCTCAACTGTATCCAAATTCCTGTCTCTGGACACAGTGTAATAAGCTAGCCTGACTTGGAAGTGGTGTTAAAGCTGAGATCTGATGACAACTTCCTGGGGGAGAACCACTTCAGGAGGTGTAAGGCATCAGGGACCAAGGCTGGTGGGAATAGTGCACCCATTCCACTGAAGGGGTTAATGATAGTCAAGGTACTCGGACAGAAAGGAGTATCCAGGAGTAGCATTTAGGAGACGAAAATGGAAACTCCTCCATGATGGAGCAATGGTTCTGAAGTAAAAACTTGGAGACAAGGACAAGTTGAAATGCAGAAGACTTGAAGAGCTTGAATAAATGCTGTGTGAACTGTCTGAATTGCTACTTTGCCAAATAAAACAAATTGAGAGGAAGCTGTATCTAGGTGTCTGTCTGATTTTGTGATTGGTTTTGTTGTTTTTTAACCTTCAACAGGATTTCACAAGTCCAAAAGAAAACGCGTATAAAATACTGGTTTGCTAACTGACCAGAACTATGTGTCCATTTTCAGTCAATTAATGTATTGCAGCAGTTACAAAGCCTGTTAATACCACCTGGAATGTAAGTGGCGTTTTTCATGGCTGTTTGGAATTTCTCTTAGTTCACATCTGTGTGTTCTGGTGAACAGGCTCTGTGCACAGTTCTCTCTGCTGTCCATCGTTGAATCCAGCTACCTTAGAGAGTGTGATTTGCCACTTGCAAAGATTAACATTTTATCTTTATAAGAGGTGCAGTCATCTTTCACTGGGCTGTTACTATCACCTCTAAGCCAGAACAGCTTGGGAGAACAGATTGGCTGAACTCTGAGTTGCTTATCCAGTTGTTTCTGGGATCCATACAGTAGAAGACTTGGAAAGCCCATACCTCTATCTTGAAAACACACGAAGAGTTGTGGGTTCTCCGCAGAGGAGTTTGATGTGCCGTGTGGTTGCTTTCTGTTTATGTAGCAGGAATGACCTGTGTACTTTTTCTGTTCAGACTGGTCAGCTGGCTTGAGGCCACAGAGCCCGTAACATGACTTTTCCTGGAGGGAAACCAGCACACAGCACGTGTGCACCAGTGCTGCTGATTAAGCCACCTGGATGATTCCTGAAATGTTTCGTAGTCATCGAGTTTGAAACGGGCAATAATGCCTGGAGCCAGGGGGGCTCTACGTGGTAGGCTCTGGAGCTTCCAACTGGCAGCAGTTCTCTCCGCATGTGCAGTGGTTTTGTGACAGGGTGACAAGCTCCAGAATTTTTGAGTGTGCAGGGACTGTGGAATTAACCATCAGCACAAAGAGGTAAAGTAAAATACTCAGAGGAAAATTCTGAACTAGTACTCTCCTTCCTGCCAGCAAGAAGGATGTTAACCCGTTCTTACAGTAGCAGTGTTTTCTTCCTTTTAGTCATTAATGTGGCCTAGGTTGTGCTGCTTTTGATTTAAATGCAGTTCACAGAAGGAGGACTTCTTAATTTTTCTTAATTCCTTCTTAATTTTGACATGATAAAAAGGATGAGTAATGCAAACCACGCTCATGATTTGTAACTTTGGTTCTATTTAGCTGATTTTGAACATACTAGGATGCAGTTCAAACGATGAATAATTCTAGTTACTTTTATGGAACCCTTGATCCCTGTCCCAAGCAATGTGGAAGAGGTATTCTGCTAAAGTGAATGAGGGGTGGTCCTGGTTCAGAGAAAAGGCAGATGGTGAGGTCACACAAGCACATTGTGCAGAATCAAACAAAAAAATTCAGAGGGGAAGTGTTGCCCAAAGATGGCACAGGAGCATGCAGGAGATTATGATCTCTGAAATTGGTCTTTTGCATTTCAGGATGTTCAGACATCATAGACCAGGAAGGCTAAATTAGACTTCAAGTACTGTGGTATACAATAGATGGTTTCAAGCATGAGGTTTAAGTTGGTTTTTTGGATTCATACATGTTGCCTTTGTGGGGTCTATTTGAGTTAACTGTGGAAGATTTTGAACTGCAGACCAGTTGTGGGAAGTGCACAGACACCCTTAAGGTATCATAACCCCACTTTGCCATTACTGTAAACAATGCACACTTGTGTGCTCAGACCCCCAGCTGGCAAGATTTGGGGTTCCATGCCTCAGCCAGGTCTGAGGAAATGAGCATGGACTAAAATGTGGCGTTTTGCCGGCAGAGGTGATGTAAACTTTCCTCTACCTGGCCTATCTACCTCCCACACTTTATCCGTGACATACAGGGCTGCTTTGTGTTCCAGGTAGTAGTTTTTTACACAGCACAAATTCATGGTGCAGCTGATGCATTCTGAACTTTCCTGTGAAAGGCTGTTACTGTTCTCTCATGTTCTTGGCAGCGTGTTAATGAGATGCTCAGCAGGATGTGCTTGGGAACTAAAACTGTATTTCTTTAAATTATTAATTGAGTGGACATAGCTATTGCTGAAATATGTATGGAAGAGATCCAGCTGCCCATTGAGAATTGACTGAAAGCTTCAGGAAGGAGAAATGAAAATAACTCACTTTGTGTCTCATCACACCAAACTTAGAACTTGAGACAATCCTGTGACTTCTTAGCAAAACATTTTTAGCAACAACAGACTGTTTTCATAAAGACTGTTGATGGAGTTACTCTGAGATCTCACTTCGATTCTCTAAGGTTTCTTTGTAGTCCAGCCATTTTCATCATATGCTTCTGAGCAACTGACCTGGTAGATACTCTTGAAAACATTCCTTAATGCTTCTGAGAAGCTGAAGGCCTTTTTTCAGCCATGTTTGGGCTTCTGTCAGAATTTTATGTGTTTGTACTCTGAACAGGCCATATTTCTTGTTTATTATGTTCTGCCAAATCCTTTTTCAGTTATAATGGAGAAGGGGCATCTGAGATAAATCAGTAACTTTTATTGCAAGTGCCTTATGGACTAGGAGGACACTCTCGAAGGCCTCGGGTTAGGAAAATGGGTGATTCAGAGCACCTGCCAAGGCTACTGCTCTGATCAGAGCTCTAGAGAAGCTTGTCTTCTCTGAATATAGAGGCAGCCTCAGGATAGTCATCTCTTGGGCATGGAATCAGCCTTCAGGGATCCTTTCCCTATAGGCCCAAGCTTCCATTGGGCTGCCTGCTTTCAAGTGTTTTCCATTCCTGTACTCATTCAAGTTCCCTGCTTCCTCTGTGTCTGTGTTGTCCAGTCATTTGGTTTGAGTGCAGAAATCTTAAATGCATCTCTTTAATGCCTTAGGATCTGGTAGTTTTAAGAACTATGTTAAAATGTCTTGCTCTGCCCTCTTTAGAACAGGATTATATATTTCTGTTGGCCAAGGAAGCTGTGACTCTCAGTCCTTCACCAAACCTTTCTGCCTTGTCTGGTTTCCCCCAGCTTGCTCAAAATACACTTTTCATTGATTTATGAGTGGTTTATAACTGTCAGCCAGGAGCCTTACAACTGCAAAAATTAAAATTTTAGCAGGTGTATTTAAAAACTTGTTTCTGAAGTGTGCTGATGCAGGTGTTTCAGGGCTCCAGTGCAGAGTGCAGCTCACTTTTTCAGTTGTTTTAAGTAACTCTTACTTGAAAAATATAGAGCAGTTACTCTTACACAATTTCCCCCCCCCCCTTTAAATATTCCCTGTTTACAGCACGTTTCGCTCTTAGCTCAAACTGATTGTGTCGTGGGCTCTTTTACATATTGATTACTCTGTGTTTATTGCCTCTCTCTGGTCTTTATGCTCATCAGCACTCTCTCAATCTTCTATAGCTTTTCTCTTTGCTCTTACTCTTTTAGCTTTTGCCGTTAGAAACTGAAAAAGCCCAGCTCCTGATGCACATGAAAACAGCCAGCACAGACCTCAGTGATGCATGACTGTGGATTCTTTTGGGGCTTACTAGAAAGTCTCTCCCTTTGTTTTTGGGTGGCGTGTTTGCGTTGCTATTGGTTCATGTCTCTGACTGGCTCTGTGCAGTTTGGGATTGAAACTCTTACGCTTTGAAAAGCAAATGGAGCATCACACTGACCTATTTCAGCCTTTTTGTTTTGCAAATGTGCTCTTGGAACTGCCCCTGCTATTATCCTACAGTGCTATGGAATGATTACAGTGAGATATTCAGGCTAGGATACCCTGCAAAAGTGGGCAGCAAGCAGCCCATATTATGGAATAAAACCCCCTTATTTCTAAATATGGATCAAACCCAGGTAAGTATTATATTGTTTGCTACTCTGAAGTAATTTGTACCTTTAAGCTGTCTGAAGGGCAAAACAGTTTTAAAAACACCAGTCTAAGTGAAATAAGCATCTTGATCAACATTAAAATACACTGACAAAATAAATTTTAATGACCTCTCCTAATACACAGAGGAGCAACATCCACAGGGCTATGCAGTCAGAGTAGTCAATATTCTCTGCTCACCTGTCTAAGATGCTGGTAAGAATAGGTGGACTGAGCATATTCACAGGTATGTAGATAGACAAACATCAGTGTTTAGGACAGGAAAAACAGATCTGACAGACTTCAAATAGTGACAGTTTTCACACAGAGTGCCTCGCTTCAGCTACAGGATAAACACTCGTGGGTCCCTTCTGACTCAGAATATTCTGTGATCTGTGACTCTGTAAAACTCCCCAGGCTCTGGAGTCTGCATAAGAGGCCATGAATGCAGTTTTAACAATGCAGCCATGAAGATAAGCTAGAAGCACTGCCTGCTCTGAGCACTCCTTTGACATCACAGGGAGAGCCCCAACCTTGGGAGTGCCTGGGAAGGGGCTACTGAAGTGGTGTCAGCAGGAGGCAGTGGCTGGGAGCTGCCTGGGGAGAAGGGGAAAAGCATCCCAAGTATGTTGACAGTATTTTCTGCTACTCCCAGGAGTGCTCTAGCTCAGTAGTTCAGTATGACTTAAAATCAAGTAGCATGAAAGCTATTAAATGCAAACACATGGTATTGAGACCAGTGTGAGTGTTAATTGCAGGAGCTGCCAAGCCATTCTGTTTCTTTGCTAACTGTGTCTTGCTCTCCATCCAGCTGACAATGCCCCCAGGCTCTCTGCTACGGTGAAAACTATTTTATTTCACTCCAGCCGTGGAGTTTGCTGTTGCCTGGGAAGTAACAAGCCTCAAGCTGGTGGCCTGGGGGGCAGCAGCTGTCACCATCTCCCCTCCCAGAAAGAAGAGTCCCTGGGAAGGCTGTGGCAACTCTAACTCAGCACTAACCACACTCCTGTACCATGCTTGCTGTCTGCTGCTCTCTGCTTGGAGGCGTTCATTTTCAGCTGTCATATGTGAAATCCGTGAAGGTTTATTCCACTAGCAGCAGCACAGAAACAATGCCTGCAGTTGGGTGAGTGGAAAGCTGAGCGGCCTCTTGCACCATGGCTGTACTGGCTGGCTTGTGCTTTGTGCCAGATCTTGCCGTTGTCCTGCCCAGCAGAACAAAACCAAACCTTTTGTTCTACTGCTGGCTGTGTGCCAGGGTAATGGGTTTTGGTGATAGGAGCACAGTGGGTGCAGTAAGAAAAGACTACTTTTCTTGCCGCTTTGGTAAGGTGGTGAAGGACGTTTAGGTATTTAATTAAAACCCAACGCAAATTTCGGTGATGGAAAATAAGACCCCAACCAAATGGGCAGTGAGTCTTCCCTAGAAGGCTGTATTTAAAATGTGGTCTTTTGGGTCTTGCGCTCTTTGCCATGTCTGCTGTGGGCTGAGATGGAAGAGAGGCCGTACTCCTAAACTGGAAATGGGCAGCATCAGCACATGGTCTCCTGGACCCACTGTACACTGAAGTACAAACAACCAGACTTTGCCTCATGTGGCACGAGCAAGGAGCACTGGAAACCAGATTCCCTGTGTGGTTGGCACAGCTGGCTCTGCGACTGCTGTCCTGCTCAGCTCAAGCACTGCTTGAGAGACAGGTCACGCAGGTAGACGCCTCGTCCTTCTCTGTCTCCCTGAAACAAGTATCTCAACAACTCCCCCACCATATACGTTCCAGCTTCTTATAAGGCTTTTTCACAGAAAGGAGAAATGTACTTCTGTCTGCTCTCAGAATGCAGTCTTGTAGCACAAAATTTAGCTGGTAACTGAAACTAAAGACAGTGCAAAAATATAAGAATAAAATAGGTTTATTAGAGCTATTTTACATAAAGTAATCAAGAACAAACGACTTGAAGAACTATTCGTATACCATGGCAATATTTTTGCTGACTCAAAGTTACTGAAGTACAAAAGACAACATACAAAACGATGCATGCCTCATTTGACTCTGGTTTTATTGGGACCCATGAGGAATGTGACATCCTGGCACAGCCAAACAAGACAGACGGCACAGTGTGTGTGTATATATGTGTATATATAACATGTACTGTACACATTTTACTGGTAACACATCTGCAGTTCACTCACACATATCAATTACTTGCTCTAATTCTATGAGAATTTTTCTGGGGTGAGGGCAGATCACCGAAGCTTTCAAGCTTTGCAGGGAGCTATGGGATAACCAGCAGGAACCCTACACTCCGGCATCTCGGGTAGAAACTGCTGTGTGCTGCGTTCTCACGCTGTGGGAGGGTGGTGGGCTGGGTGTGGAAAAGGCTGAGCAAGCCCTGAGCTCCAGGGAGAGACACAGTTTGGGGACTGTACATGGAATCATAGAGGATTTGGGTGGGAAAGGACCTTAAAGATCATTTAGCTCCAGCCCCCCTACCATGTGCAGGGACACCTTCCACTAGACCAGGTTGCTTAGGGCTCCATCCAGTCTGACCTTGAACACTGCCAGTGGCGGGGCATCCACAGCTTCTTTGCGCAGCATTACACGACTGCTGTTGAGCACTGGGAAGTCCAAGCTCATCCGCTGAGGAGTTGCATTTTTCATTTCAGCATCTAGCAAGCATGGCTGTCTGCTAGCAGCACAGAGGTTTAAACCGAGTGAAAATAAGACACTTTTTTCCTTAAATCTCAATTTTCTTTGCAAAAGCTGGTGCTTAGATAGCAATTGCTTTTAATTAACAAAGCAAGACACATTCTTTAATGAAAATACTCCCAGTGCATCAGGTGGAAAGAACACAACTGGTCTCTGCAGGATGACGAAGGAACGCGCTGGCTGGAGCATCCCGATCCCCACAGTGGTGGCAGCACTGAGAAGAGCAGGCTGGCACAGGCTTCCACCCATGCCTTGGCCAGCACAGCCGGGCTGCAGGGCCTTGGCTGCTCCAGTGCCCCGGCCCTGGGACACACTTGACCCCGGCTGAGATCCCAGCTGCTGTGGGGAGGGCAAGGGCTCCCCACATTCAGTTTGGGGTCTCCCCCCCTTGCAGTGTCTTCTGCATAACAATCAACTGGAACTACTCTCTGGAGCCTGAATGCTTCTTATTTCTGAGCAAGGATATCTACCCACTTTTTATATTATCACCAAAGGGGAAGAGTATGTTCTTCATCTCGTAGGCTTCTTCTACACGTGAAAATTAACTAAGGATTTTGGTCCTTTTATAGAGGCAGAGATTCATGGACAGAGGAGAAAGGGGAGAAAACAACTGACCCAAATCCAGTTTTCAGAGATACATCCCGTTGATGAGGTAATCGGACTCTTCAGATGTAATGGGTCGAGCTTTTTTGAGCTTCTGTTTCACTAAGCGCAGTCTGCAAGCAACCATAAGCAGCAGCAAAGCAGTGATTGCCAAGCCTAAGGCTAAGGGTAACACAGCACCTACGATGAGGTTAAGAGAAATTACATTTTATTTAACACAGTGAGATGCTGGTAGAGAAAACCTGAAATTTTTCTTTAAAAATACAGCTAGTCTATCACTTAGATGCTGGTAATTGGAACAACTCATGCTATGAAACTAAACTGTGCGATCATGTTAGAGACAGTTCAGACTATGTAACTACATTATTCAATTCTTGACCACTTTATCTCTATCTATAGCACCTGACTGAAAAACTGACGTAATTCAAAATGAATTCACATGGTTGGTCTTACCTGTTTCTGGGACTGGGCGACCACCTCCAAGCTGATCTCTCTTTGGCACCATTATGCCATCCCCATTTTTATCATCTGTTCTTTTCCCTGAGGAACTGTTATCTGCACAAAATCAAGCAAGATGAATGAATACTGCAGTTGAGTGACTCAGGAAGTCTTATCCACAGGACACTAGAATGAAATAATGTGAAGCGCTTAAACTTAGGGGGAAAAAACCAAACAAAAGAACAGTTTAAGAACTTCTGACTTCAACTGTATAACTTGAATTTTTGAAATAATGTGAAACTAAAGCTAAAATGTAAATTCAATTTTGCATCCTAAACCACAATGCATCTCAACTGAAAGCAAGGGCACTTTGACTGTGCTGTGATACGTTTGCTGGCAGCTTTCAGAACTGTGACAGAGCTAGCAGAAACATGCCATGCTACAAGATCTGTAGAATATGAATGTGAAATGTTGTAACTGGAATTACATGTAGTGGTGGGTGTTAAGGAAATGTTTAAGTCAATTAGCTTGGAACGTGCACTGTGTGTAAGTCCCACCCATCACCACCAGCTCTGAAGAGCTGCAGAAGGTGTCCCTGGCAGTGGCAGCAGCAAATGCACATGATTGCTAATTTAAGCTTAAATTGTTTCATTGGTACTTCATGAAGTCCATGCTAATGTCCCCACTCTGGCCCAGGCTCTGGCTTTGTTGCCCTGCTATTTTGGCTGGGGGTGTATAAACACTAACTTCACCTGCAGGGAATGCTGTAGAAACAAGCCATGGCCTTCTCCTCGTTGGGCTCCTGATGTCCTGGCATGTAAAGTGGACTTGAAAAAATGCTAAGAAGTAAATGTACTGGCCTTAAAATACCTGTATGGTATCAGAGCTGTGCAAGACCACCTGAATATAACTGACACCAAAAGCAGCAGCTGTTTTCTGCTTCTGGTTTTCGTGAATTAAACTAAATGAATATTTGTCTTTATTTTGGAAATACCCAAAAGACATCAGCTCTTTTTAAGAGCTGCTCCAGCCTGAATCTAAATGCCTGTTTTAGAAATTTGTTTCCTTTCCATATAAGTAAAGGGAATATTTAAGTCAACTGCTTATAAAGACATTCAGCAAATATGGAGAGAAGTTTAGTGAGAAATTTTTGCAAGGGTAGAAGCATAGAATCCCTTCAATAAAGATTGTGGGGTTTTGTTAGAACTTGTGGCTCTTCTTTACATGACTGGAGAGACTATCAGAGTCAATGCTGCTCAATCTTATCTGTTATCTCTAGAACACAAAGAGCAATTTCCCCAAAGAAGTTGAGGAGCCTGGCATAAAGCATATTACATGGATTTAATTTGGTTTTCACTTTCTCTTGATTTCCTAGTCTGTTCCGAGGAAATTGCAATTTACAGCCCTTTCCAATTACCCTAAATTACAGATCTAGGTTACGGCTACTGCTGTGGGCGCCTTCGCAGTAGAAACATGACTAAGACTTGGGCACTCAGTCAAATGTTGTAATCCCAGCCCTGAACAGCACTGCACAACAGCTGGCACGGGCAGCCTGGGAGAGGCAGAGACCCTGTGCCAGGGGAATGCAAAGCTGTTATGGTGATTTATTCACTTGGGTTGGCTGTGCTGGGGAGTGCAAATCTTCAGGCTGCTCGTGTATTCAACCCGTCAGCATGACCATGTTTGCTACTGGTCACTGCTGCTTAGAAACCAGCCCAGTGCTCACTCCAGAGTGCTGTGTTGCTACTGAGTGTTTTCTATATTCATCTGCAAGTGCAGCACTACGAGAATATGCAGCTGGGCTTAAGAACTTCCCTGGAGAACGACACTGGGGCTATTTGGAGGCAGCCGTGCAGAAATGCTGCACTGGCCTTTGCAGGAGATGCAGTCTGGGTTACTTTAACATGGAGACATGTCTGCAGAGAAAGGACTCCTTTATTGACATCAAATGCCTCTTCCTCCATCCACTCCCAACTTAGAAAGAAGATGTTTGGCCTTTCAGCTTGGGCAAAAGCAAACCATGAGTCCGTTGCAGAATACTCAGTGCCCTGAGTGTCTGAGGGGGTTAAGTTGGACTTGGTGTTCCCCTGGACTTGCCCTGCTGTAGAGGAATCCCTCTGAAAAGGCAGGAGTGCAGAATGAGATTTACCCATTGTCAACAATCAGTGATTTTTGGGTTTTGTTTTGATTGGTTGTGGTCTTTTTCTCTTTACTGTGAATAGATCCCCTGTTAGGTCAGGCAGAAGTTTTAAACAGTCCTTAACTTGGACTTGCATATTTTCATACTTTAGTGTAAATCCTTAAAAAATTTGTATCAAGTCAGAGCCAAGCACGAAGGACCATTGTAAAGAAGGTTAAAAGAAATTTGGAACAGAGAAACTATTATGAGAAAATGGATTCTGGCAAAAAGTTCTCCTAGTATCACCCTCATAGGCAGAAAGCTCATATATCTGCTACCAGGAACTATCTCACAGTCTAAAACATTACAACTTAGCCCAACTCCTTTGGAGAAAAGGAGAAAAGATAAATATGATCATACTGGACAAGAAGTCCCTTTATTAGAAATCTTTATTGAATTCGCAGAGATGAAAGCTGTTTATGGAGAGGTAAGTAACAGAAGGGACATGCCTTTACTCGTACTTTAGCCACCAATAAAAAACCAAATGTAAAAACGAAAACAAAGGAACTCCCCAGTCCTACAATGTCTCGGAAAAAACTTCTCTTCTTTAAAAATCAACTGAAAGCTCCTGTAGCAAGCATCGAGTCTAGGAGCCAGCTGGAATGTGCCACATGCTGTCTCCAGTAGGTAAAACTTTCACTTAGTCTGCCTTGCAGTCACTGGATTTAAGAGCATCACATTTTCCTTCCTGGATTGTATTTCCATGATGATCTGAAACTGTCAGCTGAGAATTAAGAAAAATGTAGCCCTGAATAGAGCACTCACAAGTGAAAAGCCAGAACCTGTGCTGCCACTGTAAAGCCATATCCCCTACTTAATACCTTAAGTAGACAGCTTTTCACCATAGTGACATTAAAACCTCTAAAGCTTATTTTCAAAATTTATGTAAAATAGTATATAAGCCTGGATGTTCGCAATGTCAGCTCCAGGCCAGCAAGAACATGATTGCCTTGGTCCAACAAAGACATTTACAGTGACTCAGAGGCAGAGGTTCTACCTTGGCACCAGGAGCGGTAGACAGTCCGTCCCAAAACAGGATTTCTGCCAGTGGAATTGACGAATTTTTGAGGCTGCTTGTATGATTTCTACTCAGCGCTGCAGCAGCTGCAGCACCTCTCCTCAAAAATGCATCTAGCAATTGCCCTCCTGGACATGTTTCCAGATGAGCTTTATGGAGCTGCTCCAGCATTTCTGTGCCTCTCATTTTTGTATTACACAATTATTAGATTTGGTCTGTAACCTCCTTGAGATGGCAGTGGTGGAGGGAAATCTAATTAATGGATCTGGGTGGATTTTTAGGAATATGTTAGATGCCTGTCTCCTCGACTCCATAAAGCCTGTGGTGCTTGCTAGTAGGCCTCTCTGGAGCTCCGTGAATCATTAACACACAGCGTGGGACTCCTGTGACGTCTAAGTGTCTGCAGGAGAAGACAGCAGCTCAGAGCAGGTTTTGCAGAGCCATTTTTGGCAGCTGCCCTTTGGACCCATGTATCTAGCATGTACCTAGCACCGCTCCATGTCCCACCCCATGCACCCTAACTATAATTGATCCGTAGGCGATTTTAAACCTCGCTGAGCTGTTTCCTGCTTTTTTTGGTTAAAACTATTGGGCTTCTGGGTCAGCAAAGACTAGATCCTTCTATTCCACAGGGAAATTATTAAGCATCTAAAATTAAATTTTGACTGAGCCTTGTCAAAAGAGCAATATTAAACCCACAAGAATTAAACCAGCTTGAAATCTTGCCTGTTGGGAACTAGAAGATTACAAAAGGTACTGGTAGTATACTAATCACTGAAGCCCCATCACACTTCCTCAGTTTTATAAGAATCTTTTTCTTTGCTTGCCTACTGCTCTGCAAAAGGCTGCCTTTAGAGCAAAACTGGTGCAAGTAAGTTACTACGCAATGGTAAACACAGAAAATGATTGTGCAAAAGTGCTGTTATGTTGTACTTCCAGTTATAACCCCTGATTATCAGTTGCTGAAGGTGGTGACCTCAGGTCTGGTTTTACACCTGGATTCACAAGGCAAATGGGTTTTGAGATCGACTTAGCAGCTGACTTCCCACTGGAACCTGCAAAACCCTTTGGAAATTTGATGTTTAGTTTGGGTGGTCCCATATCAGACGTCACTCAGGACTATGTGAGTGAGAAGGGTTTGGAGCAGACTTCAGAATTTTCGTCATTCCAATGAGGAGCACTGAGATCATCTATACTGCCAGAAAAGGGGAAAACATTTGAGAGAGGATTTTTCTATCAGTCTCTACACATTCACTGAGGCAGTCAAATTCTTGAGAACATTGTTTTCACTCCCTTTACAGAGTGTTTCCTTTTCAGAGTTTTCACTCCCTCTGCACTCCACAGATGAAGTACAAGGACCTGAAGGAATGTCCAGGTGCCAACCAGGGCAGTGCCCTTTTCCGGAGTCGGCAGCAGAGGGCATTGAGCGCTGCTCTGTTGTAACTGGAAAATAAAGCTGGTTATAAATAGCTTGGGGCACATGAATCAGTCTAAACCATGAAGAAATAAAAGTGGGGCGTTTGTACTGATTTTAGGCTCTGTGCACACAGTTTTGCTTTCATATGATTGCTATTTCAGATCACTGTAATTCATCAGCATGAACTTTAAAAGACACATCAATTTCATTGCAGCTTCTGGAGCTTTACCAAGGCCAGGCAGGGCTGGGGCTCTGCCTGTAACATCACACAGTGACTCACTACAGGCTTGCAGCCACTGTGCAGAACAAGACTGGGGACTCGTACATGGACACCTGAGGTAGCTTGTTACCAAAGCTTGAGACTTTTCTATAGTGATGAAAGACTTCTCCTGCCCTGGAGACAGAGTTCAGAAAAAAAAAATGCCCATAATAGTAAAGATATTAGTTCAGGGAAAAAAAAAAGGGGAAGTAATACTTAGCATCAGGAGAAAAGCAATTACTCTCACACAAGCTGAACAGTACTTTAATATGTTCTCCTGAAGTACACCCCTACAGATTTAAAGAGCGTACTACATCAGCCTACACAGCTGAACCTGATGCAGAATTTGTATTTAGTTCACTGCACATTTTGTTCCTTAGACTGTATTATTTCCCTAGGATTCCTACATTTTAACTTTCTTTTTGTACTTGGTAAAAAACAGACTTGACAATAATAAATCAAAACCTACTTAGAACTTCACTATTACAGGTTTCTTTTGTATTTATTTACATTTGAAATTTGTTTTCCTCTTAGCCAGGCACCAAAAGACAATTAAATTAAATATAAGGTGCAAGACACTTCCTTTCTCTAAGGAGAATGATTTATTGAAACTGATTCAATTCTTACCTGGCACAAATCCACTGATTTGTTTCTTTGGTCCCTGAGAAAGCGATTGGTTAGACACGTCTGCATCCACTGAGAGAAGTGGTTGATTTCTGGCAGTGGCTTTCAGGGTGTTCTCTGCAGAGTTTTCCTCTGTGTTTTCAGTCAGTCCTGCAGTCCTTTGCTGGGTAGTGCCAAGAGCTGCATGTGTCACCGTCTTCCGACCCGAGCTGACTGTTAATAGAAACAAAAACTTTTGTACAATGTTGAAGGGAAAGGAAGACTCTCCAATATGGGCCTTGAGGCAGAGGAAAAAACTTCCTCAGGCTCACACATATGATGAAATGTGAGTCAGAGATACCTAACACCTGCTCACAAGAGTACGCTCATAACCTCTACAGTCAAATCCAGCAACTAAAACATAATGAAAGAGTGGTTAGCCATTGTGCCCATTCACCCTCTGACGTTTTTTGTTCATTTAGCTGAGCATGGGCACATGCTGAGGGATGACTAACGAAAGCAAACAGCGTCATGGTGAATCAACTGGATCCTCTGCGTGCCCACAGTGTTTCAGATTCTTGCAAGGTGTCTAACAGCCGTGTGGAGGGTACCTCTGAGACACCCTTTCAGACAGAGACCATAGTTCTTGTTTCCAGAGTCATCATGCAAGTGAAAAAACCATCTTTTAACTGCTGAATGCAAAATCTGTCACTTAGGGACCCTTGACAGTCTTAATATGCTTTGAAGAAAATTTCTGAGCACCTGCTGTATGTGGATATTAAACCTTCCCATTTGTTAATTCCAATGAAAGTCTGGGAGCAAACTGCTTGCTCACAGGGACAGAGGCCACAGAAGCGGCACCATCCCCCTTTGGTCATTCAGGCTGTGGTTACTTTCACAATCTACCATGCCAGTGTGCCCTGGCACACTTACGATTCTGGCAGAAAGTCTCGTCTGATCCATCAGGACACTGTCTCACACCATCACACGCAAACGTGATGTCAATGCAGCAGCCATCATCGCAGATAAACTGGTAGCGAGAGCAAACCCCAACACAGGCTGTTGAGAAACAATTCCCAAATTACCAGAAGACAAATCCAAGTAGTAAATACTGAGTCAGTGACTAAAATCTGAAGCACTGAGGAAGAAGCAAAACCACACTATGTCAAGAAGCACCATGAACAAGGTAGAAAGTCCAGACTCAGCTGTGTGACATCATATTGACACAGAAGCAAATAGAGGCAGTAGCTGCTCCTGGCACCTTCATCACTAGGCTGGCAATCTCTTTATTACAGGAATACTCAACCTGGAGGCTGTTGCACCTTATACCTTGTGCAGCACCTTTACAGTGCTTTGAATTCTGCTGGCCTAAGATGAAAGGAGATCTTCCTAGGCTTAAAAGATGCAGAACAGTCCTGAAAATAAATAAATGAAATCTCTGTGGCTTAACTGCATCCCTCCAACACGTAATTCCTACTACATATCCATTCAACAACAATATGTTGTCTTACATGCACACATATGTACTATATGGGATCTTTTATGGCATGTTTTCTGCAACCTAATTAAAGTACTTAAAGAATTCTTGTCATTATTGACATTAGCAATCCACTGACTTCAACACAGCACAGATCAGAACAGGACTAGGTCACGCTCTCACTAATTACTTTCACCAGAAAGAACTGACTGCTGCCTGCTTTAACATTTAGATTCCCCTGGAAATGGAGTGTATCCCTGGATGTTACATTTTGCATACTCAAAGCTTTCCTGAAACCCATTCTGATTCTGTAATTATCAAGTGTTTACATCCATGCTTTTGTCTTTCCATCAGCAGTGTAGTTCATCACTTTGCAAAAGCACCATCACGTTCAGTGCTTGATTAGTGTCGTAAGAGCAAATCGATTTGCATAAGGGAGTCACAGCCTTTGGCTGCTATCCTGCTGCGTACCAAACACTGCACCGTGCTAAGGGAAGGATGCCAGGAATGCAGGCAACTGTTTAAAACCCCTAAAACCTGAAAATGCATCTCCTGAACATCAGCCCTAGTAATAGCACAGATCTTGCATGTACTAAGGCATCAGGGACTGGTTTAGCTACAGCAGCAGCACTTGAATTGCTAACATAGCTGGGGAATTATAAAAATAAAAAAGACAGCAAATCCCCTATGTGCTCCATACAAAAGATACCCTAGATATCCACAGCAGCAAATAAATAAACTAGCAAACCTCTCTGGCTGCTTCAGCTGAATTAAACATTAATGAACACAACTCTATCATCCATTACTGGAACACAGGCATTATTAAGCAGATTTTTTTGTAATACCAGCTTATTGCTACAGGGACTACCGTCTCACATAGAGATATCATGCTGGTGCAGAGCAAGATTTTCACTGGTTCTGCTGAAAGTGGTGATAATGCTATTTAACTTTTACTTTGTGCAAAAGTAGCAGATCTGCAGTAGCAACTTGTTAATTACAATGTAATTAGAAGTAATTACATTTAAGAGCAGGACTGACAGCCACTGAAATCTAACTTACTTTTTGCCTTTTATGCTTTTTACATGTTTCTGAAGCTCAGAGTTTAAAAAATGATGGGTCAGTTCCAATTTCAGTTTCCCCAGTAGCATAAGGCTTCAATAACAACCATCAGACAGAAAAATTAAATGCGTTAAAACAAAAAATCATGCCAACTTTTAGACTCCAGACGCAGGTCAGTATTATTAGTCTGCCTCAAACATACTAGTAAGTAATTTTAACTGGGTCTTCCCTATAGCACAAGCCCTGTCATGTTGCCCACACCATCCGACTGTTACAATGCACCTGATACCTGTGTCAGTATTTCACTTTTCCAACCCTGCATGCTTATTAGCAATAGGACAAATACTCAGTGCCCGAAAGTATTATTGCTCTAACAGGCAAGTGATGCTTGCCTGTTTCCTCACTTTGAAATAGCGAGTCAAAGCTGAAAGAGACGTCACTATGTAATGAACAAGGGCAAAATAAAACACTAGAAATGGAGAATAACATTTTTGCTTCTCAAGACCCTTGCTCTGCTCTGAATACTGTACCCTGGGTGTCACAGAGGCAACAGCTCCAGTCATTTTCTCACCTGCTGCAGAGTGAACCATGGGCAGAATGGTCACAGAGACGTTGTCAGAGCTTCGCTGACCTGCAGTGTCTGTCACCGTTAGCTGGAAAACATACCCGCCTTCCTGAATGTGGGACAGTTTCAGTGTTCCTGGTTGGGGTACCTGAGTAAAGACACACAGTAAAAAAAACCCATATTGGTACAATGAATCCATCCATGACCTTCCAGGAATAAGGAGCTCATCATGCAGAATAAATACTTCTCTGCAGTCTCATCAGCCCACTCAAGCATGTATTTCAGCATGTAACATTTGATCTCCTTTTCTTTTTTGCATCCATTTGTAAAAAAACCCACACTCAACATTCAGGTACTGTTTTCATGGTATACTCTGTTACCTGGAACTGTGGATCTCAGCACTGGAGAACAAATGGACACATACCTTTAACTCAATTTTTGAGTAATTAGAAATGAGGATAGGCAGTAAAATACTGGCCGTTTGCTCTCTATCAAGTTAGTCTGTAGACAATATAAAATGGAGCTACAGAAATAAATTTTCATGCCTGAAAGAGAACAGGAATTTTTGATTAATATGGTCATAGAGTCCTAGACCTTCCATAATAGAAGAGTATACGGACAAATACATTTTTTCTCTCAGTGAGAAAATCTCCTTACTGAAATTTCTTTCCTTTTCTATTTACATGAATGCACTCAGTTACCTGATCAGACTGTTGAGAACCTTCTGATGTAGCATACGACCCCTTAGAATTTTACTCTTTAGTGTATCAAAGAAATTATTATGCTCTATAAAACACCTGCTGTTGTTGACTATGACTGCTGGGAGAGCAAACGTGGTGTTTAAAACTCATGAGCCATGGAGTCCAAGTCTCTTCTCGGTGCAGAGCCAGGGAAATGCCACTGACTTCTGAATACGCCACCACTCTTCCCAGAGACCTCCGTGCTTTCCTTTTCATCTTCATGCTGCCCTGAAGAATGTTGGCCTGTATGTGCTTTCACAGAAACTTTGCCTCAAAATAGATAATCAGCATTTTAAAAAAACCCCAACCTATTACTGTCCCTAAGTCTCCAGGAGCTGCGCAGCTACAGCGTGTGGGTAGCAGTCAGAGAAGCAAACTATCTTAAAGGCAATAATCAGTCATAATAGGAAAAAAAATGGCTTCCTTCTACAATATGATAAGATCTCTTTATAGCAGTCCTTCCCCCTCCTCTGCCTTCTATTTATTCTTCTGTACATAAGAGCCATGCAACAGCTGCCTTTTATCTTATTTAAACACACTCCCATTCTCCCTTGTAGCTACGGATTCATACATTATTCTCAAAGAATAAATGACACAAAATCCAGTGACTTCAGGGCAGTAACCAAAGCACTAAAGACATCAACTGAACAATGTATGAAAAAAAATCATAGTTATTAATTCAACTCTAAAATTTAAATTATCACAGCTAATCACCAGGGTACATATCTGTAGGAGAAATCCATGCTCATTTGAACACAACGGAAAAGTATTTATTTAAGCATAAATGTGTGTCAAATTCATTTTCTGTTAACAAATATAAAGAAGTCACCAAGGTTAATGTGAATTTTTCAAGTTTAAATGGATGTAAGACTTGTCTCTATTTTACAAAGTGACTTTGAGTAATATTAAAAATAAAAACTTTAAATTTTTTATTAAATTTTGTCTTGCTCTATGTTACTAAATCACAAATTAATTTTAAAAGTATTTAATTGCTCTTCAAAGAAAATAATGCTGCAAGGGGTCGGATTAACAAGTCTTTGATAACAAAGTGTTCATTTTATCCAGACAATATCTACCAACTATTCTTAAAGCTTCATTTTGGTTCACACTGTCTCACCTCCATGTATCCTTCCTGCTCTAGGTGGAGTTCCCAGTGTACCCTGGATATTGTGGGCTGTGGACAGACTATGAGTAGAGTCTGTGGATTTGAGACATCTTTTCTTTCTTTTTCTGCTGATCCTAGAGCATTCACAAAAAAGACTAAAATGAAGAACCCCTCTCTTCATGGGTAATTTTAACTTGAAACCAAAGTGCAGCAGAAAATGTATGGATAAAATACCTCATAAGGTCTTCATCATGTTTCTTTGTATCTTCTCCATAAGCACTGACAGGAGAGTGCTGGTGAAAATCCCTTATGATTTTTAGTAACTGAATTACTGAGGGGTCTCCAACTGGGGTGACAGAAGCTGAAAACCGAGTACAAATAAAGCAGAGCTCAAATACGGTAGAGTATTACAATCTACTTGTTTGCTGCTGGCTGTCCCATGCCATCCAGGATAGAGATTAACTGTGTAAGCCACTAGAAATAATCACTGGAACGAACTCCCCAGGGACACGGCATAGTCTCCTTCACTGGAGGTCTTCAAGATGGGATTGGACAGGTAAGATCATCTCATTGAGGCTCCTTGTCCCACAAACAGTTGGACCAGATGATCTTTTGAGGTCCCTTCCAACCTGGGCTGCTCTACGTTTCTGTGAAATAAATGTTCAAGTTGTACAGGCATCCTAATTTTGGCACCTGGTGGACAGATTTGAATATATTTAATACTTTTAGCTGTACATATAAAACTTGAACACGACAATCTGGAAGTAACTGGCCACGAGAGGGACTGCACACGTACCTGCATTTCAACCGATGAGTCGCCCTGCAGCAACGTCCACTCATAGTGCACAATTCCATGGTCATCGGAACTTTCTCGGCCATCCAAAAGCACCCAGTCCACAGGTGACTGCAGCACAATGTCTTGTCCTGCCTTACTCTGTGGAGGCTCATCATCTTCTTCTTCTTCAATAAAAAAAGAGAAGTTCAGTTACTTATGAGAGGAGGCTGAGTGATTTTTTAATATAAAACACATTTTTTTCTTGGTTAAGGTATTGTTTCAGCTCTTTGCAACTTCCTGAAAGAGGAACATGTTCGTTAGCGCACATTTTGTTAAGCAAAGTAGTATCTGCCTCAATTTTAGTTAATTGTCCTATGATGTCTTCAGGAATTAACATTAGAAGCACATGGCATAGAAAACCTCTCTAGGTACCTGGATGTTTCAGCAATACAACAAACGGGATTGTTAGCATCAGTGTACTTTTTTAATCTAAGTTAGTTTGTTAAACTAAGAAAAATAGGTTTAAATATGACTTACATACAGATGGCAGTTACAGCACCTTTTTTGTACCTTTTATAGTACTCTGCATAATTCAACAGGCTTCCAGTCCCTATTTATAAAGCATCATTATAGGAATGCCACCTTATTTAGCATAAGGTGGCACCCTGATGAAGCAGTGTACATGATGATTAAAAATCATCAGAGACCACCAATTTTAAGTGCCTCATTTAAGATATTCAAAGCTTGATTTTCAGAATATTTAGGATTTATAGCATTTTGCTATGTTCAAAGTACAATCCTTATTGACTAAAACTGTGAGTACTAAGTACTTTTGTCAATCAGACCACAAGCCTTTGGGTTAGACTAACAAAAGTCATGATCTGTTAGGTGACACAGCCTGCCAGAAGTGGTTTAAGTCATTTATTCTGCAATCTTCAGGCAGTGCAGGGAAGAGAGAGGGATAAAATCTGATTCTACAAGTCAGTATTTGACAACTTTAGCCACAAGACTGTATCTTTCTGCAGCTCTGCACTCAAGTTGCATTCCTTCTCTGGGCACCCTGAAGTGCCAGGGTGCTCTCTGCTCTTCAACCTCTGCAAAGGATACCCTGTAAAGGATGTTGACGTGATGCTCAGAAAAGCAATTACTGAAGACAAGGTCGTAACTTCACTCTGTGCAGGCAGAGCTGCACAAGGAAAGGTGCTTTCCCATAAGTATAGGGAATCATCCTTGCACGTGCTCTTCAACAGTATCAAGAACATGCTCAAAGCCTTGGAGCTCCTGGAAGCAGTAGGACAACTGTTTATCTCTGACTGAACAGCACAATTCTTATTTCTTGTTTTTTTCAGTAGTAGGTAAGGCATAGAAAAATTCAAGGCAAATGCCTAAAGTTAGGAAACCATACAAATAACTGAAAACAGGGTCTAATAATGGAAAGTATGAAATGGTTCTTGCTCATCCGATGACAAAGTTGCAAAAAAACTCCCAAAACTCATTGTTAATAAAACCCCAAAACTCATTGTTAATAAACATGATCATTATGGTGCCAGGGCAACTTCTATTTGATATAAATGATTTATGTACAGTCTTCACACAATTATTTACTTTACAAATAACTGTCAAAAAGAGACTGACCTGGGTTTCAAACAACACAGCCCAGTCTTCTGCTTCTACCTTGGAGAGGGGTTTTGTGTCACCTGTCTGGTTTAAGTGACTTGATCAATGCCCTGCAGGGGCAGAGATAAGCCCCACTTCCCCCAGGCAATAAGGATACTCTTCCTGGACTAACTTTATACTCCAGCAGCATGAGTTGCAAAGGAAGGACCACTTCACACTGAGTCAGTCACAGAAATTCATGCCAGCCCTTTGTTAAAGATGAGTGAGGGACCACACAGACCTCTGGTCCATAAGTACGGAGGCACCACCCTTGGCTTGTTAGCCATCAGATCATCTTCAGAAAGGTAAATCAATAGCAGAAAGGAAAATTTGGCCTGATAGAGACATATGGCATGGGAGGAGACAGCCTATTGAGCTGAAAATCCTTTTTCCACCTCAAAGTTTTAAGCAATGATCCTTAGAGAGTGAAACCTCTCCAAATCTTGGGAGTAAGAAGTCAGCATAAAAAGCTAAGGACGCAAACTCTTTGCAGGCAAACTCCAAGGAGCCACTTGCAACCACCACTCACGGGAATAAAGCACTATCAGCCACAAGTCAGCAGAAAAATCATCTCTTCTGTTTTCAACTTGCATTTAAGTTGAATGTAAATAAGCAGTATGGAACTGATATACCAGCTGGCTGCTTTCTAGAAAAAGGAGTGAAACACTTATTTCTTTGGGAGCGAACACAATAGGTACTTTTTTTAATCTTGCCTTTTATTTATTCTGTTTTCTCCATCCTTTATACAGACTTGCCCTGCCAATAATGAAGCTTCCAGTTAGCTGTCTGAATGAAGGCTTTGTTATAAAAGGTTATTTCACTGCCAGCTCCTGAATGTGTTTGATATTAGTTTACCTTGATGCTGAATCCTCCCATTGCTCACCACTAGTGATCTTAGAGATCACTGTATCCTGATGCTCAGAAATATTTTGGAATTATGAGGACACCACATCTGTGGATAAATGTTGGTTTGGTATTATAAGAAGGAAAACAGCAAAACACTCAAGAACAAAGTACTCTGAAAGCAAAAACAAAACAAAACAAAAAAAAAGGAACAGCTAAAATGTGATCACCTCATGGAAGAAAATCTTGAAATGAAAATTTCTTTCCAAAATTTCCTAAACTTACTCATGGGGTGACAGAAAGGAAAAGAGCTGTGCCTTCATCATGCTGTTGTCCAGATGGTTTTTTCAATATAATTCAAGAATGCACTGGTAATAAAACATCAGAGCAGAACAAGTCAATCTTAGTTTTATCTCTCCTGGTCTATGTCACAGTTGAAAGATGTTTGAATACAAGTTCATTCTCCTTTGTGACTTTATTTCAGCTCCAGTGTAATTGCATTAAGAAATCATAATCCCCTGTTTTCAATACCACCATCACCCACAAGGCAGACTTTTAAATAAAACCAACAGGACACAGACCAATTTGCTGACTAGGAGTTGAAATTGCCTTGCAAGTCCAGTGCTGATAGTAACAAAAGCTGCCAAAAAGGCAAAGCATTTAAGAATTCCAGAATTCAAGAACTCAAGGAATTAAAGAAATTCAAGCTTTCTAATAGGTAAAGCATCATTTGTACAATATACTATTTATATTGTGCCATAACTGCACTCTAAATTAGTTCCAAGTTTTAATAGAATTAAGGCAGTTCAAAATGAAGCCTAATTCTGTGTGACTTTGATGTAAAATCTCATCTTAAGCCCTCTATCATGCAAGTGCATACAGGCTTATGAAACACAATTATCCCGAAGCTGCTTCATAAATAATACTTTGGAACTAATACTTCTCCTGTTGAAAATGTCAAAATCACACCTTGAGTTTTTCTGGTACCTTAAGCTTGCCTCATCTCTATTGCCATAAGATCCTTCCTACAGCTCTGTAATTTATCTGCCCATGCACTTTGCAAAAATATTTAGGCATCATAATGCCTCTACAAATCGAGCCCCTGCTCTCTCGTATTTCCAGGGCATTCCCATTGACATTCTCATGAAACAAGGAGGTCTGAATGGACCTCAAGCCTGAGGTCTCCCCTCCCAAGAGAGCAGTAACAGCAGGCACATCTGGGCACTGTTTTCATCCACACCAACACCAGGTCTTCTTCCTGTTGCATGCAGTGACTAATTTACTTCAGATGAGATCTATTGCTGAGTAAGATGCAGATGACATTTGGGAAAGTATTGTCCACAGAGATAATGAAATTAAGTAAAAATTAGTTAAGAGGAGACCGTTTAACAACAGGAGGAGGGGGGAGGCAAGTAAATTCTTTGAATCAGGTGCTAGGAAACAGACTCCAAATTTAGAAATCCAGATTTGTTTTCATCTACAGCTGGTTGCTCTGGATTATGTTGTTCTTAAATATGCTTCAGTGCTGAACTAACTGCTGCCTTTGATGTGGCCTGGTTTCCAAAGGTGCTTGAGGAGAATGTCCATGCTGCCTCTGGACTACTGGTGAGGTATTCTTGTCTTTTTCAGTCTAGCTCTCAAGTTTGCAAGATGGAAAAATCTTGAATTAAGTGAGTAAGAAGCTGTCTTAGGCAATGACATTTGGACAGCACCCCCAAGAAGGGCATGTGCTTGCTCTCAGGCTATGCACCAGATTATGGCATAGCTGGGACCTGCACTTTGTGCTTTCCAAGGTGCCCAATACACAACAGTTCCTGAGGAGCTGTGACTTCTCTGGTTCCCCAGGGAGTGCGGGGCCTGTGAACATGCACATCCCACTGCCTGGCTCCCAGCTCCCAAGCCCAAACACCCTCAAAGCCCTCTGAGAATCACAGAATCGGTCAGGTCAAAAGGGACCACAGTGGGTCATCTGGTCCAACCTCCCAGGTCAAAAGGGACCACAGTGGGTCATCTGGTCCAACCTCCCTGCTCAAGCAGGGTCATCCCAGAGCACACGGCCCAGGATTGTGTCCAGATAGTTCTTGAGTATCTCCAGCGAAGGAGACTCCACAACCTCTCTGGACAATCTATTCCAGTGAGCGGTCACCCGCACAGTAAAGAAGTTCTTCCTCATGTTCGGCTGGAACTTCCTGTGCATCAGTTTCTGTCCGTTGCCTCTTGTCCTATTGCTGGGTACCACCAAAAAGAGCCTGGAAGCATCCTCTTAGAAGCCCCCTCCCCTTAAGGTATTTATATAGGTCCGTAAGGTTCCCTCGGGCACGGCCAGGCCGCCTCTCCCGGCCCGGGGAACCCCGCCGAATGGCACGGCGCAGCCCGGCTCTCCCGCCCTATCCTCCCGCCGGCGACTCCCCACGACCCGGGAGCGGCTTCCCGGCGCCGGGGCAGCCTCACGGACGGCGCCCGCTCCCCGCCGGCGGCGGCTTTGGGCCCTGCCCCCCCGCGCCGAGCGCCGCCATCTCCCTGCCGCCTTTCCCCCGCGCAAGCCGCTTACCCGCGGGCGGCGGGGCGATGCCGGCGGTCCGGCGGCTGTAGGAGCTGTAGCCGCGGTGCGGGGCGAAGCGGCAGACGGGGCGGCCGCGGTGCGTGCAGTTGAAGAGGTAGCAGCCCGGCTCCGCCGCCGTGCCCCGCGGGCGGGCGGGCCCCTGCACCACGGCCAGCGTGCAGCGCGGCTCGGCGCAGCAGGCGTCCAGGCACTCCCGCCAGCCCGACACGGCGCCGGGCGCCCGCAGGAAGGTGGCGCCGGCCGCGATGGAGTCCTTGGTGCGGATGATGGAGTCGGGCCTGGCGGAGAAGCTGCCGCTTCCACCGCACCGCTCCCCGCCGCCCCCTCCGCCGGCGGCCGTCGCCGGCGGTCCCGGCTCCTCCTGCTGCAGCTGCCGGCGGAACTCCTCCAGCAACGTCTCCACGCCCGAGATCTGCGAGCGCAGGTCGGCCAGCGGCGCCGCGCAGCGCCCGCCCGGCAGCACGGCCCGCCCGCCCAGCGCCGCCAGCAGCACCAGCACCA
>VWPU01013342.1:0-38177 GCA_013398955.1 Callaeas wilsoni | reverse complement strand
GGGGCCCTGGGCTCCTCTTCGGATAGCGGCGGGGCTTCGGAGCGCACGCCCCGCAAGAAGGAGCCGCCGCGGGCCTCGCCTCCGGGCGGTGTGTCCGAGCCGTCGGCCGTCGGGGCCGCCCCTGCGCCCGGCGCCGAAACCACCGGCATCGCCGAGACCCCCGAGGGCCGCAGGACCAGCCGCCGCAAGCGAGCCAAAGTAGGTGTGGGGCGGCCCGGCTGCGGGCCCCGCTGGCGCCTCGCGCGCGATGTGCTCGGGCCGCCAGGCCCCGGCCCTGCTCGGGGCAGCCCTGCCCCAGGGCGCCCGGGCCCCGGCCCTGCCGAAGGGCGGCTGGCATGCCCGGGACCGAGGGCTCCGGTGTCCTGGGTGCGGAGGACAAACACGCCGGCGCACATTGGCTTAAGATTAAAATCAGGACCCCCTGTTGTCGTAGCTCACCTTCGTGGGCTCTAGGGAGGACTCGTGCCCTGTCATAAAGGAGAGCTTTTTGCAGCTGTTTAGGAACTTGTGGTTCCTGACCGGATACCGAGCAGTAAAAACACCCCAAATTCATGGCAGGGCATTGGAGGGCTCATGAGCTTACATTTTATCAGCAAATTATTCTGTTACTGTGGTATATGGATGCAGCCTCTCGAGGCTCGTGTGTGGGATGATGCTGGTTTTGCAGGGTTGTGAAGGTGATGGCCACGCTCAGTCCACTGTTCCTCACCTTCCCCCCATTGCCATTGAAGAGCCGAGTCAAGGCTGTGTAAGGGTGAGATTTAGCAATGAAATCTAAAGGCTGTAAAGAGTGTCCAATAGTTTGAGTCTGTAGTACATAATTCTCATATTTGAGAACATTACCTTTGCTTTTGTGAAACTTTTTCTTGTAAACCTTGTTTCAGAAGATACTGAAGATCTTCACTGTACCCGGGGTTGGGGGGTTTGAAATGGAGCTGAAATTACTTTTTGGATCTCTTTTGTCCTGTGGCATTGAATGTGGCTCTTCAGAGCCTTGTGTGATTTGATAACTGGACTGGTCCTTTGCACACAGGAGCTGTTGGGTAGATCAGCCTGGTGCATCTTTAAATCAAAATAAGGTAGGTGTAGACTGGACATAAGGAAGGCATTTTTTACAGTGAGGGTGTCGAGGCCCTGGCACATGTTGCTCAGAGGAGCTGTGGCTGCCTCATCCCTGGAAGTGTTCATGGACACGTTGGACAGGGCTTGGAGCAGCCTGGTCTGGTGGAAGGTGTCCCTGCCCATGGCCGGGTGGGTGGAATGAGATGAGTTTGAATGTCCCTTCCAGTCCAGTCCGTTCTGTGATCTTCAGAGGCAGCATTCCTGCTTTATGGTGGTCTGTTAACTGGTAGGAATTAGTGCTCTGTGTGTTGGTGATGTTTCTTTGCACTGACAGCAGCCATCTGCAAAGGGAGTTTGTCTCTTGTGGCACCATCTGTCCCCTCGAGCCCTCAGGCCAGCACGAGGTCACCTCCCTGTGAATGTTTGTGGTGTGAACTTAGTTTGGGAGGGTATCTAGGCTAAAAATAAACCTAGGGAAAACTTAGGGTCTTTTATTGAACTTGATTGTTCTTCAAAAGTTGTGGAAGCTCAGAGGGAATGGGAGACTTCAGAGGGCCTTTGGACAGAAGCAGTGTGTGTGGCTTCAGATACCCGCGGTAACGTGTGGATGTGCTCAGTGGTCACCGGTACTTGCTCCAGAGTGGGAGTTCACAGAAGGTCCTGCAGGTGCGACTGTGAAAAACTGGGTATGCTGGATATGGTGGAATGTAAATATTTAAAAGATAGCAGATGATGGAGTATGTTAGTGTCTTAAAGAATCCAGGGTTTCCTGTACACAGGCTTCCCAAAGCTACTTGGAATTGTACCCATTATTGCTCTTTTTCAGTGACTGAACTTGGACTTTGAATGATTTTTTGTTCTTTTGGTGAGAAATCCAGAGTTGTTTTTGTAATTTCCTGGTGAAAGCTGACCTGTCAGATGTTGGAGGATCACTAGCTGCATTCTTTTTATTTTTCCCATGGCTGCATATTGAGAAGTGCTTTTTTCCTTTCCAATCAGTAGGGAAATTCAATAGCGGTATACAGAACTTTCTTACTTTGGATTAAAGTTTGGTTGACTAAGCAGTATGAGATGCAACCCTTCCATGCTGGTTCTTGGGGTTTCCATGTTCCTTCACGTTGGAGTGAGTCTTTTTGGCTGGTAATTTTATTTATTTTTACTGGAGAACAGAACAAGACATATACAGCAATAAAGATTGGGGAGGATGAGGGGAAGGAATGTTTCTTGTGTTGAGCCACAAGTGTGACCATTCTGGAGAGGAAACAGCTGTGAGCCTCTGTACCAGGGCAAGATTCCCAGCAGGCAGGAGAACATGCAGGACACAGGTGGGATTTCTGCAGGAAATCTTGTATACACTCTTGGTCATCTGGGCTTAGCAGATGAAATTCAAGTTCAGACATATGGAGTGGGCACAGAGGCTGCTCGTTATCCCTTGGCGGGGATGTGAAGGAAGGGAAGAAAACCAGAGAGGTTAAATAATAATGTAACACACATAAGCTGGGCTTGATGTGAATAGAAAGCTCTGGCTATAGGGTGCTGAAGATTTATTTTTTTTTAAGGTAGAGGCAAAAACATTTGGAACTTGTTAAGCTTTGTTGCGTTTTGTAACATGGTATCTGCACTAAGACTCTGCATAAGGTAACTCAATCCTTTTCTTTGAACTGTAAGCAATTTTGCTACTTGTAACATTGATGTTAGTAGCCTGACTTACAGACATCTTCAGTGTGTTTATGTTGTGTTGTGCTTTTCACAGGTTGAATATAGAGAGATGGATGAGAGTCTTGCAAACCTGTCAGAAGATGAGTATTACTCTGAAGAAGAGAGAAATGCTAAAGCTGAGAAAGAGAAAAAACTACCCCCACCACCTCCACCAGCTCCTGCAGAAGAAGAGAATGAAAGCGAGCCAGAGGAGCCGTCTGGTGAGTAAAGAGAGACCTTCTCCTCTGAAACTCTTTACCTGATTTGTTAACAGAAATTAGTTAGGGCCGGGTGTGGCATCATGAATCCCATGTCTGGTTTCAATCTTGTTTTGAATAATTGTTCTACAGTGTTTTATTTGCTGGCCCCACATGTGGAAGGAGGGGAGAAACGCAGAACAGCCTGATAAGGATAGGAATATGCATTAATGTAATTCCAAATGAAGCCAAACCTCTTGTGCTAGATTCTCATGATCCTTATTGAGTTGTCTTTGGAAGCTTATTGACCAGAATAGCCTCTCTGGCTCTCTGCTGCCACACCTACTCATGTATGAACATTCACTTATTCCTCAGAGAGAAAAGAAGTTGGGTTTATATGGGAGGTTTGTAATGGAGAAGAACAGATTTAATCTACTGCAATTCCTGTGGCTTTAAACTATGACTCTAATCTTAAGTTCTGGTTGGATACTGTTTGCTTAAATTTCAGTGCTTTCCTTATTAGCTTTGACAGAGCTTCACTTTACATTGAGAAGTTTTTTGGTCAGGCTTGTTCAGGAGGCAGCTTTTGAAATTTGTGGCAGTAGCAGTGCCCTGTTTGCCTCCACTGTGTTTACAGCTGCCAGCACTAGTGAGCTCTGTTGCTGGGGTGTCACTTGGCTGCCTGCAAGGTCATGCTTTTGCAAAGTTCAGAGCCAAGAGATTCCATGAGATAATGTGTGTGCTAGTTGGTTTTAGACCAGAGCTGAAATCTGGTAGTTGAATCTGTGCAGGTTCATCACTGATGTGAGACACCGTTAGTCTTCAGTTAACTTAATTTTCTTTTTGCCTGGCAGGTTTGAGAACATAGGATGATGTTAGCTTGGGGATACCTACCTTCAGTTGCAGAAAAAATATTGGAAGCTGTGGGTGTGTTTTATCTCTTAGGATTTGCCATTGTAACCTCTCCTTGTTGCAGCTGTTGGCTCCTGCCTTGATACAGGAATACTGTAGCTCATATGCTTGACTGAAATACTTGCAGTGATAAAAATCCTGCCACCCCAGTTGTAGCTGATGTAGCAAAAATGGAATTTTAGTAGGTGTAATTAAGCAAGTATTTTAAGCTTACTGTTTAATTTAGCTTAGACATTGTGTTTAATCCTTGAGACCTAATATTAATACACTTTCTTATTTCTCTCAGATTCCATTTTGTGCCTCTGATTATTGAAATCAGTTTGAGGCACAATCAGTGAAGTACAGTGGAACAGGTTTTGTCCCACGAAGGAAGAAACGTGGCAGATCAGCAGTGATGAGGCACACTGTGCTGTAGGACAACAGCCTGTTAAACAGTTATTTTGCAAGCACTGTATTTAGCCATCTAAATACAATCAATTTTAAAACAAGCTGCATCTAGCTGCCTAGAAATGAGTAGATTTCAGGTCATCATATCATTTCTCTATTCCTAGAAATTCTGTGAATATGCATGAAGCAATAAAGTAGAAAGAAGACAAATTTCAAGTTATCATTCCATAGCTGGTATTGCTGTAATTTTAAAGGTTTCTGAGACTATATATGTTTGTGGATGTCTCTATTTTTGTCTTTATTAATATAAGTGTCAGGAACAGCAGGTCATCTTACGCTGGCTGTTAAAAGTGCATTGAAACTTCTAATTCAGCCACCCTTTAGAAGGAGGAGGCAGCATGGAGTCTGCTGTATATGAAAGCAGTGTTTATAATTGAGGTTTTCTCTCTGTCTGTCACTTTGAAGGAAAAATTGAAGTGTTCAATAAGAAGTACTAAATTGGACAGTAATACTAGAGTAGGATTGCATACTGAAAATCTAGGAAAATTTTAGTTAGCCTGAGTATTACTGTTAATTTATTCTCATTGCAGACCTTAAAAAATTCATTTCTGTGTTTAAAGCCTGTAAAAATGCAGGTAATGCAGTAGAGGCATAAAGCTGTCACATTACAACTTTTGAAAAGCCTGATTGTGCAACTTAAAAATGTCCTGGTGCTAGTGTCTGGTATTTGATTAGCCTGTCCCCACAGACAGCTGACAGTGAAGGGGATTATTGTCATACTTCAGGTGACAGCAAAATGCTGATCTTCCTTGAGCAGGTTCCATTCATGTGTTCAGCTGTGGGGAATTCCAGGTGTTTTGGCTATTACAGTCTGGATTTGCAAGATACACTGCATGCTATTGCAGAGCAGTTATAAAAGGTGTATAAAAAAGTATTCCATGGTTAAGATAATTTCCTTAGAGTATCTCTTCTCTTTTTACTTGAGGAATATTGTCTAATACCAAAAAGCTTCCAAACTCCCTTTCAGTGCTGAATGATGACATTTGTGTTCTTGTTTGCCAGTATCCCTTTTGGAATCAAGGAGCTTGCTTCTTTTGTTGGCTTTTTTTTTTCCCTCCAAGGATCTTTGTTTAGTTTTTCCTCACCAAATTGGATTTTCATTTTTAGAACTACAGAAGATTTTCTTTACTAGCTCCTGGCCTTTAGTGTTGTCAGTATTCTTACTCTGTGGTAATCCTATATTTTTAGGTGCTGTTTTCCAAGGAACTGAATATGATCAAGATTAAGATCAAGGAAATGGTCAAACTTAGTGGTGCTTTGTCTCTGTTTTATCTTACTTGTCTGTTTTCCTAAATCAGTTCAGTACTCTGTGATACTCGTGCACAGCTGTTCTTAATTTTGAGACAGTGGATGATAATATGAGGTAGATTCCTTTGTGGACCTTCTTCCTCATTGCTCTTCAGCTCCTGGTCTGTTGTTCTGTTTCCCTGAGATTGAGCAGACTCTGCTCTCGCCCATGTTCTGTTGAGCTGCAGTAGTTGGGTGTTAACAGGCATCAGCGGTTTGCTTGCTGCTAGTTCCTTTACAACTAGAACCTTTCTTCTAGGGAAAGAGAGGCAATCTTCACTAGCAGGCCTTGTTTCCACACGTCTCTGTTCAGACTGAGCAGCATTTAGAATTGTGTCCAAGCAATCAGTAATGCTGATGAGAAGAGGAAGGTACTGATTGCTTTCTGTAAGTAAGCTGAGAGCAATTTTTTCCCCTCTGCTCATTGTCAGTGTTAATTCAGGGATTACGAATGCCATAGACTGATGTCAGAATCTTTTTAATTTCTTAACTTATGGAAGGCACGGGGGAAACTTTTATTGCAAATTAATGACCTATGCTTGAGTGCAAATACTCCTGTTTCACTTGTGTTAGTCTCTCCCAGAACAGAAGCAGGTCTTGAAATGTTCCCTGCAAAATAAAGTACTTGCAATGTAGATCAAGTAAAGAATTTTATCTTGTTGTTGCAGATATGTTTATTCACAGAATCATAACCTGGGTCTTGTGAGGCCTGTCAAAATACAGTTATTTGTCACAGTCTCTCTGTGAGTTTTTTACTTCCCTGCTGGCAGACTGATTTTATACAAGTACTAGCTATGGCTCCTCTGCTGTACTGAGTGAAAATGTCTGTCTTGTTTCAGTTCCTATTTTGTTTTATCTGTAGATGTTCAATGTTGTGACATTGTAGATTAATTCAGTTTAGCACAGTATGGAAACATTTGTTCAACTTTCTGTGTCTTGCTTTAGAGGTTAAATCTGTAGTTCAGATGAAATTCTTCTCAGTTAGCCTATCCCCTAGGAGCCTTAAATTATATTGTGGCAAAATTATCCACCAGACTCTAGAGAGTATTAACAATTGTGTGTTCAGCCTCAGGTTAGACCTTGCTCTTACCTGTTGGGAGATCACACCTGAACAGTTGTGCTCTAGGAAGCGGCTGTTCCATTCCAGTGGCTATTGCAGTGTGTTTCAGTGCATGTTGGTTTGGACTTGCTGACTGCTGAAGTGTGAGGTTTGAAGGAGCCTTGGTACAGCAGGAGCCAGCTGACCAGCCCTGGGCCATCTCTGGAGTGTGCCATGGCTTCCTGAGCTCTGCAGGTGATGGGACTTCAGGCAAACATCTGATGGTGGAAGAATATTGCTTGTGAGCTGGGCTCGGAGCTGGTGTCTCCTGAAGTGAGCAGTGTGTGAGGTGTGTCATGGCTCTGTTCCTGCAGACACTGCAGCTCTACTCATCTCTCTTCTCAATGTGCTCTGTTCCTGCTCGTGATGCAGTCCTGGTTAGGACTTACATGCAGGCTGAGGTAACTCTGAGACTTCTTCAGATCTTTCGGATGAGCGCTTAGCCTTTCCTCATGTTTGCACTGCTGGGAATGTTGAAAGACTGATGTCTTTCAGTGCTGGGTATTGATCACATCACTGATCAGTGGTATGACGTGTATTTGGCTTCAAAGACAATCTTAGTGTGTCAGAACACTGATGGTGTATCAAGGGTACTGAAGCCGAAATAAGTGGTCTGAGCCTTTTCAGAAATGTTCTAGCATCAAGCTTAAAGAAAGGGTTTATGGGGGGAAAAAATAGGCTGTCCTGAACATAAGAGGCTTTTCAAAATGCTTTAAACTATCTCCTTGGGATATGGGGAGAATTGGGAGCACCAAAGGCAAGATTATCGAATTCTTAGGGTTTGAGATCCACAGAATCTGATGGTATCCATCCACCAGATCATAAGTATTTAGCCACCAGGAATACTACATATGGTGTACTTCTTTATTTCCCATAAAATCTGATGTAAAGCGTTCCAGTAACCTGGATAACACTTCGGAACAATTTTTTGGTGCCCTGAACCTAGGTTCCAGAAGATGGGATTCTCAGAAAATGGGTTTAGTTAGTTGGTGAAATTTAATACCTAAAACGCCAACTGCCGGGCCTTTATGTCCAGTATGGTTTAACTTATGGAGTAAGGTCCCTGAGTTCTCCTCTTTCCTTCCACAGGGCAAGCAGGAGGACTTCAAGACGACAGTTCTGGAGGGTATGGAGACGGCCAAGCATCAGGTGAGGGTGGCGTTTGATGCTTGCCACTGAGTAGCAAGAGCCGCCAGGTTAGGGATTGATGCTTGCAAGTGCGCATGGGTGTGGTTGTCCCGAATTTAGCAAGAGATGCAGGAGTTGTGCCCCCACCTGTTTAAAAAGTGTGGGGCATTCAGATTTCAGTTGAGGTCTATACCAACTGTGGAAAAGGGCACTAGCTAACCTGTGTTGAAATGCCTCAGGCCGATCTCTCATCCCTCCACTCCTCTCCATGTTCAGAGGAGTCTAAACGTACAGAAAGCTGTTTCTTACCTAGCCATTTTGTACCACCTAGGCTGACACAGAGAGCCCTGGGCTTTAGAACAGTATACCCTTTTTTCTAATCTGCTGGAGAAACATGGCACGGAGTACCTTTTTGCTCCTTTCTTTTTGTCTTTTGAAAGGGTTTGTGTTTGACCTGTGTGCCAGCACTTAGCCCAGTAGATTGTGTGCTGGGCAGATTCAGAGTCTGCTGCTCACTGGACTGGGTTGTGAGCTGCATTCGCCATTGGGCCTTGGTGCTGCTGCTGGCAGTACTCACTGCTGCATTCACAGGATTGGTGTCTTTACTCTTAAGTACTTGGAGTGCTGCTTAAAATCTTCCTCCAACTCTGCTGCTTTTGCTCTCACTTCAGGATTAGGGTTTTATACAAAAGAGTCAAAGGCTCCAGAACCTGTTCTGTACCTCCAAGTTGCTCTTTTTGAAGCAAATAGAACTTCAAGATGCTCATCTAAGAGTGCATCCTTTGCTGCTGTAAGTAAGGGAGCTGAGTACTGTTACGGATGTTACCACTTGCATGGAACTGCTGGCTGTTATGGCTCATGGGCTTAAGGATGCATTGCCTATTTCATTTTTAGGTAGGCATTGGCTGATTGGAAATTCTCTGTATTTTGTATTACATGCTGAGAGTATGCTCCAACAACTGTCCAGTTCGACAGCCAAAAACCTTTCATTCAGTGTGTTCATCTGCAGATGTTTTAGTAAGTCTTTAAATGAGCAACATCCCTCAGGATTTCTTCTGTGGGGAAGGATATAATCAAAACTTCAGCCAATTAGTTGCTGGTGCTGAATGTCAGGAAATGGGCACGTTTGTGTGTGCACAAGTGTGTGTAAAGAGGAGTTGATAATCCAGTCTAGGCAGAACCATTCCTTCAGTTGCCTGCCCCAAGGAGAAACATGTAGTTTTGAGCTGGTAATCCCTGTAATGTGTGGCTTTCATGAAATACAAGCAGTAAGGGTGTGAAATGGGATTTAGTCAGCCTGAAATCCAAATTCATTTAGATTTGAGCTGTGTAGTTGCAGAAGGACGTTCTTGTAAGATCTTCCAGTGGCTGGCCAAATAAAAATGGTATCTTTGCTATTAATAGCTATGCTTTTTCTAAATTCTTCTGTGGAATGCTCTTGTGGGTTGTTTTATTAGCTTTTTTTTCCTGAATACCTGTGCTGATCTGGAGCTGTTCTGTCATTCTAGTTTTAAAGTTTGGTATTGCCAAAAAAGATATATGGCCTTAAAATCCCCCACAACTCAACCCACCTTGGGAGTTCTTTTCAAAACTGTTAGCAGCACCATGTTCTCTGGCTGCTCAATTTGAAGAAATAAATCCCAGAGCTTTTCAAGAAACTTCTGAGTTGCCTTAAATCCACACATCTGAGAGTTTGCTGGTATTTGATGACTACATGGCTTTTTAGCAGGTACCTGGAGAAGCACACTTCTTTTAGCACAAACCTGTCAGAGGGAGTTGGGTTCAGCATTCCAGGTCTTTAACTAGCCATTCTCTGAAAATCGTGCTGCTGAGCTTTTTGCTAGCACTCGAGGATCTAGAACCTTAATTAAGATTGTTAGCATTAATAAAATATCAGAGAATTGATAACTGGTTTGATTTCCATGCCCAGTTTTATTCATAGTTGAGCACATGCATGCCTATGCAGGTGTTGGCACACTCGGGCCAGTGTTAGATGGAAGGACTGGGGAATGGTTGTTGCTGGAGAAAATGAAGTTGTAGTAGAGCTATGGGTTTCTATTCCTAACTGAATATTAGTGCAGGAAACATTGTGAGTGTGTCATCTTCTCCTATGGTTAATTTTATTTGACTTGCAATGCTCTGTAGCTTCTGTTACTAATTTCTTCCTGTTGTAAAATTTGTGTAAATGATTACAGACAGTTTTCTTTACCTTGAGTCATCACACAGATCTTTTGATCTTTACTTTTGAATGAATTTTTGGTTGTGGGCTTTTTTTTGTTTGGTTGGTTTTTTGTTGGTTGGTTGGTTTGGGTTTTTGTGGGTTTTTTCCCTTTTGTTGTTGCTGTGGGTTTTTTTGTTTGTTTGGGTTTTTTCTGAGGTTGTTTTTGGTTGGTTTGTTTTGAGGGTTTTTGTTTTGGTTTGGGGTTTTTTTTGTTCATTTCACAACCATTTCCTTCCTTGATTTTTTTTTGTTTTTTTCCAGCACCTTTGGGAGGTAAAAATGCTTGGAAGTTAAAGGGGTGTGTGGTGGCACCAGAATTAAAAGCAGGGAACTCCTCTCCCTGGTACAGTGACATGTACTGCTGTACATGAACTTCAAACTCTTAAACAGTTGTCTTGGTTAGTGTAACACACTGCAAGCTTATATTTACTCTGCTATTTACTGTAATCTTTTGAACAATTCCAGTTTCAGCAAATTACCTCAATCATTCCGTGTTACTTGTGGGGTTTTTTGCCCCTGGGGTGTATTGGCTTCTATCTTTCTAGATTGAATGCCTTGTCCTGTCCTGATCAAAGTCACTTCTTGGACATGGGAGGTTTATATTATTCTAGCTGGATTTCCCATCTCAGTACTTCGTTTTGCTCGCTGTGCCTGCAGGATTTGCTTTCTGCACTCTACTTGTGCTGTAGCACTTGATGCAGCTTTGTCTTAGTTTGTCACTTTTTCCGTAGCACAACGTAACAGAGACTGAGGAAAGCAGGGTACAGAAATGTCATTACATCACTGCCAGTGTGTGAACTGGTAGAAGTGCAGGTTCCTGTGTGAATGAAGGCTTTCCATAGAGAAAACCTCTCCTGTATGGGTTCAGCATCAGTCTTTTACATGTGGAGCATTTAAAGAGAAAAGTAAAAAATCTGTTATTTGTAGGCAGCACTAGGGGAAGGAGCACAGGAAATACATAAGTGTGATTGTATTTCATTGCACTGCCTGCTGTAAATATATCAAATGTGCAAAATGAGAGTTTAAGGTGGGTTCCTCTAGCTGAAGAAGGTCAGTGCAAATTAAACTTTGAGAAGCAGGTGAGAGGGGATGGTAGATGCTGTGCTTGTATATTACAGATATTTTGGTTTCAGCAGGTTCTAAAATGTTTTTCCCATTCTGTTAGAAACTGGAAACCACACAAATTAAGGACAGCATCTAAAATAGTTATGTTTTATTGACAATACATATATATTTGTGTGTGTGTGTTATATATAATATATTGATATGTGCCCCTGCCCCATTTATTTTTCAGGCTTTGTTTTTTGAAGGTTTTTATTCGCTTGTTTGTTTTATCTCCCCTGTAGTGTAGCTTTTTTATTGTCTCTAGATGATACCTGTAATTCAAAGCACTGTTGACTTGGAAACCTGTATGTCTTGCAGAAGTAAATAAAAGGACTAAATGAAAGCATCACCCAAAATTGGCCACCCTGTCATCTCAGGCTGAATGCACTGGCCAGGAGGGGTAGCGTTCCTTTGCAGTGCCTGTAGACTACTTGTCTTTTTATTGTAGGTGTGGAGGGTGCAGCTTTCCAGAGCAGACTTCCACATGACCGTATGACATCTCAAGAAGCTGCCTGCTTCCCTGATATAATCAGTGGGCCACAGCAGACCCAGAAGGTGTTTCTGTACATCAGGAACCGCACCGTAAGTTCGTTGTAAAAGTGTTGGTGAAAAAAGGGTAGGAAATTTGTGTACCTTGCTAAGACTTTTTGGCAGTTACCATGTCTAGCAGTTAATGAAATTTTTGGTTTTGAGACAGTGGGGTGTCATTTCTGGCATCCTGTCGTGCTCTTAAGTTGTTAAGAAATGTGCTACCCAATTCTTGATCAAAGCAGTGCTGTGAGTAGCATAAAGAATCTATAGTGTATTTACAGCATCCAAAACAGGGATCAAGGCTTTCTCTTGTATTTTGGAAAACTGAAGTCATGTTAGAAAAATTACAGTAGGAAAGCAAGAAATGTTTTGGAAAATGCTGTGTTACCATAGTTAAGAAACAAAACACCTTATGCACCACTCAGTTTTTTCACAGACTAAAGATGATCAAGAAGCATCATGGGGTATTGACCATGGTAACACCCAGTGCTTCATAACTTAAAGAAGTTATTTAAAATTCATGCATGGTGGATATCTTCATGCTAAGAGCATGACTTCTGCTATTCCTGTAAAATTTTCCTCTGACTCAAGTTGTAACTCCTGAGAAGTCATGCCATGTGCAAAAACAGGCCAGAGGATACCAAAAAGTTTGGAAAAAAATTTGCACAAAATGAATAGTGAGTAATCCTTTTGCAAATGTGTTAGAAGCAGAAAAGCCTTCCACTGAAGGTAAGAAATTACTGGGGAGAGATATTTGCAGGGAAAAGCAGCACTGCTGGTCTGTGGGCCTTATTCACTGCAGAGGAACTTGGAGAAGTTCCTGAGCAGGAATCCTGTTTGAGGAAGGCTTGTGAGAGGATCTCCTCCAGTGAGAACAGCAGAGACTGTGGAACAGCTGATGTGAACCCAGTGCTCAGCAGAACTGCAAACTGCAGTGTGCAGCCTCTTAATTAGCCATTTGCCTCAAATAGCCTCCCAAATTATAAGGAAATTATTTCTTAATCATTCCTGTTCATTATAGTTGTAGGATTTCCACTTTAATTTGGTGTCTGTGAGGAACCATGAAGCTCTATAATGCAACTCTAGAGACATACCCAAATAAATGACTAATTACGGAATGTAAAATGGTGTGGAAATGCTATGTATGACCTAGACCTAGGCATGGAACAGTAAAATTATTTATTAACTCCTGCCTCTGTGCTGCAAGGTAGGAGTTCTGTTGGGAAAACAGTTATTTTCTAGTATGAATTTACCTACTAACATATCGCAGACAATTCTTCCTGCTCGATTTTTGAACTGTAACTGCCCTGTAAATACGCTTTTTTGTGTATATGTGGCCAGTGTAATCCATGGTAGTGTCTTATTGGTGAAGATGGATTGGATCATTAAGTGTCAGAGATAAATAAACCTTGTAACATGACAAGTGCTGCTGCAGCTTTTATGAAAACATGAAATCTGATGCCAAAAAGACAATGCTGGCTGATCTTGCCAGCCACACACATCTTTGTGCTGCCTTTGTGCGTTTCCACTTCCTTGAAATGGTGTGAGAAATTCAAACAGACTGTGCTGCACCTTAAGGAACACTGGAAGGCGAAGTTCAGTGTGGCTTGGGTAGTTCTGCTGAAGTTTAATTCACTTGGGAGTTTCATCTCCTGACAGTATTTGGTAGCAACCATGCACCTGGAAAACACCTCTTTTGTATTGCTTAATAATGACTTGTTGTATTGTTTGTTTAAATCCAGCTGCAGCTCTGGTTGGATAACCCAAAGATTCAGCTGACATTTGAAGCAACTATCCAACAATTAGAAGCACCTTATAATAGTAAGTCAAGTTTTTCATTGCCAAAACCCTACTGTATGTATCATTGCTGTTTTCTTTCACTTTTATTTGGGGAAAAGCTGCTTCAGATGGGTCCTTTGTTAGTGGAGCTCCATGAGTGCTCAAGTACAGACTGGGATATTGCATTACACTCATGGTTCAGATTTGTTAGAGTTCATTGTATGGTAAAGAAATATCACTAGCAGGATTCATAAAAGCTGCTTAAAAGAAGGATTGTTACAGCAGGGTTAAATTCATGTGCAGTTTTTAAGGTTTGCTACAGCTTCTTGGTAGTTTTCAGCTGTAAAACATTATTAATCATATGGTTTTTGGGAGGCATTAAGAAGTTGCATAAGACTTAAACAGACTGGGTGTGATGCAAGAAGGCAGTAAAAGAGTGAGGAGTTACTGCTTGCAAATGGAGACCAATTCCACACTTCTCGGACAAGATCTCAATAAACTGGAAAAAGGTGGAGAGGACCCATAAAAAAAATAAACTGGAGAAGAAAATAGTGCTGAAATGCATGCAAATACACTGTCAAGGATTGCAAAATAGTGAATTACTGTGCTTTTAAAAATAAAAATGAGATTTCAGTGCTGCAGTAAGTATTGGCCTAATATCAGCAAATCCCATCACAGTTCTGTGTCATGATCCTGGGATTTTGCAGTCAGTTTGAGAAAAGGTGTTCTTCTGCACTAGGTTAAAGAAGCACCTAATGTCCTGTGCAGCTTTTCAGGCAGGATTCAAAACTGCAGTGCAGCATGGGTGTTACTCAGAAAACCAGCCCCAGGCAGCCTGAGGAAGATGAGTGGCTCAGTGGCTCAGCAGAGCTGTAGGGTGGGTTGTGATCAGGGGGACCTGACCGGACTGCTGCTGTGAATGTGTCCTCAGTACATGTGTGCTGCTGAACATCCAGAATAATTTTGAAACTTTATACATTCTTTTAGGTGACACAGTGCTGGTTCACAGGGTTCACAGCTACCTGGAGCGTCATGGCCTGATCAACTTTGGGATCTACAAAAGAGTGAAGCCTCTTCCAAGTAAGAAACTTGAACGTTGTTTCTAATTGAAGTTTTGTTTTACTGTTCCATGATTTCTTAGGACAGTTTTCTGAGTGCTCTTTTTTCAAATTGCAGTGCTAAGAAAATAAAAAAAGGCTGGAAAGCCATCTGGTATTGATGTTAATGTGTTTTATTTTGGCATAGAAAGCCATGTATTTATGTAAATCACTTTGAGAGGAAAAAATGTTGGCAAATCTTCTGTAGATAATTCGGTGGCTGTCACTTTTTAATGAGTTGTCTTGGTTCCTCATTTGAATAACTAAAGTCAGAAACACAATATTGTACTTAGATCTGTTACATGCTTATGTGATTCTTGAATTTTGCAAGTGAACTTCTCTGCCCTTTTTAAGTTTTATTCTTCTGGGGCAGAAAGAAATAAAACTATGATACTTTGTCCCCAGTAATTAATACGAATTGCTTACTTCTTCAGACAGTTATCTGGAAGCATTTTTTCTCCTGTTTTCTTCCTTGTTCCAGATGTACTGCTTGTGTATTTTCCTTGTACCTGTCTCAGTGTTGCGTTCAGAATTACTTCAATTTTCTTTTTGTTAAAGAGTTCGTTCTGTCAGAACTACTCATGAAAACAAAACTGCTTTTTGTTCTTGGTATCTCTTAAATGCAACTTTAACATGACCATTTGCAATTTAGTACTGCACGTATAAAGGACTACTGTAGCTGATTTTTCTCTTTCTTTAGCCAAGAAGACAGGAAAGGTGATCATTATTGGTTCTGGAGTCTCTGGGTTGGCAGCAGCTCGCCAGTTGCAGAGTTTTGGAATGGATGTCACAGTTCTGGAAGCCAGAGTATGAATTTCTGTGCTATTTTACTTCTGTATGGCAATTTAACCAGTAACCTGTTCAGTGCTAGGACAGGGCTGTACCCAGCAGCAGGCTCAGGGTGGGTGGTGTGTGCAGTCCCAGGCAGTCAGGATGGATTGCTGGGACTGAGCCTGTCTCACAGGGAGCTGAGTGCCTCTGTTCTTGCTGGGGGCTGGCTGATGCCTTCTCAGAGCTGGGCTGGATGGGCAGGTGCTAGTGTTGTGTGCTTACACCAGGAACACCTTAAAACAACCTTTCATTATTAGATAGCAGTTTTTCACCAGAAGGCAGAATGCAAGTCCATACTTTGAGAGCTTGCTTGTTAAGTATAATCATGGCTTGGAACTGCCATATAACATCAGATGGGATTTCAAACCTAGGTTAATTCTTTATTACTGTGTGCTTAACAGAGACTTTAAAATTAGTGCTACATTTTGTGGTATGTGAACTAGCTGCTTGTTCTTTCAGGAATAAGGTATTCTTCATATTCAACCCAAAGCAGAATCTCTCCTTTTTTTTAATTGAAGTTTTTTTTCATATAATCTACTCAATTGAGAATAGCTTGATACACATTTAAAATAAATCCATTGACCAATTGGACTTTATGTTATGTTTTACTTCCTGGCTTCGTTTTGTTTGTACATTTGCTTCTGACACTTTTCTAGCACCTTTTAAGATAATCTGCATAAGTTTTTTTTGATTAGAGTGATGTTTCAGACTCTTAATTTTGCTACTGCTCTTGCTGCTAGGGAGCAGAGCTGCTGACTCTCTGTTTCCCAGGTTCCACACCACTACAGCAAAGGGCAGTGCAACAGTCTAATGGTTTAGGAGACACTTGCTCACCTAAATATATTTGGTTTGCTCACCTGAATATATTGGATTTTCTTATTGTTTGCTTGGTTGGGTTTTGGGGTTGGTTGGACTATTTTTGAAGCTGGAATTGAGAGATTCGTGCTGTAACCTGGCTTTTGTTCTGTGTATCATGATTGTAACTAGTATGTACATCTGGCAAGAGGCTCTTTTAAAATAATGCACAGCATTTTCCAGCTATTATTCTCTAGACTCCTCTTGAGGAGTCTGTATTTTTTTTGGTTTTAAGGCTGCTTGGTGGTTTTTTTTGCATTAGGACTTCTGTGATTCAGGTGATAATTGTTTATTTCCATTCATCTTCTGTAGCTTCCAGACTATCAGTTTACGTGCTTCTGAACTGCTGACTTAATTATTAAAAATCAAACTTTGCATTTTTACATGAATTGATAGCTGGCTGGGATCTTTGCCTAGTTGTAACCAGTATTTTCTCTGATACCATCTTGCTAATTGGATGAGAATAGGGAAAGGTGACTCTTTTTTACTTTTATGAAGTTTACAGTGGTAGGGAAGTGTCATCTTTAGTAATCTCTGACAATAACCAAAAGTTTCTTTTGTGCTTCTAAAATGGACTGCTGATTCATGGTTATCTTCTTAATTGCTAGCACAGCTGAATTATTTCCTATAGAGCTGTTGGCTTTTCTGGTAGGAGGTGGGGGTGTTGCCTGCAATAAACCACAAAACTTTTCCAAACAGTGTTAAAATGATAATATAAAAGCAAATCTTTAATTGAAAGGCCTTCAAGGTGCACAGTATGGCAATATGCACACGTGATACAGTATTTCCATAATTTCAGAAGGTTAATTGATTAGTGTACCTATCGAATATTGTCCAGTTAGAAGAGCAGTTGATTAGGTAATTTTCCCCCAGATTCTGCCCCATTGAAGCCCTCCCTCCTCATTTTTCAGCCCTACAATTTATTGTGTCTATCATATATGACGCAAAACAAAATGTCCTTGCTAGACTAAAGGGAAGACTAAATAGAATTTAAAGAGTGAATTTTAAGAGTTTGTTAAGCTGTGGGAGAGGACAGGAAAAGTACTAGAAGTTATAACTGCATATTGACAGTCTGCAAAGTTACAAATATATGAAAAATATATAAAAAGCTAAAAATCTTTAGGCATCAGGGAGAGGAGGAAGCCTAGTACATAATTAAATTTGTGCATGGACAGTAAAGGGATTGGCTTTGGAATCACATCCTACTGTAGAAATAGTTAAATCTGCCCAAATCAGATTAGGCATCTTATTTTTCTATTTCTTTCCTTTTTTTCTTTTCTTCTCCTTCTTTTAAATGCAACTTAAGCATTTTATTCCTTAACTTAGGCAAATTAATTGTGATTGAGTTCATTTGCAGAGGTTTTTGGAAAAGTGTGTGCTCTGTTTATTGAACCTTCAGTTAAGAGAACACTTGCACCATGTTTTGTAGATGTTTCAGTGATTTATTTCAGTGAGATGTTTTACTGGATATAACTGGAGTTTTAATATGTTGTGCTTTTAAAAGGACCGAGTAGGAGGAAGAGTTGCTACCTTTCGCAAAGGGAATTACGTTGCTGATCTAGGAGCAATGGTGGTAACAGGACTTGGTGAGTTTTTCAAAATCAAAAGGACTAGGGAGGAAAACTGGGGGGCAAGATGCTGTAAATGGGAAACCTGAATGCTATTTTCTTTCACAGCAAGAATAATTGGGTATTTTAAGTCTTACAAAGTGGGTGTTCTCATTCAGCCTTTTTGGCAGTTAGTAGTTTTCATAAATAGCTAAGCTACATGATGGGAGAGACCCTAAAGAGACAGAATGTATTCTTTCAATTTACATGGGGAAACAAGGGAGGAGGGGAAGTGCAGAGCCATTCTAAAGAGAAAGCCTTTCTTCAGAGTTTAAACACCAAAAGTACTTTCTCTAAAAATAGTAGTAAAAATAATGGCAAACAAGCCAAATTTCTTCCTGTTTATTACTGTTTTATGGGATGGCATCAGTTATTGATGTGGTTACTCTTCTAAGAAGATGGGCAGGTGTTTAATGTGGAATATCCTTCAGCAATGTAGTGAAATGATAAAATACTGTAAAACCCATAATAAACCTCAGTTTTTACTGACAGCCTAAATTTGGTGTCTGTCTCATGATTAGCCTTATTAAATTGCATACAGTATTAAATTGCATACAAAAACTGGTTCCAGACAAAGAACTGAACTTGCACAGTCATGGAAAAACAGATTTCAGTTTGCCTAGTGAAGGACTCTAATAATTCAGAGAATCATAGAATCTTAAGGGTTGGAAGGGGCCTTAAAGGTCATCTAGTCCCAATTGCCCTTGCCATGGACAGGGACACCTCTCACTAGACCAGATTGCTCAAGGCCTTGTTCAACCCGGCCTTGAACACTGCCAGGGTTGGGGCATCCACAGCCTCCTTGAGCAACCTGTTCCAGTATCTCACCACCCTCACAGGAAAGTACTTCTTCTTCCTGATAATCCAGCCTAAATTTCCCCTCATCCAGTTTGTACCCATTACCCCTTGTCCTATCAATACTGTTTCTGACGAGCAATCCCTCCCTGGCTTCCCTTCCCTCTCTGACCCCTTCAGGTACTGGAATGTTGCTTTGTTTGCTTCACACAGCCTACTCTTCTCCAGGCAGAACAGTCCCAACTTTCTCAGCCTGTCTTTGTGAGGGGAGTGCTCCAATCCTCTTACCATCTTCGTGGTCTCCTCTGGGCTTGCTCCAACGGTTCCATGTCCTTTTTATGTTGGAGATGCCAGAACTGTGTGCAGCACTCTAGGTGGGGTCTCACAGGAGCAGAGGAGACGGGGAGAACCCCCTCCTTTGACCTGCTGGCCATGCCTTCTGATGCAGCCCAGGCCTCCGTTGGTTTCTGGGCTGGGAGCACTCACTGCCAGCTCAGGGTGAGCTTTTCATCAACCACCACCCCCAAGTCTTTCTCTGCAGGGCTGCTCATCACTTCTCCACCCAGCCTGTAGGTGTGAGTGAGATTGCTGCAACCCAGGTGTAGGACCTTTTACTTTGCTGTATTGAGCTTCACGAGGTTTGCATTGGCCACCTCTCAAGCGTGTCAGAGTCCCTCTGGATGGCATTCCTTCTCCCCAGTGTGTCCAGCTCCCTCAGGACCTGCAGATGAGTCTCATCAGGTCTCCTGGATTTCTGGACATTCAGGTTCCTGGTTTCTTAGATGTCCCAAACCTCAACCATGTCCCAAACCTCAACCGTGAATGATCACCCATTCGTGATGGGTGTTTCCTTTCCAAAAGAATCTACCCTTTGTCTTGAATGAGGCAGCATATGCTATGAGGAAAGAAAGATTCCTGTAGATATGGAGATGGTTTGAAAGGCATCTTTGATATTTCTGGATCTGGAAGAGAAGAGGGAAGGCTCCTGAAGGGATTGATCTTGTGGTTTGAGAAGGCAAAAGACTGAAGTAATGGGATCTTTTCTGGTTTTAATAGTAAACTGGAAGAACTATAATTTTTAGTAGGTTGTTGAACTAGAAACATGAACTTACTTAGACCTACTTCAAAACTCTGTTCTGCTTTTTCAGTCACCTCTCCAAAGACAGGAAGGTGGCTGAACTTCCCCCTCTATTTTGAACAAACACACTGGGGTTGCTTGAGTTGCGGAATCAGAGAACATTGGGAAGTTAGTCCTGAAAAACTTTTCCCAAAGTTAATTTTGTGGAGGATACCTTTATTGCCTCTGCTCTGTACCATTTCCCACTTGTGTCTGTGCTTTTCCTTTCCTCTGCTGTCCTCACTTCAATGTTTAGGGATTTGGGATGCTTAAAGTTGATGCTTTCTGCCTTTCTCATTGTTCTACATGGAGTCTCCTCAATTGTTTTCTGGTATGTTTAGTTACACAGCTTCCAGGTACAGTTGGTGTCTGGGGTTCATCTTCACAGTTGTATTCACTAGTGTCACTTGTTGGAGTTCCACTAAGTTTTTAGGAGCTGAATTCTTTTGGTTTTGTTTCCATGTCACTACACTTGGACTAAAGCTCCTGTTACTGTGCAGCTTTGAGAGCTTTCCTTGACTTTTCAAGCACTCTGCTTGCAGATGTGTTTACAGCTGTAAACTCTCAATCATACTAAGATTGCTGCCACTCTAGGGCTCTGCTTGTATAATCACCCTATAATCATCCTGTCCTTGAAGTTTTGGTGGGCAGGTTTTTTTCCATGTCCTCATTGCAGGAGTCACTGTGAAATGCAGACCTTTGGCAGTGTTACACTAGGTCACTGGAATTCAATCACTGGAGTTGGTGTTTTAGTCTCTGAAATTGCTTTAACCGTGGAGTTTTTGTTTAATTGCAGACAAATTTTACAGGGGTCTCTGTTAACTATATAAAATCTTTTCCAGGAGGAAATCCCATGGCTGTGGTCAGCAAACAAGTAAATATGGAACTGGCAAAGATCAAACAAAAATGTCCACTGTATGAAGCGAATGGACAAGCTGTAAGTCTGATACTGTTTCCATGAAGCTTTTAAAAAAGAAGAAATATCTCAAGTATGTTTGTTACCAGGCTATTGGTCTAGCATGAGACGGCTTCCAGAGAGAGGGAAGAAGGAAAATGTGTGTCCCTTTTTAGGCATTTTAGTAATATTGTAGCATACTTGCACCTATTCTTCTAAAACCTGCTCTTTCCACATGAGTTTTTACCTTTGCATTTCAGAGGTTTTGTGGAAGCCAAGTTCTCTCTCCTTTGTTTAACCCATGCGCGGTTTAACAGATGTGAGGTTTGCTCTTTCCAGCACTTGAGCTCTCATCACGTAACAGGTATTTTCACACTGGCAGCACTCACTATTTAACTGAGTATCATCAGTACAGTTAAATACCACCATTCTGTGCTTGTCCTGCAGTGTTTCTGCCATCATCCCAGAAAAGCTGGATTGGTAGTCCTTAGTCTCAGTGACCATTCTAGAAGATAAATTACTGTCTGTCTACTTCACTGAGCTATGCCAAGCCTTCTAAAGCCTTGTGATTGTCTAGAGCCATCCTACCATCAGAGTCTTTTGGCAAGCTTCTGTAGCTTTGATGAACACTCCTTCCTTTCCAGTAAGGAAATTTTACGAGCCCATAAGGCAGTGTGGTTTTCTCTTGCAAGAGAAGTCATTGTGTTGTCATGGTTTGACAGCTCTTCTTGTGCCCATCCTGGCAAAGTGTGACATTGTGTTGTACAGACCTTGGTGTCTGACCATTTGAGAGAGATGAGGGTATTAAATTTTCTTTTACAAGGGCTGTTCTCAGCAACTGTATTATTTATGAATGGGTTAAGAGAAGTGCTTGTTCTTTTGTCTCCTAGGTTCCCAAAGAGAAAGATGAAATGGTGGAGCAAGAATTTAATCGTCTGCTGGAAGCCACATCCTATCTCAGTCATCAGCTGGATTTTAATGTTCTCAATAATAAGCCTGTCTCCCTAGGTCAAGCTCTGGAGGTTGTCATACAGTAAGTGACTTCTCTCTTTTTGGTAGACTTTCCTATTTTGTGGATGAATTTCCAAAAGATACCTGAAACAATCGTGGTGCTCCTTGAGATAAGCATTACCCTCTTAATACAGCTGCTTGATCTCATGGATGGTTAAAAGAGCAAACTTCTCTCCTTGAAAGTTTCCTGAAAATCATTGCTGCAGTGACTCAGTGTGATTGGTGTCCATACAGCACACTAACTCTACTTGAAAGCTAATGGCAGTTGTAATGGCCTCTAACAGCAGCAGGGAACTTCAGACTCACATTTTAGCTAGTTGTGTATCCCTTATTTACAGTGACTTGCATTAATTTTCCGATTGCCATACAAGTACTTTACTGAAATGTCCCATGACATGTGATTTTACAGTGTTCCACTAATTAGATTGTGATAATAACTTTTCTCTTTAACATAAGGATTTTATGTTGAGCTGACTCTCACTTCTCACCTTTTACAGATTGCAGGAGAAGCATGTGAAGGATGAGCAGATTGAGCACTGGAAAAAAATTGTGAAAACACAGGAGGAATTGAAAGATCTTCTTAACAAGGTCAGATGATGACATTTAGAACAAGATGATAAGCATTGTGTTCCCCAGAAAGTGGCAAAATGTACAAAAATGTCTAAAGAAAAATATCAGAAAGTTGCTATTAATGCTGTTCTTAAAATACCTCTTTGCTTAAGACCTACTTAGAGGCCCTCTTAGGGCAAAGGTGTCTCCTGCTTGAGGAGGAGAAAAATTGATTGGGCAGAAAACCATAAAGCATAATATGGGAAAAGAAAGGAAGAGGACAATCATGATAAACAATGATGTTTCATAGCTTCCTTTAGAGATGCTGATACTGGCTGAGGCTTTTGGGGGCTATTTAAAAATGCTTGCTGTCTTCACTACAAATCTGATTTGTAGTACAGAAACAGTGGCTTAGGACTACTTCCATTATTTTTGCTGGTGGTAAATGACATGTTTACTCTTCTGTGGAAGTTTCTCAAATTAAAAACGTTTGTGGACAGCTCTCAAATTATTTGCAACATAATAAGGAATCAATGATGTTGGGTTTCAGACATGTTGTTTGAGTATTGGTGGTATTTACTGTGGCTTCTTGGAGGTAGAATTGCATCCAAGTGATACCTGCCAAAACCAGGAAATCTCTTTCCTATAATGGCATAGTTTGAGGTGAATATCCAGCTTACACAGTAACTTGTTGAAATCAGCCTTCTGTCATTTTTTTCCCCCTTTCTTTCTTCCATTCCCTGCTCTGTCTTAAAAGATGGTGAATTTAAAGGAGAAGATTAAGGAACTTCATCAGCAGTATAAGGAAGCATCAGAAGTGAAGCCTCCTCGGGACATTACAGCAGAGTTCCTTGTGAAGAGCAAGCACCGAGATCTGACTGCGCTGTGCAAGGTAAAGGATGGCACACACAGAGTATGTTACTCTGCTTTCTCAGGGCTTCAGCAGCCAGATAAAATTAGCCAGTATAAATGTTTCCACATCTCTCACTGTGACCCAGAGCTTTCAAGAGAATGTGATTGACAGTAACTGGGTTGTAACACTGATAGGTCTGCGCTGAGTACCTGTAGCTGGGGAATACTAAAGCTCAGTTTTAGGTAAGTCTGTGCTGGCTCATATCAGACAGCATGTAATGTTTTGAAGGTGAATTTTCATGTTGGATTTGGTCTTTAATACAGCTGGATTTCACGATAGTCTGGAAATAAAATCTGCATTTGAAGAGAGATACCTTTTCTCTAAGATAAATAAAGGTAGTGTCTTGAATAAAAGACTTCTTTCTATCCAAAGATTATACAGAGCTCTGTCTTGACAAGCAGAGCCTCTCTGGGAATATCTTGATGTAGAGATGTGCCTTTGTGCCGGTTTGGACACAAATCCAGGAGGAAACAACCCGAGAGGGGCGTCTCTCTCTCCCTCTCCTGCCTGCCAGGCCCCGGCAGCACCTCCTCCACGGGTTCGGGAAAATAATTTCTCGAGTGAAAGTGAAAAAAATATTTATTTAACAAACAGAGTCCCCCGCTGTTACGGGAAAAAAAAAGATATTGAAACCTCCTCCCCTGTCCCCTAAAAGAGGACTATGGATTTTAGAGTTCTTTCTGTAGGTAAAACCTGCAGTCCGGAGCTGGGCCGGGCCAGGCAGGGTCCGACGATCCCCCTTGGAGGGTCCCGCCGAGCAGGGCCGGAGATGGGGGCTGGTCTGGGATGAAAAGCACCCAAAAACAGCCCAAAAAGGAACAGAAGCCGCTGAGGCAGATCACAGTCCCTACTCCGCTGAAAGCCGAAGAGACTAGAGAGCAAAAGTCCTCCAACCAACAAATGTTGTCAGAATCGGGAGAGAAAAGAATGCAAAACATTCTCGTTACAAGGTCAAGCTGGCCGCTTTGAAGAGTTCTCTCGGCTTCTCTCTCCCCCTTTGCAATTTAAAGGTACACTAAAAATCAAGCAGGCGATGGGGAATACAGTATGGTCATAGAATCACCCCAAGACAGCCTTAAAAAGGAAACTGTAGAAACTGTTCTGTCTGTGGTGGTGACAGACCTGGATGCTAACCCAGGTTAGGTAGCTGAAAAATGATCCTTGGTTCTACTTGCTGAACAGAGGATATATTCCTTTATTTGGAAGCTCTGTGTGTCTATATATACATAAGTAGTGGCTCTTCTGTTTTGTCACCAGTGAACACCTTTGTGCTCCTATTGCTTTTGTTGGACACTCCAGATTATTGTGCTTTGAAGGAAGATGACTGTTGCCTTTATACCTGGTTTTACTTATATTTTTTAAAACCAGGAAGAAGCTTGAATTAGATCATGTCTTTGGTTTTTATGTATGATTGATTCTGCTTTGGAAATTTCCATGTTCAATATTAACTATAAACTTTTAAGAGACAGAAGAATAGAAGAAATAGTTTGTGGAATATGAAGCTCTCAGAACCATAGGAACCCTTAAAATATCAGGAGTGTAATGGACCCTCATGTTCTTCAGTTCTGAGTGTTTAAATTCCTGAAATATCACCAAACCAGTCTTTTCTGCACTGTGACATAGAGCTCTGTATATAAATGAGCAGAAGAGCAAAATATGCTGGATTAAATGTTGAAAAAAATAAACTTGATTTAACTTCCACTAAATCCATGAATTTTCTAGTGATTTCTCTTGAGACTAGGTCCAGTCTGATGCTACATGATGTCTTCAAGTCCTTTTATGTGTAAACAGGTTTTAATGTTAGCTTTTAATCTTAATAGGAGTATGATGAATTGGCAGAAACACAAGGAAAGCTGGAAGAGAAATTACAAGAACTTGAAGCCAATCCACCAAGGTAAAAATACAAACTAAAAGGATAAATACTTAGGAAAGCAGTTCTTTTACTGCCTTTTCCCTGAGTTTCAAGAATGCTATGGTATGCTTTTATTATGGGAACTCAAGGGGTTAGAAAGGTACCAACACAGAGTTTGAGTTCCTCAGCTTTAGAACTCACCTTCCTCATTTTTAGAGATGACTCAAGCAGAAAAGGTGGTTCTGAGCTAGGGTGATTCTGTAGAAATCCTGGCAGTAATCAGTGCCTGATCACAAAAGGTATTTGAGGTCTTAAATACCTGTCAGTAATGATAGCATAAAATCCTACTTATATGGGCAGAAAGTTATTATTCTGTGCAATTTTACTAGGTTTTTTGTTGTTGTCCTTATGCATGCTACTTAAGCCATTACTTATGTAACCTTTTTTATTTCTGAAGTTTTTAGCTTCCCTTTGAGTATTTTACATGAACTCTACTTTAAAGACCTGGATTTGCTGGGTTTTGATACTCAGCTTTCATGAGAGAGGTCCGGATGTTTGAAACAGAATCTGTTTGTGTTGTTTTTTAATGTTTTTATTTCTGGACTAAGGAGAGACTCAAAAATGACTTGTGAAGAAATTTTTAGAAGCAATTCATTTCCTATATCCTGTTCTAACAAACTAAATGTCTCTGTGTTGTATTTGGTTTTTTTAGTGATGTTTATTTGTCATCAAGAGACAGGCAAATACTTGACTGGCATTTTGCAAACCTAGAATTTGCTAATGCTACACCCCTTTCTACACTTTCACTAAAGCACTGGGACCAGGTAGGTAGTCAGTACTCAGCAATTCACTAAAAACTTGAACTTTTTGTTTCATTCTCATCAAAGTTTGTTGATGTTGAGAGTTTCTAACTGTTAAATGTGTCTGCTTTTGTGCAGGTACTGAATTCTTACGTGATTGTTATTTGATGATAAAATTCCAGACAGCTTTTTGTTAATGCCAGAACAATCTCTAACAGTACTGTCTGCTGAAAGTTTCTATACTTACTACTTGACAAATAACCAGAAGGAATTACACATTTATTTGGCTCTTTAAAAAAAATTTTTGAAATATTTTTTGCCATTGTGTAGAGTTGTTGATTATTTTTTATTGACTTAGGGGACTTCGTTATGAATGCATGCTTTTTGTGCCTCTTCATTGCAGGATGATGACTTTGAGTTCACAGGCAGTCACTTGACTGTGAGGAATGGATATTCCTGTGTGCCAGTAGCCTTAGCAGAAGGGTTGGATATTAAATTAAACACGGCAGTTCGACAGGTTCGCTATACAGCCTCAGGTACAGGAAACCTCCAGGAAACTGCTTTGAGGGAGTATGAGCATGGAAGGTAGATTTCAGTGCTTCTGGAAGTAGGTGTGAGGACTGGTATTGTAAAACCCCTCCCATTACATGTTTGGGGTTAGATAAGATAAATGTGGGGTTAGCCACATTTCTTACTGGGATTGTGTAAGTAGTTGTTAGAGATTTATTAATCTTGAATGTTTTTTTAAATTATTTTTGTGACTCATTTGACACAGTCGTTTTCAGTTGTATTTACTAATTGTTCACATTTATTCTCTTATTTATTTGCTTCATTGATTGAAGCATTTGGAGTAAGAGGTCTGGGACTGTGTAAGGCTTGGTGCCACAGGACCTGGTAGTAGAAGTATAAATGAATGTTATGGAAGGAATGTATCTTCTTGTTGTTCTTCAAAACATAGGGCTTGGGAAAGTGTCAGCTGGGAGAGCAATGTAATGAGAGGCTCGCTCCTACTTGTTGTTTTTATAGAGATAGATTTAAATAATACTCACTGACCTGGATGAACCTTTAGGCTTATCTCAGTAAGGCCGTTTTCAGATGCTACCTTAATTATGTTTCCTGGAATAGAGCTAAATGGCCAGTAACAACTTGCCTACAAGTTAAGTACTGTTAGTGTAAAGCTGTCTCCATAAACAAAGTATTTTCTGATGTGGTCATGATTAATTTTTTTAATTTTTAATCCAATGCTCTTGCCTCCTGACCTGTTAAACTGTTTTTCTGTCCCCTTTCCAGGCTGTGAAGTGATAGCTGTAAATACCCGATCCACTAGCCAGACCTTCATTTATAAGTGTGATGCTGTGCTGTGCACTCTGCCCTTGGGAGTGCTGAAACAGCAGCCTCCAGCAGTTCAGTTTGTGCCCCCTCTTCCTGAGTGGAAAACTTCTGCAGTGCAGCGTATGGGTTTTGGCAACCTGAACAAGGTACAGTGGCACTGGGGGAGCTGCAGAAGGTCAGACAGGATCCGAAATGTGGGTGGAATGCCTGCTGGGGGACAGGAAGAATGCCTTTTCCACAGCTCTTTTGCTAGAGTTTGATGATGCAAATTGTCTGAGGAGCTGTAAGGGCCTCTTGTCTGTTTCCCACACAGGTTTAAAAGAGTTAAATTGCTGGAGTGGATCTGGTGGAACTTGTTAACCAAAAAATTGGTGAACTCTGAGAGTGCACGAACCTGCGAGAGGGCAGTAGGCATAGGCCTCTATGTATGATGTACATGCACTATATATTCACCAGATTTCCCTTTCATGATCTGTCCAGTGATAAATAATGACCGTAATTGTATTTATTTTTATTTCTTCCCTGTGCTCTTCCTAATTTGTTGATACTCTTTCTTCCTAGGTTGTGTTGTGTTTTGATCGGGTCTTCTGGGATCCGAGTGTCAATTTGTTTGGCCATGTGGGGAGCACTACTGCAAGCAGAGGAGAACTTTTCCTCTTCTGGAACCTGTACAAAGGTAGCTGTGGTGCATGTCTGCTTTTGCCAGTGTCTTATTTGTTATAGTTTCAGATCTAGGAAAAAAACACTTTTAAAGATGCTGTTAGTGTTCACATACGGGTATGATACAAAGGTAGTATTTTTAGGGAGACAAATGGAAGCAGAGAACAGCACTGATTGCAGACAGCTCTGTAGTAGGTTAGGGCAGCACACAGATAAGTGTGAGTTTACCAATGCTAGGTTCCAGGCTGTGCCTGTTAAATTGCATTACTACTTACCTACTGTAACACTTGCACTTTTGTAGCTCCTTTATTTTCTTTCACCTTGGTGAAGTTGTCCTGTGACCTATGCAGTGTTATCTTGGTTGCTTCCATTAAGCATCTATTTAGTTGCACTGATATTCTGAAAGTACTTAACTTTCAGTATTGTCTTAATTATCTACTGTCTGCTTTGTCAGGAGGATGCATTGAGTTCTCCAAGAAAGGGGAGGTTTGTCTTTGCACCATTACTGAATTAGAAGCCATTTCTTAGTTTGTAAGAGTATTTGAAATTGAGTTTCTCTCTGGCCACTTGGAACATTGTTCAAGCTCTTCCCCTCTCATTAAGCTTCTTGTGCCCATGGGTCTGGCATCCAATTTAGTCTTAGTTCTCAAAATCTCAGCTTCCTGGTTGTTTTTCAAGATGAACTGACAGTTTGAAGCCAGATCTCTTGCATGGAGCTGTCTGTCTTATCTGGGATGATTTGATAACTTCTAGATGAGCTCCTTTCATCTGCAACCTCAACTCCTTTCTGCTTCAATGACTTTGCTACCCAGGATTTCACACCACAGTGTGAAATTACAATTTTTTCAGATGCAAGAGGTGCTATTCACTTGTGTATTCTCTCAAGTGGCTGAGTGCAGAACAAGGAAAAGTGCCCAATTCTGCACTTGGGATGGCTCAAGCCTGGATGTACGGGCAGAGTGGGGAATGGGATGCTGGAAAGCAGAGCCACAGAAAGGGACCTGAGGGGCATCAGGCACAGCATCACTGGCAGGGCCAGGGAGGGAATTGTCCTGCTCTGCTCTGCACTGGGGTGGCCTCAGCTTGAGCATTGTTGGCAGTTTTGGTCATCACAATATAAGAAAGACATCAAACTACTAGAGAGCATCCAAAGGAAGGCAGCAAAGATGTTGATGGGCCTTGAGGGGAAGCTCTCTGGGGAGCAGCTAAGGCCACGTGGTCTGTTCAGCCTGGAGGAGACTGAGGGGAGACTCCTCACAGTTACAACTTCCTCAGGAGGGAAGGGGAGAGGCAGACACTGATCTCTTCTTCGTGGTGACCAGTGACAGGAGCCGAGGGAATGGCCTGAAGTTGTGTCAGGGGAGGTTTAGATTTGATGATACAAAAAGATTCTTCCCCAGAGGGCAGTTGGGCACTGGAACATGCTCCCAAGGGCAGTGGTCACAGCACTAAGCCTGACAGAGCTCAAGAAGAATTGGGATAATGCTCTCAGCCACGTGGGGACTCTTGGGGATGGTCCCATGCAGGGCCAGGAGTGGGACTCAGTGCTCCTTGGGACTCCCTTCCAGCTTGACATGTTCTGTGATTTCTTGCAGAGTACAGTGCAGCCTTCAGAGCATTGAACACCAGGGTTTCAGTGGAGCAGACTGGAGGCTTTGTGATTCCTCTGTTCCTCTTGCTGAGCAATGCTATTCCAGCTTGAGCTGCAGGCCCATGCACATGTTTGAGCTGCAGTGTGCCCTAGAGGAAAGGCAAGCTGTGGGGTTTCCAGTTGATCGAATGAATGACCTTGGCTCTTGTTTTAAGCAGCAAAGTGGCTGTGACTGTAGACTGTGGGTCTCACTGACAGGCGATCGTAGAACTCCTTTTCAGAAGATGTTTAAGTAGGCAGAAGGTGTTGCACTGCATGTTTTTACAGCAGGACTTTGCCACTGGTAGTTTTGGTTTATCTGTAGCTGGTGCTGCCACAATAGATTGTCAGGAGATCTCTGCAGTAAGTGTAATGGTTTTGTTACTGCCATTTACCAGACTGAAAGCAAAGGTGTATGTATAAGGAGCATTATTAAATGAGTTACTTGTTTTGCAGATGACCAGTGGGTTTTATTCCATTCCGTCATAAGCTGCATTTTGATTAATCAGTTGTTCCATCAAGAAAAAATAAATGAGGAAAAACTTTGATGCTGAAATGACAAAAAAAAATTCCCAATATCTATGGATGATAGGAAATCAGTTTTTTGTTCTTTCCTTTAATTGTTTGGAAGACTGGCTTTAATCTTTTAGAAAATGGAGTTAAACTACAGGAGCCATCCTGTATCTTTTTTCTCCAATAAAATGCTTTTAATCTTGCATATTTGTGTCTTATTTGTGTCTTGAGTAGTGCAATTATGTGCGTAGAAACAACTCTTACTAATCTAGCTTCTTCAGAATTTTAAAGGCTATTGTTTTTAACAAGACTCTTTTATTGGGTCTTTCAGCCTGAGTATTTGAAGCTGAACTTCACCCCATTGTCTTTAAGGACCTGATGGGAATGTACAGCATCCCTGTACACACGATCTCCATGTGTACCAGGAGAGAACAAATTCACTAGCCACTTTGGAAATTTGTACAAAAGTTTAAGCCAGATTTTTAGCAGGGACTTTATTTTCTATTTCAATATGTTTGACTTCTGTTCGTAGCTGTAGTGTTTTCTTTGCTAAATTTAAGAGTTTATAAATATCTCCAGCAGGAGAAAGATCAACGGAGAGAGTTTTCATTAAGTAACTGTGCTGAGGTCTGAGTCACTTGTAAATGCCTGTTTCTTGCCCTTGCATTATTTTGGTAGCTGTTCAATACGTACCTAAATTTTCCTTGACTTTGTGACTGCCACAAAGAAGAGCCTACTCTCACCACAGCTGGCCAGAGGGAAAACATCATCTGCTTTGTGTGTATCCTAGAATTACATTAATGCTCTTAGCAATGGCATCTCATGACAGCTGAGTTATTTGATACCTGTCCATTTTACTTCTGAATTCTTCTCAGAATTGCTGCTTTTCTGGAAATTGTTCTACTGCTCATCGTTTTCACTCCACTGAGATTATTTAATGTGCACTGGTAATGGAGAAGTCTAGACACTTGTATGAAGTACTTATATTGGTAACTTAACTGCTCTGCTGATGTTAATCATACCTAAATTTAGATGGTTGGGAAGGTACTGAATTCCCTGAAGTGTAGCATGGGTGGCTCTTAAATCCCAGTGGATGCTCCTATGTGAAATAAGCAATGTCTTCACTGAAGAAATCTTCCTGTCTCCTCTGCAGGCTGTACTTCCTGATGTTTTATTGGCTTTTTAATACATCCGTTTTCTTGATAATTCTAAATAGTATCATGGCATATATAAATTCATTTTCTTTTTGTTATATTGATATAATGGTGGAAAATTTAGAACTACTTTTGTTGGATTTGTTTAGTCTCTAACCTCCTGGCTTAACTGCAGATCCACGTCTATCCAAGCCCAGCTTCTCTGATCAAAACGTTCGAGTTCAATAATTGGTTTTTTTTTTTCTCTCTCCTACCTCCCCCACAGCACCAATTTTGTTGGCCTTGGTAGCAGGAGAAGCAGCAGGGATCATGGAGAACATCAGTGATGATGTCATTGTTGGTCGGTGCCTTGCCATTCTCAAAGGCATTTTTGGCAGCAGCGCCGTGCCCCAGGTCAGTACAGGCAGCAGCTGGGGCTCACGGGGTGGGAACAGTGCCTATTCCCATTGAGAGTGGGAGAAGAACAGAGCAAACAGCACACACACAGCAGGCCTGTGCACCTGGAAAAAGTCTGAGTTCCAGATGAGCAGTAGGGCTGGTAATGTACTGGAAAGACTTAAGGAATTGCCGTCAAAGCTTTACCTTAGTGCGTGTTATCATAGAATATAAACGTGCAGTTCCACCATGAACGTCAGCCCAAGGACTTTGTTCCTTGCATCGTTGCAATTTGCATTGTTTGTATTTGTCACAAACTGTAGAATTTGCACTGCCTCAGCAACTGAAGCTCCTGTCTTGTCTCAGCCTAAAGAGACCGTGGTGTCCCGCTGGCGTGCTGACCCGTGGGCACGGGGGTCGTACTCCTACGTAGCTGCTGGATCCTCTGGAAATGACTATGATTTGATGGCTCAGCCAATTACCCCAGGGCCAGCCATTCCAGGTGCTCCACAGGTGAGAAATGTCCCAGTTATTTTTAGAAAAACCTCAAAACAGAATGAGTTTTCTGAGTAATTTGCATACATATCTAAACACAAGCTTAGATAACTTGCATCTTACGTTAAATGATTAAAACCTGTAAAATAATTAATTTTTTCACTCTTGAATTCTGTCATCACAGGTTTAGTGTAATTTGTTTGCTAAAAAAAGAGCATTTTTATTCAGAAAGCCAGTTTGATTATGTTTGAACAGAGTATTTAATATTATACCTCTGTTTCGTACTCCATATTTTTGTCGTCCATCACCATATTTAAGTGAGTTGTAGTGATTTGGAAGAGGGTGAAGGCCAGAGTGAGAAGAACAGGAATCAAAAGGTCTCTTCCAAATGGGGGTCAACACAATGAAGGCAGGAGTTATCTCCAGATGATGTTGAGGGAATTAAGTTTGAAAGCAAGAGCCACTCTTGAAAGCACTGCCAGGAAAGGCTGTGTGGCTTTGGCTTTATTCGAGTTCTTGTCCTAACAATACAAGTCATTAATACACACAGCTATGAATAAAATTGTTCCCTGCAGAATGTAATACATGAACATTTATTTTTCTCCCACTCTATATGATTCTGTGGGTAGTTGTTTTAGGTCTCAATTTGAAGAGAAACTGCTCATTTAAGTGAATTGTTGAAGTTTTTCGTTTGTTTACTGTGGTAGAGTTCATGTTCCAGGATGAGAATTTGATAATACAAATTTGATAATACAAAAAGGTTCTTCCCCAGAGGGTAGTTGAGCACTGGAACATGCTCCCAAGGGCAGTGGTCACAGCACTAAGCCTGACAGAGTTCAAGAAGAATTGGGATAATGCTTAATAATAAATAATAAATGCTAATACTGATAATTGACAGTTTGGCTGTAGAGTTACAGGTACAGCTTGTAACGCTGTTTGGATACAGCTGGGCCACGAGCCTCCTCTGCTTCTCTGGCTCTGCAAACATTGCTTATCAAACAGAGCTTTATTTTCTTGGTAACTTGTACACAGGTTAAAATAGCTTCAATGTTCACTATCTTCTGTGCGCCACCTTCATGTTAATGGAGATCGTGGCGTGATTAGAGGACTTGGAACATTCCTAAAGTGTCGTTTGCTGCAGACTCAGAGGCACGAGCCAAGGCTGACAGTGTTCTTTGCCCCGCAGCCCATTCCCCGCCTGTTCTTCGCGGGCGAGCACACCATCCGCAACTACCCCGCGACGGTGCACGGCGCGCTGCTCAGCGGCCTCAGGGAGGCGGGCCGCATCGCCGACCAGTTCCTGGGGGCCATGTACACGCTGCCGCGGCAGCCCACGCCCGGCGTGCCCCCGCAGCAGGCTGCCAGCCTCTGAGGGGAGCGGGAGAGCAGCGCGGAGCCCGCCGTGCCGGAGGTGCTCGAGTAGTTTGTAGCGGTGTCTGCGGAGAGGACCCTGAGTTGCTGCACGGCCCTCGGCTGAGAACGGCCTGACAGAAGCTTGCTGGACCTTTTGCCTTTTTACAAAATCTTAAAGCTGTTTGAAGGGTCAGCGTAAAACAGAATCCTCTACTGCAAAGCTGGTCAGGGCCTTTGACTCTGCAGATACTTCTTGAAAGTCAAAATAGCTGGAGGGTTTTTTAGGGTGTTGGGGGGTTTTTTCTACCTAGGTGTGTATTTACAATTTGGTAATTGCACAAGGGCCTCTAGAAGCTGGTTGCTACGAATAGTAGCTTAGTGTAGAATGTATGTAAATTTCTTTGTTGGTTTTATTTTTATGGCTTTGTTTTGAAGAGTAATATTTTTGACCAATTCTATTCCTGTCTGGCATTGAAGAATTTGGGGCAACTGTTTGCCTACCAGTAACAGTAAGTCATACCTCTCCAACACGGTCCATTGGCTGCTACACCATCTGCATCCTGCTGTAGAGTAACCTGGTATCACTGAGTATGCTAAGCATACTGTTTTATTAAATATTTTCAACAAAAGAAAAAATATTAGTACTTGTTTATATAGAGACAGTTGCCTAGACAGTAAGCTAGCTGAAGGACCTATTTCTTGATTTCTGCTCAGTGTAGGGATGCACTCTTTACCTCTTCAAAGCAGAGGAGCTGCATGTGCATCCCTGGGCATGCCTCGTGCAGGCACAGGGGAGCTTGAAAAAGCAGCTGGAGGTGGAGGTGTTAAAGGAGAACTGAAAAGAGAAAGAGAGCAGACACATCTGTTAGAACAAAAGATTGAAATTGTGCTGGCACCAGCAACAAGACCCAGCTTTGCCCAAATCCTGAAATTAATCACAGGTGCAGAGCCCAAGGAGTGGAATAGGAACACCTGGGCAGATCCTGAAAAATAGTTTGGAAGGAGATTAAACTGTGGGAAAGATGTGCAGCCCCTTAAGATGGGACAGTCCGTGGGTCCCTATGGCACCCAGCCATGCATCACTGCAGCCCCAGGGGTGGGACCAGGATTTGGTCAGCAGAGGGCTAAATTGCCACACAGACCAGAGGAAACAAATGGGATGTTTGTTTGGAGGGTTGGGAGGCTGCTGGGGGTAAGATCAGATGTTAAGTGATGAAGCAAGTGGATTTTGGGGTCCAGAACTGTTTTTGAGTGACAGACCAGAGTGATTAGTGAGTAATGTCTTGGGTAACATGCTGGGCTGGGGATGAGGACTCCGAGGAAAGAGGAGAGCCTGTTACTGTTCAAGTGAGTGGTGGATTGGAGCTGGCAGCAGGGGGACAAAAGAGTGCCATGGCCATACCAGTGAACCTCAACCACCCTAAACCTCTTCTTAGAGGGCTGCTGGACTAGGGAAAGGATTCAAAGAGCCATACAATATGATCAGCAAACCACTTGGCCTCCACTCACACTTCCCCTGGCTTGGGCAGGTGCTGCACAGCCCAGTTACACACAGGCACAGGGCTGGTATGGGCAGTGGGGCTGGCAGGATAGGAGGCTTCCACAGGCCAGTGGGAAACCTGTCCCTGAGCAAGCCCCCAGCTCCTGACAGCCTCACCCCCCTGAGTCAGAGCTGAGGAAGCCCACCCAGGGGAGGAACAATCCCTCCCTCAGGAAAGGCCCGAGCACTGGGAGCACCCAACTAAAGTTACACACCCTACAGGCTAGGGGCAGAGCTGTTAGAAGGGACAATGGGGACTCATCACTGCCAATAACTGCTGGGGAAATTATGGGAACCCAAAGATGTGAGAGTTTTGTCCTGCTGGGTTGCTGACAGGTGACATCTCCATACCTGATAATCAAAGGGATCAATTCCCATTGAGAGCACACATGGGACAACCCATCCTGCTGAAATTGCCTTCTGCTGTCTTTGTGCCTGTGATCCTGCAAACCCCAGAGGCTTGTGAGTCCTGGCAAGCCCGAGAGGGCAGTGGGAAGAGCCACCACATTAATGCCTCATGGATTAACTCTGAACCTGATTTCAAAGGTCTGAGGCCTGGTTTTGTTTTCTCACAGGACAGGGTTGTCCCAGTGCTCCTGCTGGTGACAGAGTACTGGGCACCATCAACAGCCAGGACCTGAACGACAGAGTGGTAGCAAAGAGAGCAGTAGGGTTTGCCCAAATGATGAATGTAACCTCACCCTAAAGGAAGGGGTTCACCTACCCCTAAATCAGCAGAGGACCTCTCACAGATTTTTGTACAAGACATTAATGTATTATTAGCTCTTGAACTTACTTGCAAACATTGTAACAGCTGTAGTTGGGCAGCTGAAGGAGCTGGGCACCAGGTGTGGTGAACACCAGCTCAGTGTGGGATACAAGCTGCTGTTCCATCTTCCTGTCTGCTGACAGAGATGGGCTCAAGTTGGAAGGTATTGAACCGTGTTCCAATGTCCTGAGCTCTGTGTGTAGTGCCTGCTGGCATAGTGCTGCCCACTGCTGCGGTACATGAAACCACGGAGTGCCTCCTGGTGTGTTAAACATCCCAAAGGAGACAGAAACGCTCATCCCAGTAACTGGAATGCCAGTGCTTGTCCTTTAACCTGAACAGGGACCAGGAGAGCAGCTAGCAATGCTAGCTGGGATGAGAGGAACGACAGGACATCCCCAGCCTGGAAATCCCTGCTTTGGAGCTGCTGTCAGATGTGGGGACATTGGTAAAATGCCTTTGTTATGGTTATCTTTGTGCCCAGAAAGCTCTGGCACAGGGCCATCTGGCTGGGACCCCCTGCTTTAACCTGCAGCAGAACTGGTGATGCTCTTTGTCCACCTGGCATCTGTGACACCAGGCTCGTGACAAACATCCGCTGCTCCTGGAACCCCTGATGAAGCATAGGCCTGCCCTGACACCTGTATTCTTGATTATATCCTCCTGTTTTGGGATTAGCCTGTAACTTGTCTCTGCCCTCTCTATGGCCTGTCTTTGAGAAGGGGTCCATGTCCCACAAGTGGTGGGAATACATTCCAAGAAACCAGCAAAGGGGATGGTAGGAAGCTTCAGCACATGTAGGATGGTGGTTGGAATCAATATTTGGACTGGGAATCATTTGGATTTATTATGTCTCAATTTTGTAAGCCTCTGCTACAAGAACATGACAACAATTGTGTGTGTTCACCTGTACAACTGCTGAAAGCAAGGAAGGTGAGTCTGGGTTTCAGACCCTCGGACTGAAAAGCATCTTACTGAAGATAACAAGGATAAGAACACCAGGAAGCTGACAGAAGGAAGGCTGCTGGGAACACGAGTGACTGGGTGCAGGCACGCAGCGTGCCCTGTGCCAGTGAGAAGCAATGCTGCCTGAAAGCATCCAGGGGTCAGCAGGACTGGCTCCTAAAAGCATCCAGAAGTCAGCAGGACTGGCTCCTAAAAGCATCCAGAAGTCAGCAGGACTGGCTCCAGAGCTGCTGGGCATTCCCCACCTCCCTACGGGGCTGTGAGCATTAGGCTTGTGAAGGGGAGCTGTCAGCTGCCTCTGCAGCTCTGCATGTCATTCCAGAGGTGAATGTGCAGCACTGCTTGCAGGAACCTAGGGCAGGGGGCACTGGTGACCTGGGCAGGGGGCAGCACACGGGGTCTGGCTCAACATCTCACCAATAAAACGATTTACAGCAGCAACCTTCTCACAGGTGCAGCTGAAGCAAAGAGGTTTGCAGCTGGAGCAATCAGAGTACGCTTGTTTGTAGGCAACAGGAGGCCCACCTAAACCCACTGAAGCAAGACGCTCATCCCAGTAAAAAAGATCAGAGTAAAAAAAGATTTTGGAAAAAGAGAAGTTTTCTGGCTTTTGAGCAGCAGTGCCATGGTGGGTGGCCACTGGTCAGTACACATCCTGCACTGTCCTCATGTAGCAGGGGTAAGCCTGGCCTTGAACCACAAGGCAAAGAATCCCTCTCTGGTATGTGCTAGAGCTGTAGGCATGGACCTGGCTGGAGCAGATGTGGCAGCTTTGGAGAAAAACACCACTGGCATGTTTACAGATCTGCTGCTTAGCAGGCCAGACACACACAGCAGTGTTTTTGTAGCTACAGGTAAACAGCCACCTCTTTAATGATGTTCAGTAGCTGCCTGTGTGAACTGGGACAGAAAGGGCTCAGCCAAGCCAAATTCAGTTTTCTAAGACAAATATTTAACAGATGGTATCTCTGTAGGACTTCACCTTGCATTAATGGGCTCTACCCAGGGAGCAGCAGCTGAAGTGACAGCTATGGCTGACTCCTAAACTGTCCATCCATAATAATAACTCATTTTATAAAGCTTCTGAAAACATGTCCTTTTGCAACCAGAATAAACCAGATACAAGGAAGAGACTTCTGAGAAAGTGTGGTGCACTCCACTCCTTGCAAATCAGTGTATTTCAAGTTATAGTCACACGGGCTCATCCTGTCTGTGACAGCTGCAAACCATGAAGGAGACCTTGTCCCTGGTACTGCCTCTGTGTCCTCCAGCACTGTCCAGGAGCTGACCGATGAATCCTGGTTCCGTTACAATCGGTACTGGCAGAGTGGCAGAACTCTCACCAAGTGGGACTCGTTTCATTCTGCAGGAATTCCCTTCCTCCCCCGTTCCCAGCAGTGCCATGCCCAGCTCAGCTGGCCTCGGTGGAGAGTGGCTGGGTACAGCCTGACGTGCCGTGTGTGCACCATCCCTGCCTGAAACGCAGCCTGGAACGGGCGCGAGATCTGTCTCAACCAAGGCACAAAACGAAATGCAGCGTGCTCAGCTCCAGCACGGAACCACCCCGCAGCGTGTGTACGCACACACATTCACACACACACTC
>VWPU01013341.1:0-73957 GCA_013398955.1 Callaeas wilsoni | reverse complement strand
CCCGCCGGGGCCCGCCCGCCGCCGACCCCGAGCGCATCCAGCGCCTCCGCAGCCTCATGGTCAACGCGGGCCCCGAGCAGGAGGCGGCTGAAGGCGGAACGACGACGCGGCGGCGGCGGGCACCGCGCAATGTCCTCACCAGGATGCCCCGTAAGGGCGCGGGCAGCGCGGCCCCGGCGCTGGGCGGGCGCGGGGAGCCAGGGCTGAGGGGGAGGCGGAGGGTGTGAGGCCCGGGGTTCATGCTGAGGTGGGGTCGAGGCTTGCGGCTGGGCCCGGCGTGGAGTTGCGGTGGAGTTTGGGGGAGTTTGTGGGTGAGGATAGAGCGATGGCTGGCGGCAGCGGTTGGGTGACAACGGGGTGTGGGTGGGTGGCGTGGGGGAATGATTTAGTTTGATGGGAAATGACACTTGGGTGCAGAGGCCCTGGCACAGGTTGCCCAGGAAGCTGTGGCTGCCCCATCCCTGGAAGTGTCCAAGGCCAGGTTGGATGGGGCTTGGAGCAGACCGGTGTAGTGGAAGGTGTCCCTGCACATGGCAGGGGAATTGGAACGAGATGGGCTTTAAGGTTCCTCCCAACCCAGACTGTTCCGTGATTCTCTGAAATGGTGTGCCGGAATGAGGAACAGCATTTCGCAGAGATGACGCTCACTTTGTTGTGGTGATGTCCTGCTCTGTTAATTGGTGAATTACATACATCCTCTTGGTTTTAAGGAGAAAAAAGATGAGACACTGCTGTATTCTCAAAAGTACTATTTTAAACCAGGACTGATCTTTGGGTCAGTCCAGGGTGTAGTTAAATCATAACCACAGGGTAAGTCTGTAACACACTGCTGTTACTTGGTTGCTAACCAAACATCCTGCGGACAGAAATACTGGCATTTCTGATAACAGATGGCAGAACAGTGGATTGAGGTTCCAGACAGCTGTGATGTAGCTAAATTCATCAGCTGTGATGATGATACATATTTCATGTAAAAATGTGTGTGTGCGGTCAGGGTAAACATCCCCTAAACACGAAGAGGTGCTACTTGTGCCCCCACACCAAGAATCAAACGTCATTACTGTCGGGTGAGATGTAACTTCAGTGCACTTAATTAGAAATACTGAGGTTCTTTTTGGAATCAAATTTTCTTATCACCATCACCTTAATTTTTTTTTTTTCTAGAAAGGCAAAGCCCAAAATGTTCAATTCTGAATGCCCAAGGCAAAACCTTTTTCTTTCTTTGACACTAAAACACGATGTGTTCGTTGCTATAGATGCTGTATGGTGTTAAGTATCACACTTTGTGTTCTGCACAAATGCAGAGGTTCTGTTAGCACAGGATTTCCAGAAAACTCACATTAAATGCTGGTTTCAGATTTTAGTATAAAGTATCTCAGTTTGCAGTCATAATGAAAATTGAAAAAAAAAACCTATAAAAATTAAGACTTATGAAGAACACATACTTAATATCCTCACATTCATGTCTGGACTTCAAAGAAGACTGGCACAACTGATACAGAAAGTGCTATTCAGCAGCCTGGCGTGTTTTAAGAGTGATTTATAGCCAAAATTGTGTGCTTTCCCTCTAAGTGGGGAGGTGTCTGCACCACAGGTGGGCCAGTGTTTGGAGCCTGAACTGTGGGGCAGTGGCGGCTCCTGGAAGTGACACACGGTTTGCTGTGCCCTGCAGGCGTGCTGCTCCCAGGTAGCTGTGACAAGGTATATGACAGGTTCCTTAAGTCCAGTGGGTCAGAAATGTGAAATGGAGCTACAGTTTTGCCTGTCAGCACGCATGATTGCAGAAACAGCCACAAAAGTCAGAAGGAAGCTACTTCAGCAGTGCCTGTGTTGGCTCAGTTCAGGTGGAGCTATCTATCATTATTTTGCATTCACCAAGGGGCGGAGAACTCATGTGCAGGGCAGATGGAAAGGTGTTGGACAGTATTCTGAGTTATTTCAACTGTTCTAATTTTTCTCTTGTGGTTTTTCTAATCTTGCCTCTTAATAGAGTCTGCCCTGAGGACAAGAACTTGAACTTAACCAGAGTTTGGATCTTTATTTTCAGCCTTTTGGGGTGCTTGCCCTCTGCTTACAGTAGTTTTTGAGTCATTTTTCAGAGTCCTGGTATTAAGCATATGCTTCTTTTATACAAGGTAGGGATTGAATTTTGAGTACCAACTGGGTAACTTTTTTCCCTGTCTGTTGAAAAATTGTTCGTGCTGGTACTTCACAACACAGAAGGCACAGGCAGATTTAGCTGCGTGCAGAGCCTGCTCATTACAGCCCTTGGTGCTTGCGGAGGAGGTGTGTTCCAAAAATAAATGCCTTGTGTTGCTGGTTTTATTTTTTCCGAGAATGTCGGGTTGTTGAAGGGATTTTGATGATGTCTTCTGCCCTTTTGCTCAGGTGAAGCTGGAGGTTTGCCGTGGAAGAGCCAGAACCTTGCACAGCAAGGAAAAGTGGGCAGAGTGTGGATTTGGTAGAGCTGTGCAGTGTTTTCCTGGGTGCTGAGAGGCAGAGGCATAGCTGGAAATAAGGGTTGGATGTAGAATTCTGTAAAAAAATTGTAGGTAGAGTTCCTACTTCCTATGAATATTGGAATTTAAAATCTAAAAACAAGTCTAGATTTTAAACTATTATGTAAGTTCTCAGGATTGGTTAGAAAAAATACTGTTTTCTGATTGAAAACATCAATTTGATATCGTGATGGTGTCATCTGTGGTTCCTGTGATGGAGCTGTCAATCCAGAACATAAGTTTGCTATCAGTTCAGCTGAAGGAGACACAGATTCATGGAAAGACCCCCTAAGCAAGGCTGGGAGGTGCTGAGACAGCTTATGCTCTGTGTGAAACCAATTTCCTGCAGTTATCCAGCTGGAGAGGGCTGGCAGGAAGACAATGGATCTCAAAAAATAGATGCGATTAGGTTAATTCAGAGGAAACTGATTTAGATTTCCCTGCTGTGGCCATGAATTTCCCTGCAGCCCAGTCCTGCAGATCAGCTGTTTTACAGTCACTTTACACTTGCAGGGAGCATTTTCTGGTGTGCAAATCAAACCTTGAATCCGCACTCCCTAAGGCACAAGGTGAGAGATCATCTGTGGCTCACATATTTTATTAATATGAAGAGCTGTGGGAGATTTTAGACCAAGTCGTTTCCCTGACTCTTGGTTGGAGTTGTACAGCAATCCTGGGGCTGTGTTTGCACAAACAAACGGGTACCAAGGCATGGGTGGAAGTTGTAAATAATATCTACCCCTTTAGATAAGTTACACTTGCAAAGATTTCTGGTGTGCAGACAAGGCTTGTGTGAGCCAGGCAAGCTGTATGTTTTACTGAATTCCTTCACTTTTGCCCTGGTTAGAAGCGTTATTGTCCTGGAGTTTAGCGTGGTTTAATTGCTGGCTGCTCCTTAGAGTCATTTTATTTCTTTGCCAAAGACTTGTATGACTTTGAAGGATGTTCAGCTGGCTGCTGAAATCTTAACTGAAACAATGCATTTTCATCAGTTTAAACTACTCCAGTTTAGTAAGTTGAAGGATTTTGAGTTATTCATTGTTTCAGAAATCCCCTTGTAAAGAAAAGGAACAAATCTGCTACAATTCTTTATTCACAGCTCATAACTAATCTGAGGTAGCCTTAACCAGGCATTTGCCTTTTCTGTGGAACTAACTCTGCCCCCATGAGCTTTCTGTTCCCTCTCAACCACTTTTATTTACAGTTAGGATTACTTGGCATGTTTTTGAAATGTAGCAAAAAGATTTTCAGCTAAGGCTGATTTGGCTGTGGGCTATGTAAAGCAAAACCTTCATATTTTCTGAAGTCTTGGCTCTCCCCATTGTAAGAAGAGTTTTGGTGGTCTGGTAATGGCAACCACACTGTGTTACAGTGCTTGGGGCTTCTTCATTGCTATTGTTGTGAACATGAGTGTCGTGCCAAGGTCTGCCATACTTCTACATAGAGTGGATTTCTACATGTTTTTTAGATAGATAGATACTGAAGAGAGAGCTTTTACAAGGATGTGTAGTGACAGGAAAAGTGGGAATGGCTTCAAACTGAAAAAAAATTAGGTTTAGAATAGATATTAGAGAGAAATTCTTGGCTGTGAGGGTGGTGAAGCCCTGGCACAGGTTGTCCAGAGAAGCTCAGGCTGCCTCATCCCTGGAAGTGTTCAAGGCCAGGCTGGATGGGCTCTGAGCAACCTTGGTCTAGTGGAAGCTGTCCCTGCCTGTGGCACGGAGTTGAAAGAAGATGATTTAACCAGTCTTTCCAACTCAGGCCATTCTGTGATTTGATTCTTTGATTCTGTATATTTTGTTGGAGACTGGTGATGTTCTCTTTCTGTTCTAGTCCATGAAGGCAGCCCACTGGGGGAGCTTCATCGCTGTGTCCGAGATGGTGTCAGAATTAATGTCCACATCCGCACTTTCAAAGGGCTTCGTGGAGTCTGCACAGGGTTTTTGGTTGCATTTGACAAATTCTGGAATATGGTAATTATCATTTCAGCCTTTGATTTGTACTCTTATATTGAAAACTTGAAATTTGCAACAGGTTTACGCAAAGGACATTTGGGGAAGGTTAATGTGGTCTTGTGGTTCACAACCTCATCTACTCGGGCACTGAGTGCTGGGTTTGAGATGTAAGTGGTGCTTGGTGTTGGACTGGTACATCTGGGAGGTGCCCAACCATCTTAGAGGGGTTTTAGGTGAGAGAGAAGCTTTGAAGAGTTCCCAGCATCTTCAGAGGTTTTGTATAAGAGCACAGGAAGGTGGAATATGAGGAATATCAAAAGCTTCCAGAGCTTTGTCTGCAAAACCCAATCTTTCTATAGTGGTGGGTGCTTCTCTGTTTTCTTTCATTAACATGACTGCTCTGTCAGTGACAAAAGCTTTTCCCTGTGTTCTACCTTGTGAAGATCTTAAAGATAGTAGATGGAAAAGCAGCTATTAAATATTTGTGAGCCTGGAGGTGTGAAAAGTTTGGAAGTGGGGAGGAGGGAAGGATTTTGCAGGCAAGGATCACAGAGATTTTGCAAGTAATGCAGAGTGAACTTGGCTGCTGCTTTTATACCTCGGTACAATTTAGATGATTAACAAACCAGCTCCAAAGCACAGCTTGTTCCTGGGATGGATTTTCTCTCAGAACATAATTTCATAATGCTTTGACACAAAGCTGGTCCAAAGCTGCTTCATGTTTTATTTTAATTTCGGTCTTTCAGTTTCTTTTATCTTTTTCTAGGCCCTGACAGATGTGGATGAGACTTACAGGAAACCAGTAATGGGCAAAGCCTTCTATGCAGAACCTCAGCTCTCACTGACCCGAGTAGGTGACATCTCCTGTTTTCTTTCTTATTGGGATCTCCTTTTTCAAAGTATTAAAAGGAGAGCATTGATTTAGAACCCATGTTTCCATTTGAAATATTTTACCTCCTTTTATTACAGGTGACTCTAAAATAATTTGAACTGAGAAACAAAATGCCCAAAATGTTTTCTGACCTTTCTGAAAGTACTTTAGTAGTTCAGTGTTACTGCAGCTCCACTTTAGAATCAGCTCAGAGTTGCTGCCACTGCTTAATGTAACGTGCTGAGCTGCTAGAAGCTCACTCTGTGGGTTTTGGTGTGGGATTTGTTCTGTGTGTTTTTTGCACCTGTGACTGATCAGGTCCGTGTTTGTCTTGCCAGGGGATGTGGCAGAGCATCCCTCTGGTACTGGTGTTCCTAATGGCACAGTCTGTGTCTGCAGCCAGAGAAACAGCGCAGCTCTTTGGTCACTTGAGCTTCCAGTCTGGGTACTGTGAAGCCCAAGATCTCCAAAGCTCTCCACTCTCTAGGATCCAGCTGCAAATAGAGTTGTTTACCACGTTGACAGCTGAAGAGATGATAGATGAACTTCTGAACAATGAAGGGAAAAAAAATGTGACAGGGCTGTGCCTGTTGAATGGCAACAGCTCAGGGCCTTTTGGACATCAGAGAAGCATCACAAAAACATTTAAACAGTTTCATTGTGAGGAGTTTGCTTTCAAATTCCTGCCATTTAAATCTGTTTTCTGATAGATCCCACCCTTCCTTTTTTTAAAGATTAGTTAAAAATAATCAAGTTGTCATTGTTCCTTTAGCTCACTCTCACAGGCACTGCCTTTCCATCCTGTTGCTGGGAAGAGAGGCTAACCAAAAATCTCATTTCTCACTATTTCATAAAAGCTTGTCTTCTGCCAGAGTAAAAGCAATTTCTTTTCCAGTTTCAGCACCATGTGTTCTTAGATTAATGACTTCATATAGTGCTTTGAGTCTGCTGCTCTAGCTTTTATTATTTTTCTGTTGTTTGTGGTCTGCTCACTTCCCAGAATACCCACACGTCATCTTTGAGTTTGTTTTGAGGAACACAAAAGATTCCTCAGTTTTTCAGTGTACAACCTTTGCTAATGGAGGCCCCTTATCTTAGGGATTCATGACACAAGGATGGAAATCTCTCTAAAACTGCCTGACACCATTAAAAGAGCATGGGAGAAAGTGAGCTGTAGGGGCAGCTTGGTTTCTCTGTTCCTCCTGACCAAAGTTAAAGGCTACCTCACAGCAGTGTTGCTCCCTAAATTAATTTCCTTGGTGCTGACATTAAGATACTCCTGACCATGCAAGAGACCCACTCACCTTCTGTCACTGTTTGACTTTGGCAAGGAAACACGGTCTTTATTGCTGGTGAAGATTTGTCACTGTGTTTTGTGAGCTCTGATTTGGGATTGTACATGGAAATACAATGCAGAAGTGTGGAACAAGTGACCTCCCTTGTTTTACAAGTGTGGTCATAGACACAAATGTCCTTTTACAGCTGTTTGAGAAACTGAAGCTGCAGGAATCCTCGGGGAAGAAGGGAGCTGACTCAAAGACTGTCTCAGAGGAGCTGGCCCTGACAAATGACTCTCAGACGCTAAGTTTGAAAGTTGGATCAGGACGAGGGAGAGCAGAAGAGGAGCGTGAGAGGCAGAAACACTTGGGCAGAGCTGGAGAGAAGAAGACCCCAGGTGACAGAAGTGAAGCTGATGTGGGCAGCAGGACTGTCCACACAGAGGGGGCCAGTGCTGGCGGGGCCCGAGCAAGGAGCCAGTCCCGGAGGAGAAGGCGGCCCAAGGTGGATTATCAGCAGGTGTTCACACGCCACATAAACCAGATCTTTATTCGAGGAGAGAATGTCTTGCTTGTCCATTTAGCACATTGACTTGGCTGAGCCTTCGTCAGCGTATTTATTTGATAGCATGACTTGCTGCTGCAGCTCCCATTGCTATTTAGAGTTGTCATTGAGTAGGATGGTACCGTGGCTGGTTTCCCATTGCCACCACAAGGCAGGGGAAAGAATTGTAACTTGAGCATCCTGGGCTTGATGCCAAAGCAGCCTCCTTAGATCGCTGTTGGGGGTCTCAGGAGAAGGTCAGCAGCGCAGTTGTTTCTGTCATGTGAGGGAGTTAAACACAGTTGCCACTATTTCTTAAAAAGAAGCTAAATGGCGAAAGTTGGAAGAGAATTTTGGTGTACTCTGTTACAGGAACTGCTTGTGGCACACATTTAAGGATAAGATCTGCACCTCCAATAAATCAGAAATGCTCTTTTGCACATTCTGAATAATATCAAGACGAAATTGCTAATGAAACCAACAGTTTATCTGCTGCTGTTACATGGATGTCCTCTTTTCCAGACATAATTCTGACAGTCATTTTGAAATAGTTTATAAAACATTGGAATCACATCCTGCTGATGGCTACTGGCCTCTTTGCCATAGTTAGCTCTGTAATGCCCTGTGTGATAGAAAACCTCCTAATTGTAAACTGCTTTTTAAGTGTGAGTGATGGCAGGACTGTAACTTGTTTCCAGTATCAAAGCTTAGGCTCTCTTTGTAAGGCTGTGCTTTGGCCCTCTGTCACCAGGAAGCAGATGATGTAGCTTGGAGTTTGGAGTTTATCTGTGAATGCTGTGGATGCAGATGGAAACCTGTGCTTTTATATTTCACCCATTTGCTACTTAGTGTAACAGCGAAGCTGGCAAAGATTGGGTTTTTCTCAGGTGTGTTCCTGCTGAGCACACTTGTCCTGTATTTAAATACCTTTCAGGCTCCTCCTGTTGAAACCAGAGCTGCTGTGTGTCCAGCAGTTCTCATGGAGCAGGAATCTTCAAGGGTCTTTCCTGTCCATGTGAGGGGTACATTGTCTAATTCTAGCTGAGCTTTGGAGATGTGCCTGAAAAGGTTTTGAAGTATAAAAGTCAAACTCAACTCATCAGTGTTTCATTTTAGCAAGAGTGTTAAATTATTGCAGATCAGGCCAGGGTTCTGCAGGTATAAACTGCTTTCCAAAAAACCCACATGCAGAAGTTTGAGGGTAAATGAAGCTGTTCCATTTTGTAGCCTGTTCCCTTTGTTGTCAAAGAAGATTTCATGCTGCTGTTCTGTATTCATCTCAGCTGCCTTGTGCTTTGCAGCAGCTCTGTGTGTTTAAGCTGAAGTTGGGAAATTGCTTTATGGCAGGACTTACATTGCATATAGATGTCCTGAGTTCTCAAACTGAGTGGCTGTACTGTGAGTGACATGGATTTCTGTTGCTGCAGATGCAGCATTCTTCCTGCTTGGTCGTTAGGGGTATGTGTGGTGTTTGGGTGAACCACAGAAATCGTTTAGCAGGCATTCTGGACACACAAAGCAGCTGTTTGCCTCTGGGGGAGCCTGAAACTTATGTCAGCATTTCGCATGACATGGGGCTTGATGAGTGCAGCCACTGAGCTCAAAGCCAAGTTCAGCCTGGGACAGAATAAAAAGTACTTTTGAGGCAAAATAGTTTCATCAAGGGTAAAAAAGAAAAGAAAAAAATTAAATACTCTCTACAGCTTCTTCTGAAACATTGCTTTACTGCTGTAATCCCATCCCTCTGTGAACTGAGACTAGGCACTGGAAAGACTATTCTCATGGAGCTTTTTGTTTCCCCTCCCTTCTTTACTGTTCTTGTTTGTGGTAGTGTGCTCTGCAGTTTTTTCCCTTTTTTTTTTTTCTCCTTTCTCCTGTCAGTACTTTGTCTCCTCAGGACATTCTAAACTCTGGTTTATGAAGTCTGTTCTTGTCCTGGCTTTCTGCAGCCTTTCCTGGTTGGCTTTCTATGTACTAACCAGAACCCTCACAAATTAGTAGAAACATGTGAAGCTAGAAACAAGGTGCTTATCTCTGCTCCTGGCTTCCCAGCAGCTTTTATTGCAAGTGAATATTTTCTTTCTTATGTTTTGGTTGTGGGGATTTTCCTCTCTGTTTTCTGACAGCTTTGTTTTTATTTCAGCTGCTTGGGATGACTCCTCTCTGCCTTTTCCATTACTACCAAAGGCCACTGGTTTTGAGCTCTTGTCTTTCCTTCATATTTGACTGAAGGGTGTCAGATCACCCTCAGGCTGATATACAGTGACAGCTCATTGAATTCTTGCTTTTCTTCACCTCATATTCTTAATTCTGTTTGTCTGCCTGGTTCATATTGCCTTGTGCATTAACTAAGATACAACTGCTATGAATGTTTTTGTGGCTGTGCTGCCCTTCCTTGTCAATTGGCACTTCCCCAAGTTCTCAGTTGCTGCTGGAAGTCTCAGTGTTTCCTTTCATAAGAGGTTTTTCCCTGAAACCTTACAGGTGTTTGTTGCTTCACATCTACAAGTTTCTTTGTTTACATTTTACGAAAAATGCTGGTGCTTAGACTTGAGTTTGTGCCTTGATTTTTATATCATCCCTGACCTGTTCTTCCAGAGTCATCACCTTGGTGAACAAACCTGGTTAAGGATTATAGTTTATCTACATTTTTTGCACTACCTCATTGTTAAAATATTCCTCCTCTCATATGTAAAGTTAGTTAAACTGTTCTCTTCCAATTTGGATTTAATGCATTATTTGTTGGTTCTTCGTTTGTTTCCTACTTTCCTGTCCACCTTTCTCATTATTTCCAAGATGCTTCCTAAATACTGCTGCTTCCTCTTCTACAAGTTCAGATCTTCCAAAATGTCTTCCTTTTCCCATTTCTTCTGGCATTGTATCTTTTTAAAATGCATTATTAAAATGCTGTCTTATGGATTTTGTCTCTTCCAAGCATCATGACTGTGATGAAGCAAGTGATCCTGTAGCTGTTGTCACTTGCGTGTTCAGTACTTCAGATAATGTTGCTCTTTAAATAAAATCGAATGTCGTGTTCTGAAATGAATTCTTCTACCTCACTGAAGTATTCTCCTAAATCTGTTAAAAAAAAGAAAAAGAAAATAACCTTTGGAAACAAATGAGCTTTGGTTTTGTTTTTTTTCCCAATTGTTTCTGGTTGTTTCTTTCTATGGTTTTCCTTTTCCAAACTCAACATAAAAATTTTCTTCAAAAAGTTTTTTTGCTCCCAGCCCTTCCTCTCTTGCTGCAGCGGTGCTGTGAGCACAGACACACCAAAGTCTTTGTGCTAAGGAATGAAGAGAAAGAAACAGAGAGCAGTGTGAGAGTGAAAAAGCTTCGGGCAGATACGAAAAACTCCCTGGAAAAGATCCCCAGGTCGCCACCTGTCCTGTATTTCTAGGACTTTGCTCAGCCTGTTGCTCAGCAGTGGTTCTTAAAGTGTTTGGGGTGAGGTACCCAGTTCCTACAGGGAACAGTTTTCTGCAATAACTTCGAAGAAGCACTGGGCTAATTTGAGAAAGTTTTAAAATAATTTCTAATTTCTGGGATTCTTAGGAAATGTTTTTGCACAGGTGCTTCATTTTTATCAAACACTTCTGAGGCTGTGGTAGTAGAAAAGGTAAGACCAAAGGGGGAAAAAAAGAGCTTGTAAAAAAGTGTGAGTTTAGTTCCTTCTCTCAACTGACTTGTCCAGGTTGTTAATTACCTGGAAGGTTTTTTCTGACCTAGAGTGAGATACTTAGCATGTCTTCCTCAGGTAATTACTGAATGAATCAGTGAGTACTGTTTTCCATCTGCTTCTCCTCCTTCAGTGTTTGGATTCATTGTTTCTTTTGCAGCATTCCCTCAGCAGGGCGATGTCTCAGCAGGACCAGGCCTGACTGCCCACGGGCTTTTACCCTTCCCTAAGGAATGTTACCCCATCCAGTTTTGCATCCAGAGAGCCTTTAGCTATTCTTGATTTTCATACTGTTCTCTTTAGATTTTTGGAATTATTTGGTCAGAAGAATTATTTATCTTGGATAATAATACTTTTTGGAGTAAACTGATGTTTTGAAACTTTTGAAAAATAATTTTCTTATTTATTTTCTTTCACAAAGTGCTAGGTTTTCCTAGTTTACTGTCGCAGTCACCCACTTGCACCTGTGAATCACTGGGTGAAGAGGTGTGCAGGATAAAAAGAGGCAGAGAAAAAAAGATACCTAATTCTTATTGAATTTGACAGTTCTGTCCAACACGCTGCCCACGCTCACCCTTTCTGTTTCCTACTGGCACTGACCTGAGTGAGACAGGTGGAAATTATTTCATCCAGTATCTTGAAGGAAAATGGAGCAGGGACAGCAGACTGAAAACAATGAGTTTATGAAGATGTTTATCTCCAGGTAAACTTTCTGTCTTTGATTAAACAGATCAGAGTTATAACCACCAACTTACCCTACAAGCTCTGCTACTGGATAAAATTGGACGGCACAGTCCTGCACCTTTTCAGAGGTGATGCAGTGATTCCCTCAGCCAGGCCAGCTCTTGCCTGAGAAGCTGCTCAGGAATATGCCAGTGTCTGCCTCAGAGCATAGCTGCAAATACTGCCAATTAATATGAGGATGCTTTATCTCCTGCCTGCACTGCCAAGTGTAAAATATGAATGCTGAGGTCTGCAGCATCTGCAGCCCAGAACTACTTCAATTCATGCTTTTGCTTCTTGACATTGGCTTAAAAAAATTCGAGTTTGTACTATTAGCAATCCTAGGACGGTCTGTCAGAACTTTAGGAAAGGCTGCTGCTGACTAGAAATAGTATCAGAAAAGTAAGTTTTTACAGAATTTGTGAAATTCTGATTGTAATTAAAGTATTGCAAACCAGGAAAGGCTGAGAGAGTTGGGATTGTTCAGCCTGGAGAAGAGAAGCTTTGGGGTGACCTAATTACAGCCTTTGAGTATCTGAAGGGAGCTTACAACAAACATGGAGAGAGACTATTTACAAGGCCTGGAGTGACAGGACAAGGGGCATGGCTTCACACTGACAGAGAGTAGGGTTAGGTGGGATATTAGGCAAAGAAAAAGGAGGGGAGAGGAATTACTCAGGTGGTGATAACTCCTTGACAAGGGAAGGGACTTTCTAGCCTGGGCATAATCCTGCCAGCACTGGGCAGCTGAGCTCTGTAGATGAAGGGGAGGATGCAGAGCCAGCTCCTGAGTGCAGCCTCCCCTGTGCCGTGAGCCTTTCACAGCACCTGAACTGCCCCGGAATCTCTGCCAGGCTCCATCCCTAATGACTGACACATTTGATCCTGCCTCTAACATTTTGCAGAGGAAACCCAGTGGGAGAAGAAAGAAGGAAGCAAATTTGCCCTTTTGAGGTGGGTGAGGTGGAGGAGGCTTGGTTTTCCTTGTTGGCTTCCTAGAGGTGCAGGAGAAAGGACTACTTTAATGGGGAAATAGCAGAGACGCTTGTCTCATGATGTTTACAAGTCCTTTCAGATGTCACTCTAAGTGCTCCTGCTCTTAGCTGGTGGAAGTGAAGGCCTGTCAGGGAAGGAAAGTGCCTTCTGATGTTCCTGGATAACTATCTTACTAGCGTCTAGCTTCCTGGTGTACACCTGGATGACTTTGAAAAAAAATTAGTACACCTGAGACTTTCAGTCAGTCTTGTATTTGTTTAGAATGAAAAGTAGTTTGATCAGTTTGTGTGAAAACATATCCATCCTTTTTTCCTCTCGAAAGATCAGTGCTCTCCCTCAGGAAAGAAATGAAAGCTGCTCCTATAGCAATTGCTTCTGATTTCCACTGCTTCAGAGCAAAGTGCAGCTGTGTCAAGGTGTCTTCAGCTGATACATTATTCTGAGAGGACAAGATGAGAGAAATGTTTGGTTTCCCTAAAACTAAAATGGGCATTACAAGGAGAGCAGGTGGGTTGACCTCTTTTCAGGTGGTGCACACACCCACTGTAGTTGCAGGGGTTGGGACTTGTTAACCAATCAGTCACCTGTAAAACTTCCTTAGGGAGCTGCGGAGGAGCAGCATGAGCCACCGGGCTGCTGTGGGATTGGAAGCCAGGGCTGACAAACTCCTCTCTCTTTACTGCCTCTCGCTCACTGAATGGCCTTGGCAAGTCGCTTCCGTCCCTCTCCCTGACGCTGCACAGCTGCAATACATCCAAGAGCACTCCTTGCCTCTCTTGCAAGGGTTGGGGGAACTGGTAAATGCTATACAAGTGCCAAGTGTTGTTATCAAAACTCTCTCTGTCAGGTAAGGCAGATACATTGACCCTCTGCCCTCTCCAGGCTCGTGACTGTTAGTTAACCTCACCTTGGCACACGAAAACCGTGTGGGGAATCAGGTACAAAAACACTCTTCAGTCTTGAAATCACTGATGTCTTCAGGGTCACGTTTGGTGACTTCAATATCTGTTTCACAGCTGCAGTTCCATGTTTGGGTCAGATGGTGATAAATGAGGGTGTAACTTGTTTGTAATTCCTTCTCTGTCTTCCTAAATACTTTGTTTCTTAGGAAGCTGATGCTGCTATGAACATATTGGATAATACTGAATTTGCAATATTCTGCTTTCCAGATATAAATGTTTCTATTTAAAATTGCTAAGACTGCAATGCAATAAATATATCCATGTAACAGTTTGCCTCAAAGCATGATTTTTTTGGTACTCTACCAATAGGGCGATGTGTATTGTGTCAGTGAAGGAGCTGGGACTGCTGCAGTTGGGGCAGATGCTGGATGTGGAGACCCCCAGATGTGACTAAAGCACTGCTATCTCGTCACATAACTGGGGACAAACCAGTCACTTGTGTGTTCAAAAGGGTATTAAAGCTCCAAAATAAGAATACCATGGTACTTGTCTTTTAGAGATGCAGGAGGGAAGTGAACTTCATGCCGGTGAATGTAAGCACCATTGGCCTGATCACTCAAAGGTCTGTTACCTTAGTGTGTGGTCTTCCACAATGCCATCAGGACATGGTTTTCCAGGAACTGGGGAGGTCCAGAGCCAGCATCCGAGCATCTGCTCCAGTGTGCGCATAGCCAGTGGGCAACCTGACTTCTAGGAACCTTTCTATTCCCATGGTAAGTGATGCTGATACTTTTGGACCAGAGATGCTTTTTTAGGACACAATGCTTGGCTGTGAGGGAGGTGAGGCCCTGCCTGGCACAAGTTGCCCAGAGAAGCTGTGGCTGCCCCATCCCTGGAAGTACCCAAGGCCAGGTTGGACAGGGCTTGGAACAACCTGGGATAGTGGGAGGTGTCCCTGCCCTTGGCTAGAAGGAGTAATTCTGATTGCAGTGTGGGAACTGCGGGATTAAGAGGTTCTCCCTTTCTGTGCAGGCCCCCTGCTCCCGGAACCCCATCCCAGGTGGGTGTAGGGTGGAGGAGCCCTGCTCTCTGGGAAAGGATGGGGGAGATTTTCGGGACTCTGGATTTCTTCCTTCCATGGGCACTAAATGCTCCAGGAAGGTTGTCCAAACACTCCCCTGTGTGCTGCAGCCCTTCAGGCTTCTCTTTATTCCACTGGGAATCTCAGCCGGAGCCTCTCCCTGAGTCCAGGCAGCGCAACCATGAAAGCGCCAGGCGAGCTCTAACGAGCAGGAATCCGCTGCTGCCGCCGCCGAGAAAAACGGGAGATTCGGGCTCATCGGAGGTACCCCAGCCGTGCGGTGTGCGGGCTGCGGGGACGGGCTGGGCCCTTCCCGGTCACTCGCCCGATCCCGATCCCGCTTCCCTCCCGCTCCCGGCCCGGCACAGCCGGGGCGCCGCCGGGCCCGCGGCCCGCCAGGGGGCAGCAGCGGGCAGGGAAACCCCGCGGCGGCCGTGAGGGGACGGAGGGGACCCAGGGGACAGAGGGGACAGAGGGGACAGAGGGAGCGCTCGGGGCAGCGGGACCCCAAACACCGCCCTGGGAACCGCTCCTGGAGGGACCGCGTGTCTGTGTGTGTGTGTCTGTGTGTGTGTAACTGTGTGTCTGTGTGTGTCACTGTGTGTCTGTGTGTCATTGTGTGTGTCACTGTGTGTCTCTGCGTGTCTCTGTGTGTCACTGTATGTCTGTGTGTGTGTCACTGTGTCTGTGTGTGTCTGTGCTCCCAGATGCTTCACACGGCCCAGGTCGGGTGCCAGGTGCTGCGTGTCCCCGCCGTGTGAGCAGAGTTTGCACAGCATCATCTCTCCCTTCGCAACAGGCCAAAGTTCCCCCCTAAAAACAGCTGTCCTGGCATGGCTGGAGTCACTGGGACAGAGTCCTCGCACAGTCACAGAATCACTGAGGCTGGAAAGGACCTTCAGGATAATTGAGCCCAACCTGCGACTGATCCCCACCTTGTCAGCTAGACCAGAGCACGGAATGCCATGTCCATCATTCCTTGAGCACCTCCAGGGACAGTGACTCCACCAGCTCCCTGGACAGCCCTCACCTCTAGGCCGGGGCTGACAACAGCGGGTGATGGCGTGCATTGGTCAAAACTTAGTCCCTGTGTGCTGCCTTAGGTGCATCTCTGCAGGTCGGGTTCTGGGTTTGCACCACAGCTTGCAAAGGGAACTCCATGATGGATAAAACATCACTGGATTTGTCACAGGGAATGTGCAGTCACAAATCTGAAGACCTTGCAGGGAGGCAGCACTTGGTGGAGGAAAGCACAGCCAGGCCAGGCAGGAGCTACAGCACAGCTCTGCCAGGGAACTCCTATGGGTGCTTTGGGGTATAGGAGCAGAGGAGCCCTGCAGCTGTCCAGCAGGGATGAGGACATGGCTGTGGGAGGGGTGCAGGAGTTGGTGTTGGGTCTGCTAGAAAACATCGGGAAACAGCAACTGCTGGCAGTGCTGCCCAGGCACTAAAACAGCACTCTGTGGGTATCCTTACCTTGTCACATATTTACAGGCAGAAACCACAAACTATTTATACGCAATGATGCAGGGAAGTAAATCCTATAAAATACTGTTGTTTGAGAATGTGGGTGCTGTGGTAGAGTTATGTGTAAATGCACCAGAACGGGCTGGAAGAAGGAAATCAGCCCCTTGCTGTCCTGCCCTTCGGGGGATGAGGCTCAAGCTCGGTACGTTTTTTCCATCAGAGCATGGTCAATGGAACAATTGTACAACGTGTTGATCAGGAAAAGGATGTGGGAGCTTAAGTGGAAAACCTGATGCTATCGTGCTAATGGCACAGAGCAGCAGGAAGGATGGCAAACAGGATACTCACCACGCTCAGAGGAAAGAGCTCGGAGCGATGCTGGGGCTGCAGGGCTGGAGTCAGCCAGGGTCCATTCTGTGAGCTGGGACAAGCTGGACCAGAAAGCAGAATGTTCCTGATCTTACGCTTCTCTGCTGGGAGCAAGGGCTCCCTGCTGATTCTTTTGGGGAAAAGTGAGCAACTGTTAGGCAACATCCCAAAGTAGGTGGAAAAACCAACTGGAGAAAAACTTACTTATAGTTGCCTTGGAGGCTTGGAAATGAGAGCAGTGGGAAGCTGAAAAAAGGGGTGGGGGATAGTCTCGGCAAGACCTCCTTGCATCCAGAGTGTAAATCTGAGAGCAAGGAAATGGCTTTTAGTTGTCTTCCTTCAGAGGAATGTCTCACAGGGACACAAGGGGCACAAGGGATCCCATATGGAATAAGGAGCAGTTAGTGTGAAACAGTTACTGAGTGAGCATTGGGAAAGGGTGCTCTGGTGAGGAGCACTGGCTGTGTGTGCTTCAGAAATTGCCTGTGTTTGTAGTGTTTTGTAAACCAGGTGCTTTAAAAGTAAATATCTCAGGTGGGCAGAATATGCTGGTCCAAAGGTACGTGTGTCACCCTGGGTGGGCTCCTGGTCCCCTTCCCACGTTGTGAGGGCTGGCAGGTGATGTCGCAACATTGAAGTGAAACTGGGTGGTGGAGTCAAGACGCACTGAAAAAGATCATTGATGTAACTTGCCCTAAAATCAGCCCAGAGGTGTGAATTGGAATCAACTCCAGAGCCCTCCAGTTTGCCTTTGGAGCTGGATATTCCAAAATGTGTCCCTTGGTGTGTTGCTGGTATTGCAGTAACATTTGTGTGTGTGTGTAGCCTCATTTACAAATGCTTTACATCTAGGTTTGCCCACCCTCCTCATGTGCTGACAGTTTTATACTGATAAGATAGTGGCTATTAATTAATTTTAAAAGCAGCCATGTGCTTGTCATTCCTTGTTGGGTCAAAACGCTCTGAAGTCACCCCTTCCTCAGCTTGGTGTTTTAATTAAAAACACAGACCCTTAAAAGAGGGTGGTTCTGTCTCACTATTGCGGTCATGGCAAGCGTTAATGCAGCAGAGTGTGAATCACTCACCGAGAGCATCCTCCAGCCCGGCCTCCCATCTATTACCACCGTAAACTAATGAACACAGAGCTGGTGTTTGGAACAATATCCAGTGTAAGAGCCTTCCAAAACTGCTGTAGGCTGACATGGAGAGATTACAAAAGGCTGCAGGCCCTAGCCTCAAGAAAGGCTTCAAAGGAAACTCCTGAAAAGTTTTTGGTGCCCAAAAAGGAAATTTTTCTGGTAAGGTGGTACTTTAATAGCCAAAACTATGCCGAGGCTTCTGCTGACTGGGTGAAACAATGTCTGTTTCACATGTAAATACTATTCTGTAAGGCCTTTTTTTGCTCCATTTAAAAAAAGGACTTGAGGCTTACAAGATGAAGGTACCAGCTCACTCAGGCAGCCACCTGCAGCAACCCAGCTGGGCAGGGTGTGAGGGCAGGAGCAGGGAGCAAGAGCCACACAGGTACCAGTCCCTGTGATGGGCTGGGAGGCTGAAATCCCAGCTCCCAAAGAGAGAGAGGACAAGAGCATGTAGTGACAGGACAAGGGGGGAATGGCTCCATGCTGAAAGAGTAAGTTGAGGTTACATATCAGAGAGAAATTATTGGTTGTGAGAGTATTGAAGCCTTGGCACAGGTTGTCCAGAGAAGTTGTGGCTGCCCCATCTTTGGAAGTGTTCAAGGCCAGGATGGATGGGGCTCTGAGCAGCCGTGGTCTAGTTGAAAGGTGGTTGGTTGGCAGGAGAGTTGGAATTAGATGATATTTAAGGTCCCTTCCAACCCAAACCATTCCATGATTCTGTGATTCTAGGAAGACCCTGCCTCAAAGAAAATGGAAAATCAGCAACTGCTCAGGCACCCAGGTTTGCTGTGAGTCTGGCCCTGGAACAGGAGCAGAGAAACTGGTCCGGGGGCCCCGGGGCAGCCCGAGGAGGAGGTGACAATCCATCCAATCCATAGGACCGCTCCAGGGAAGAGGCTGCGGAGCTGACACAGTGGCTGTGCTGGAGCTCCGGCCGTTTCCCTCTCTGCCGCTCTCGGTGCTGCGGCGTGGAGCTGCCGGTGCCGGCTCGTATTCCATCTCCCACCGGCTCGTGTTCCGTCTCCCACCGGGTCGTTCCCTTTGCCCCCAGCACTGTTTCCCTCTTGTCATGCTGCGAGTGCTGAAGGCAGAGACAGACCCGCTCTCTGCCTGTGCGCTGGACCGTGCTCCGCTGGCCGTCATTCCCGAGGCCGGGAACCACCGCTGCGGAGATGCTGGATGCTGGGGAGAGGGGAGACTGGGGCAGCTCACCCGGCCGGTGCAGTTTGTGTCTAATTAAGTTGCAAACTGTCATCCTGTCTCTCCTCCTGCCTGCAGCCAGCCCGAGGCCTCGGCCAGGGGCTGTGGGCAGCTGACCCTCAGTGCCACAGCTGCCGCATGGTGCAGGGCAGGAAGCTCCCAGCATCTTTCCAGTTCTTTTTTGTTTGCAGGTATTTGAGGTTTGCCATGAGCTGCAAGCCCCAGCACAGGGAACAGAAGGTGACGAGCACCTGGTGTGGTTCTCCACCATCCCAAAGGCGATGTCCATGGGACAAAGCTCAGGTACGACTGCGGCAGTCAGCAGCTCCCTTTGTCTGCCCGGTGCCGATATGGACCTGGAGTCCAGGGAAAGGAAAGTGTCACAGTTGTGTGTGTATGAGAGAACGATGGAAAATGGCCCAGCACCAGGTGGGGAAATTTGTGCATATCAGACTGGGCAGGAAAGCGGCTTGGAGACCAGTTCAGGAAGCCCAAGGTGGGAGCAGACACTTGCTCATCTCCTTTATGCACCTCGGGGGGACTTGGGAGGATGTGCTCTCCTGTCCGGAAGGTGGGGGGACAACTGAAAGAACCAAATCTCCTGGCTTTTAGGAATTTAACTCTTAATGTTCTCCAATCCTGGATTTTGTTTGCAAATCAAAAATGGGGAAAGATTTTGGTAACCTTATAGTATCACCAACAGTTTGTTAAAAGACTAATTGCCAAGTAGCTTATGCATGTGGGACCATTAGTAATTCTGTAGCTATGCAAATTAAAACAGTGATGTATGATTTATAGCTTTAATAATGTTCTGAAGGCTCTTAAATTTTAATCACTTGCAACATCCTTTTTAATATTCAATTACTTTATTAACTAATTAGGTCACTTGCTGAAAAAGCACATAAGGCTGGTGCTATTTTAATATCAGCTGAACATCACAAAATACCTTTGAAATGGTGTAAATGGTTTATTTATTTTAAATAGATCATTAAGATGCTGTAATTAATAAATCAACTACAGAAAAAAAAGACAAGAAATAGATAGATGCCAAACCACAATAGTAGTGGCTTCTCTGCCTTACTTTATAAATGTTCACAGAGATGCTGAACTTGGTGAACGTGGCCATTGAAGCACCTTCCTGGATAATTCGTTTTCAGCTGAAGGGATAAGGTTCGAGATATGCTCCGTTCATTATAGATGCTTTTTGTGTGGATTTAGCTTTCTGATTGATAAAAGCTCCACAAATGACCTTGAAAAGTGAAAGTACTTAAAAGGACAGCCCTCCTTTGCTTCATGCTCTTTTGTCTGCCTCAAAAAGGATAAAACGGTGGCATCTGAGAGCGCTGCTGATGCTGGGCTGAGAGGGAGAGCTCAGGGGAGGGCAGGCTGGCAGAGGGCAGGCTCTCACTGACCGACCTGCTCCCCTCACCATGGGCAGCACCTGCTGCTGCCCAGGGGCTGTGCCAGCGCAGCAGCGGAGCAAGGAGAGAAAGTTCCAGCCCTGCAGAAGCCAGGAGGGTGCTCAGCTGTAGTGCAGAGGTTTACACCTCCCCTTTACACCAAGCCTTGAAGTAAAACTTCAAGTCTCAGACATTAAATTTGTCACCAGTACGGCTGCAACTCTGAAAGAGACTTTGAATAATCTTCTGTCTTAAAACTAAGGGTAAGACAAACAGTATTATAGGAATTAAGTCAATCGTATTAACAGATTTTGGCTTAAATTATAATGATGTGATGATACAAAGTGTAAATTTTCACTCTTGAGAAGCTGCTAGAGAAGATCTGCAGTAATTACAGAGCACTCATCTTCCCATTTTAACTTCTCTTCCTTCCATTTTCTCGTAATGAAAACCTGTAAATCTGAACGTGAAGCATAAAGCTTCATGTTACAATTTCTGCTAAACCCTAGACTGCCCTTTACAGCCGAGCTGCAAAGAATACTCCAGATCTCAATTTATAGAGTTTCCTGGCAACAGAAACACACATGGCGTAAGTCTGCCTCTAAAGCAGAGTCCAGGTGAGGTACCAGACTCTTTCTCCAGGTCCCCAAAACTAAAAGCTGCCCCTGTCCCCATCCCAGGGGTGCCTGCAGCCCAGCTCTACTGCAGCTGACAGTGCCCCGTTCCAGTACTGGGGCTTGAGCTGAAATAATGGATTTTCCCTTAGGAAAATGCCACCTCGGTACCATTCCTCACTGCTGTGGGGGCCACTGCGCAGGGTGACCATCCCTTGAAAGGAAGGACACACTGGACTAACCCAGGCTGTGCAGAAGGGAGAGGGAGCCCCAAAATAAATCCATTTCACATTTTATGGGAGCTGCCACACGAAACAAAGGTGCAGAACAACTCTAAGGTACCAAATGCTGGTACAGCTTGGGACAACATATGATGCTTCTTGCCTTGGAACAAGTGCAGATACAACTCTTAAGGGGTCAGAGATATCTGTACAGTCACATGAGGTCACTGTCACTGTTTTAAGGGGATTTATTTCACCCTACAACAATCCTGTTGTACAACACGGCTCAGGGGCTGTTCTGAGCCTCCTTACAAAGCCTCAGGTCTCAGTCAAATAGGTGCATTTTTATCACACTCCTGTAACTTCTCCCCAGTCATTTATTCACGTGAGCGATTCCCGCGTCGCTCAAATCGTTTGTGTGGGAAACCCCACACCCTCCTCTGTCAAACCCAAAAAGACACAACTGCTGGAGTGGCAAATAAAAGGTCACCGGTGCCTCAAGCCCAACTGGTACCAGGAGAAACGAGGAGGCAAAACGCAGCAGCAGCAGCAGCCGCAGAGCTCGGCGCGCCCAGCCCGTCCCTGCACCGGAGCCGCTTTGCCGCCGCCGAGCCGCCGTTAACCTCCGCGGCTCGATTCAATGTGACAGTGACACTTCACAGCACATTGCATCCAATCTCATTTGAAGCTGACAAAGATTGTTTCTGTTTTATATCTATTGGTTTATTAATGGCCTACAGCCTCTTAAGCAGATGCATATTCATTAGATAGCCAGCTGTTAGGAGGTTCCCAGATGTCGAAAGTAGCTCTGTCTTGGTATACATTCTTTTTTTCCCCTTCTCATGAAACAAAGTAATTGTAGCTCGATTAAAGAACCAGTTAATTACTGAGCCAGTACCTTATGGCACAATTTTAAAAAAAAAAAAAAAATCTGGAAATTTGTGAGGAGTAAAGATATTTTTAAAAATAGAGATGAGCTGAGCCTTCACTGTGCTGTACACACGCAGGATTTACGTAGAAGTGGAGACTGGATTACTCCATGTAAAGAACCCCAAGCTGCAGAACCCAGGGATACTCTGAGTTCTGCAAAGGCACCTTTCTTCATTTTCTCCATTCTGCAGATTTTCTCTTACCTCTTATCATTCCTTAGGTGAACAGTGCATGCAGAAACACATAAAAAATGAAAATGAGACACATCTCAGTTTTTAAAGGTCATTTTACATGGAGAAGAAAAATTCCACAGCATCCCAGCTAGATAAAACTGTGACCAGATCATTGAACAAGCTGTACAGGTTGACTTACAAATTCCAGGGGCCATCCTTCTCAGTCTCACAACATTAACCCAGCTCACCAAGATCTCTTTGCAACTTCTTTCTTCAAAGCTCTAAAAGCAGCTCCCAGCAGCGGGGCTACCACCACCATCCTCTCACCACTACCTCCAGGAAGCCCTTTGCCCATGGAAATGTTTAAAACATTGAAGTCGGCTCCAAGTCCACGTGATCTGGGCAAAAAAGGTTCCTGGGGATTGTGGTTTCTGGCTAATGGGAAGGAACTGCACGGCCACTTGGCCCTTCAGACCCCACAGCAACAGCCCCACTCTGTCCCAAGAAGGAGCTGCACTTCATCACCAGGAGAGGAAGAAGAGTTTGAAACCCTGAAACAACTGAAAACCTGAAACAATTCTAAATTTTAGTCAGTGACATCTTGGAATAAAACTCGTGAGGAAGGAAAAAAATTCGAACCAAAAATGCCCTCAGCATTAAAAGCCTTAATCAGAAGCCAGCGATGGCACTATAAAATGTCATCTGCTATGAGCGTGTTTACAGTCGAGCACAGAGGAACAAGGAGGCAATTTTGTAGAGTGACTCCTGGAGCAAAGGCCTCTGAGAATAAAAGTGTCTTTAGATATTTGTTATCCTGTTATAGCTGGTATCACCTTGAGTATACAATGCCTGCCTGCATTATGTAAACACTTCATTGATAAATCCCTCCCCCACCTCCCCTAAGCCGTGTCAGACTGCTCTTAGCTGACACATAGACTGAAACAGATGCTGCTATAAATACCCTTGTTTAGCTGTTTTGAATATAATTTCTTTTGTAGAACATGGTGGATGCTCTAGTTACCACTGAACTTGCACCTGTGCAGGAATTTATTACTCCTTTGTACACATCAAGATGCATTTTTTTAAATGATTCTATTAAAAAAAACCAAACAGAGCTCGATTCTGCTGCCCCTTTCTCTCCTTCTGAAGTAGAGACAACCTTTGCAAAGGATTGCACTCATTTTAATTGAACTCTTTTAAAGTTTAGAAGCTACAGAATCCAGGGGTGGCAAAAGTTTAACTCTTAGGACTAGAGACAGTTAATTTATACAATCATACAATTCTATATAATTCTATATATTGAATTCTATGTTTCTGTATACACATGCACAATACCCAGCCAGCCAAACCCTTCTGGAGAGACCACAGGTAAAGCTGGACTTCAAAAATGAAGAAAAGAGTTGTACTAACACAGCATGATTTTGGCCACATTCAAATTCTATTAGGCAGCAGCTGATAAATGGTAGATCTGTCCCCATTCACACAGCAGCTCATTTGTATTTTCACCTGGAAAGGTAATTTCTAGCTTAAAGATATGATTTTGTTCATACCTGAAATATCAGAGATGGAAACATTTTATGGTATTTATCCTAAACAAGTTCAATATTGTTTTAAGCAAATACCAATTTCATGTTCAGTGTTTTAAATAAAGATGTAAACCACATTCTGCTAAGCACTGCTACCTGTGATCCGTGTGCTTGAACTGGGGGAGACAACGGGGAAAAACCTTCCAGGCTCTCCTCACTGCAGAAGGGATGCACAGGGATGCACCTGGCCCATGCTCTGAAGGAATCTTTCCAGGGTTTCTTTTCTGATGTTTATTTTGGTTCAAAGGACCTTGTTCTCAACCACCTGCAGAGGAGCTGGCCGGCTGACAAAGCTGCTTCTCACACTGCACACACCCTGCTGGAAGGAGGGTGTTGATCCGTGGGATGAACAGGGATCAGTTCACCCCTACAGCTCTCCCTCAGCCAGTGCACCCTTGACTAAGCTGAAATTGGTGTAATTGGCACAACCACACAGACCCACCCCAAAGTGACCACGTTTTCCACTGGAGTTACTCCAAACCCTGACAAATCTGCTTCATTACCACTAAAGTCAATTAGAAGTGAAACCAAGGGCTCCTCTGAAGAGATGTGAACAACCTGAACAGGGACAGGGTCCTTCAACTCACAGCTGACTATTTCACAAGCCAAACCCACCTCAGAAGGGCAGCACGAGGAACAGACTCATCCTATTCATCCCAAAACCTTCCAAGGAGGATGGAGAAGCGCTGCACCCTCCAGCACGACAGGATAACAACGCTGACTCCAGGTTTGGCTTTCCTCGGCCCGCATCTCCCACCCTGGAAGGAGCTCCCTTCCCACCACAATTCTGCATACACTGAACCAGTCTGAGTCTTCCCATCTGTTCCAACGAGAGGGTTTGAAGATGATTATTCCAAATAAGTGTAAAGGTTTCAGAACAGGAACCAGAGCCATCTCTCCTACTCAGCCGCTGAAGCCTGCCTTGATTACTTTGATGTAACAACACTTGAAAGCTCCTATTCTTTGAAACTAATTTAAACACATTGAATTGTTGAAAGATTAAAAACCGCAGTCAGCTAATTACACTCACTCTCATCTCTTATTCAGCAAATGAATCACTTTTCATTACCACTTAGCTGAAGTACATGAATTTCTGCCTAATTAGAAATGTTGTAGATGGAGCATTAGCAAGGCTGGAGCGGGTCAGGATATCTTGCCTGCTTCATTTTTAATTCCTAACGGTAGAGCCAGATAGGAAAGGCTTCAGATAAGAAGTCATTAAACAATTTTAAATTATTTATAAAAATTACTTTGCCCAAATTATAATTATTTTTTTTCCCAAATGCTCTCATAAACGTCAAATGGAATGAAAGGAAAAGCAGCCCAACATTGATTTTAATGAACATTTTAATGTTATGTATAACAGAACATTATGAATACAATGGAAACAAAGTTTTATCAATTTAATAATAAAAAAGAAATCCAACATAAGAAAAGGGAGGCAATAAATTTCATACCTATAGTATAGTGCTTATTCTTAACAATATTCCCAGCTTGTGAATATAACAATGTCTTTGTGTTCCAGATTCTAAAATCTTGATTCATGTGAACTTAAATGCAGAATTACAGAAGGAAAAACAACCCCCCCCAAAACCTTAATTCATTCTTTTGCTTTCAGTAAATCAGTAAAATCTTTGACTGCTACAGGTCTCCTTTATTAATATATATATTTTTTAACTCCTCTATTGGATTCCACAGCTGCTAACGCCATATTTACACAAAAGAATCACCAAGTGTTGTATAAAAGTCAGGATCCAATGCCATTGGATTAAGTTAGGTTCTAGATTTACATCACTGAAGTGTGGTTCACCTGCTGCTGATGCCCTAAACCAGTGGCTCCTTAGGGACATTGGTGCTACAAAGGACGCCGAGTGCCACTGGAAAAGAACTCCAAAAAGCGCATTTTCTGGAGTTTTCTGAAAGGAAACCTTCCAGCAGTCTTGGATAAAGCTTCTCCCAGACTAGCACGGGATATCAGTTGTAACATTAGAAGCATGTTAAGACCCCCAAAATCTGTTGATCACCAATTTGCTGAGAGAGGATTTTTACAATAAAAATTTGGGTAACACAGCAGTGTGGCTGGAACATTAGCAAAAGTATATATACATTCCAGGTCCCTTTGAATTAGCCATAGTCACATATGTAAGCCATTTTTGGACAAAAATATATATTCTTATAAAAAACTGATCATAGTACTTAAGTGACTTCACAATTGTGGACTCAGTGGTAGTAAAAGGAATGATCCAATTATGACAAAGCGATCAGGGAGAGGGGGGAAAAGAAAGTCAAAGCTCTTCAAGAAAAAAGAAAAGTATAAAATTAGATTCAAACATTTTTACCCAGTCCCCAATCCAGTCTTCCATCAAGTCTCAAAGTTAAAATTGGTTCTTCTATGTAGGAAAGGTTTTTTGATGGTCTTAATACAAATTATTTTGCAAAATCATCCAACACATTCCTTAGAAGAATCTCTCACCTCTCCAGAATTTGAACACTAGTTATTTCAACACTTAGAAAATAGCTTTTGGTTCTTTATGTAGACACTTTAATTGATAAAGAAAAAAAAAAAAGTATTGATCAGTGTTTCCCATCCCTTCCCAGGCTATATTTGTGCAGCTAAAAATCCTTCATTCAGTCTGCCCATTTATTTTATTTTAATCTCATTTTATTTATTTATTTTACAATCTTTATTTGCTAAAATTGGCAAAATTTGCAAAGGCATCTTGCTTGGGTTGTACAGTCCCAGGAGTCAGAGAGGTCATAGCCATACTGGGAACCCCCATTCCGATTGTGCCCATTCCTGTGGCCGGCACTCCCACGTTCATCCCCATCATTCCCTGGTTCATCATGGGCGTGGGTGCCATGGAGGCCATGCCCATCGTACCTGACATCACGCCGGGCATGCCCAGCCCCATGGGCCCTCCCATCAGCGCGCTGGGCTGGGGTCTCACGGGCATCATGTTGGGCTGAGGGCTGAGGTTCACAGCTGCAAAGTTCTGGGTTATGACATTCATCGGTTGTTGCATATCTGCAGCAAAGAGAAAGAGCACAAAAATCGCTGAGTGGAAGCTGGTGCTACAGAAGGAGTTCACGTGTTTTAAGAAACCTGTGTGGTCACTGCTGTGAACGTGGGCACAGTGGTCAAGCCTGCAGCTATTTCCTGATTTGGACATCAGGAGGAATTTCTTCACTGAAAGGGGGTCAGGGACTGGAAGGGGCTGCCCAGGGAGGTTTGGAGGCCCCATCCCTGGAGGTGTCCAGGAAGGGCTGGACGTGGCACTCAGGGCTGGTTGCCAAGGTGGGGATCGGTCACAGCTGGACTCACTGATCCCTGAGGTATTTTCCAACCTTAATGATTCTATGATTCTCTTGCACTTGTGTCCCTATTTTCTGCATGAAGACTCAGAAAACTTCTATAGATGTTTGGAATATCATTTTATAACAATAAATATTCTAGACAAGTTCTAAGGATCAGAAAGCCCAAAGTCAAGACACAGCAATGGTGCAAGCTCTACAGCAGAACATGCACAGACACAGCCTCCTGTGTCTCCATTTAAAGAACATCACTTGTGTCACAATGTCACGGTAGTTTACAAAACAAGTGTGGCTAAAGGTATGAAAACAGGAATGGACACAACACTCAGCTCTTTCGGCCAGCCTATGGAACACAGACAGGGCTCAGCGTGCAAAACAGTGCAATGATCACTTACTCTGTTGCTGCATCATGGTATTAAGTGATGGCTGTTGGGGTTTGGAAGGCTGCATCCCAGGTACTAAATTGTCCAAACTGATATTTACACTGGGATCTGACCAAGTTGAGGGTAGAGTTTTGCTTGCATTTTTCTGGACCATCTCTGTCCTTGCATTATAAAGTGAGTTAGGCTTCGGCATCATCGGGTTCACGCTTTGCAGAGGCTAAAAAAAGAAAAGTTTGTTGGGATTCACCTGAAACAATTTACCAGTAGGTAACAGGGCTAAACAACAAGTGTTTAGCTTTCCACAGACGACAATAAAAACCTATGAAGCCACGAACTTTAGCTCTTCCAAAGCAGGGCTGCCAGGTGCTGCTCCACAGTTAGATTAAGAGTATTTGTAAGCAGAGATCAAGTCCCGTATCAATGTGGAGTGACAGTGACCAGCAGCAGCCAAGTTTTGAACTCAAACATGCTGATTTCCTTCCTCCTAACACCAAGCTGATCCAATACAGGTTCCAGACCACTCTCCACTGCAGCAGGCACTTCTGTCTTTTGGAGAACAGACCAGTCCTCACCTCCATCTACTTGAGGCTGGAAACCTGTAACGTTCTGTGGAGAATGGCTTTGCACTACCAACCTCAACTGCTCCAAAAAAAGCAGCTACATTTCCTAGAGCAATGAAGTCCATCTTCAAGAAGAGACTTCTCTGTTTAGGAGGCAACTGAAACATTTTGGACAAAATGCTGATGACATCTGAGTGACCAGGTCTAATGCATTCCAGGAGAGGAATGGATTCATTTCCAATGCTGTGGTTAAGGAGGAGAAGGTCATTAGCAAACTGTAGCAATAGCAGCATACCTGTGACCTGGACATGGGCAAAGTGACGCCCATGGAACTGGAACTCATCATGGAGAAATTCATGCTTTGTGAGGAGGTCATGGTTGTCTGAGAGGGTCCCATCAAATCAAAAAGATCCACAGAATTGGAAGCAGCTGGAGGCTGGCCCGGAGCTGGCTGTGAGCCACTGAAGAGCTCTAGAGCTGGCTGCTGTGCCGTGCTGCTGAAGAGCTCTCCCGACGAAGCACTGGCACAGGGAGAAGCTTGGTTGAAGGCACTCCAGTCACCAAAGTCTCCATTTCCACTTGTTGCTGTACCTGAAGGAAAGGCAACAGTGTGGGAGGAGAGAAGACAGAGAAGAAAGAAGACTTAGAGAAAGGCACTGAGAAAATGCCATATTCCATGAACTGAAACAAATGAGAGCTGATCTGTGTCCGTCCAGATTAACATCTGCAGGTAGAACCTCCATCTGGACATCATTCCCTCTCATGAATATTCCAACAATTTTAACAAGGTACGAAAGGAAACATGAAACACCCGTACACAGAAAGTAGAAGATGTTTGATGAGATGTCACCTGTGGACGCCAGGCAAGCAGGGACAGGTTTGCCTCAGTTGAAGTACAACTGGAAGATAACTTGGGGCAGACTGGGGACCACAGTCAGAACAACACCGAGAACTTGGACAATACTTATCAACTTTTTATCTTGGCATTCTGGTATTTTCAGAGAGAGCAGTTGTCAGGAACAAGCCACTGGATAAAGCAAATTCCATCATGATAAAGACAACTACATCCAAATTTGGTTACATACAACTGTAGCTTTTTGTATAAAACCACGCTGAGGGGAACTTAAGAGAGCAGGCTGCCAGGAAATGCTTATTTGGGGTGATAAGGAATAAGCACTTCCCATTCATGGATGGGAAGTGCTCACATAAAACACATTAGGTTTTCTAAATTTGATTCCTGAACTAAATGCCTTGATTTGAAGCAGAAATTCAATCTTGGATCAATCATTTCTCTCAGCAGCAGCTTTGCTGAACTCTTGTAGTTCATCACTTGAACACTGTTCCCTTTCAATAGATGAGGTTTTTGGAGACAAGTGTTGAAATGGGAGCACAGAACTCAGAGCTCTGTCCGTATCTCACTGTGAAGGCAGAGCCAACAGCACGAGCTGTGTGTAGACACCTGCAAGGGCACCTCCTCAGCACCACAGATGTTGCGACACAAACCAGTGAACTGAGAGCGTGTCAAGCCTTGGAGTCAAACAGGAGGAGATGTTCCCTCCCTCAAAACACGTGTTTCCCTATTAACAGGGAAAGGGTGGCTTCACTGCAGTGATGGGGGAAGAAAAGCTTAAAAACAGCATTTGCAGAAGATGCTGAATATAAAGCAGCACCATTTAAACAGCTCACAGGCTACACAGTGAATCACACTCCGAGCTTGGGCCACTGGCCAGCTCAGCTTTTTGATTCTCTCACTGATTCACTTTTGGTACTTCAGCTACATCACAAACAACAGCGCTGCCATATGAAATGAACTCTGAGTGCTGGTGAACATTAAATAATCTCTTGGATTTCTTTAGCTGTGTAAACAAAGACTCGAACATGTAGAGCTGGGGCAGGTGCATCCAGTGCCAGGTTCTGTTTCCTGCCCTATCCAATGGCTGCTGCCATAAGGCATTCCACCCACTCACGGGTAACTGCAGCAGTCTTTTACACTTTGTGTAAATATTTATCAACATACACCTTCAACCTTCAGTCATCTCTCCTTACCAACACTTTACAATTTAAGGAATAGTAGAAGAGTAAATTTGTTCACAAAATCCAAGTATTGCCAGCAATTTCAGTGCATGAAGTGGGCTAATATTCATTAGCTCAGGGCCTTACTAGAACATTTGCTTTGATCTTGCTCACAAAGAGGCACTATATTAGAATGCTTCAATTAGTATTACATATTAAAAATTAAAACCTACTTTAAATATTCTTGATAGATAAGTAAATGCTGAGTGTGCTCCTTCTGTGTTCAGACCTGTGCACTGAGCACCAGTAATGGAAGTGGGGGTAAAAGGGAGAAGGCTTTGCCCCTTCAGTAGGACTTCAAAGATGATTAATCAAGAAGGAAAAGATTTCTAGAGGGGCTTACACTGTTCAGGAATGATTAATCATTTCACAGGACTCCTTGTCCCTTGCATAATGGTGATTGGAATAGATTAATCATGTTAATGCAGATAAAGGATTGTATCAATTTAGGCTGTATTACCACATGAGTTATTTGCATAGTAGGCAGCTTTGTGTTTGCAAAACAACTTGGGTTTTGACTGAGAAAGCCTGTAAAAAACGAGAGCTGGTCCTTCCTACTGAGTAAACTGAAGGTGTATTAACTAACCCAGGCCCAGTAGAGCCTCTCCAACACAGCAAAATAAAGGAAGAGATGTAAAGATGCTGACTAAAAGCTGCCTCCCAGGTAGATTTGCTGCTCAGACTCTCTGCTGTTCTTTTCTCATTTTGTACTTGGTCCTGCACCCTGGCTGAGAAGCCCCAGTCATCAACAATACTCCTGCTCAAATTAACTCCACAAAGGACAGCCAGCTGGCTCTCTCCACTCCAGGGTTGTCTGCAGCCCTGTTCAGTCTGGGCAGCACTGTAGGATCCCACAAACATTCCACCAAAGGAAAATGAATCACTTTAGGTGGTTTCCAAGCATATTTTATTGTTTTCCAGTCCCATTTTAAGGGAAACCTTTTCAGACGGTGGCCATGTCTCCTGATAAGCTTATCTGTCTGCAGGTAAAATGTCTGCACATGCACTGAGCCAGGCTGCATCCTCCTTCCTCCCAGAGCACTTGTGGTCCAGTTACACACACAGAGCTTACCCTGGAAAGGGAAGGGACTTTCAATAATGCCACACGGCATCTCTTGCCCTCCTGCCACCCTTGAACAGCACTGCAATCCCTCAATCAATCCTACCTTGCGACGATGGGAAACTCGCTGAAGCAGCAGGTGAACTAAAATCAGCAAATCCTCCAAACGGGTCACTTGATCCACCTGGAAACAGAGGGAAGCCAAAAGCTGTTACAGGACTGTGCAAAGATCCATTGCAACGGCTGCATGTGGGATTTATGAAGAAAAGCTGTTCTGTGCTTGACACGATGGATTTATTGATTCTGCTCCCTAAGTCAGCTCTGCTTTCCTGTTCATCCCCACACTATGTTTACACAAGCCTGAGCAACAATAAACTGGATTATTTCCAACTACCTTGCAGATCCTGCAGTTTTGTTTTCCTAGGGAAGAACTAAAACATGCATGTTTTTGTCACCTCTAAAAATGAACTCTGAGATATTAAAAAGATTAACAAGTTTTTAACTAGGGAGTGATGCTACTGGATTGGCACTTTGTAAAATTAAAATTTGGAAGCATAATATAAAAGGGCCAAACATCCTTATTGTATAAAAGTTAATTTATTATGCTTCCTATGAAAAATTACATGTCATCTTATATTTAGTTTTTGTGTTACTTAAAGCATGAATGATTCTGCAATGATCTTGAATTGGGATTTCAAGGACAGAGCTTGCATTTGTGTTCATTTTTTTATAAGTTTGCTTCCTTTCTACAGCAAGGACATTAAGTTCTCCAACTAAACATTTGTATAGAGCATATAAATTATTAACTTCTGAATACAGCATAGTAACAATTTTTCACTGAAAAGATACGGCCAAGGTATAAGAGCAGATTTAAGAACCATAGCGTAAAGCTGATTTTAAAAATAAACTCAGAAAAGTTACAAAAATCACCTAGTTATGGTTGGTACTGCTTTTAAGAGGGATTCCACTGAGCAGAGGAAGCCAAGAAGTTGACCTTATTTATTTGTCCTCAAAGATTTCACCTCCAAGCGGTCCCACCCTCAGAAGAAGCTGCAGCAGTTCAATTATTTTGCTTTTAGTGTTCTGCGTACATTATATAGGTTACATCACAGCTGCTTAGCCTGCAGTGCTTAGGAGGCAGCCAGGTGGGACTGGAACATCTGTGCTGCACTCAAACACCACCAGGGACAGCTTCCAACATCTGGTGCCATTTCAGAATTGTCTTATCGCTGCAAGACATTCTGCTCCATCTGCTGCTCTCAACTGGGTTAATTAAACCAGAACCATCTCCTTTTTAATAAATGGCCAGCAGTAATAAAAGGAACCATTCACTTCCTAATACATGTGTACTTGTATTTCTTTTTAATGTTATTTTACTGTAGACATTGCCAGGAAGGCAACTGTTCTTCCAAGGGGAAATGTCTTCTTGCTGAGCGTGTAGTGCAGGATATAAAACACGAGCAGAGAATGCAAGGATGGTTTCTGAATTTTCAGACACAGCACTACTGAAACTCCTTTAACACCTTTCCAAGAAGGAGAGCACTTCACACCAAGTTAAGAAATTTCTTCAACACCAATTCTGAAGTGATCTAATAAGCATCTCACCTGTGTTTATACTTTTATTCTGACTGACACCAGAGAATGAAAAAGGGACAGAGAAATATCAAACTAAAAAAATGGATCCGATCCTGTTTACACTGTCTACTGCAATGAACATTTTCAAGTACTTTTTTGCCCACACATGTGCTTACAGAGTTCAGAACAGGTTAATGGTTTGAGAGTTTATATGCTGAATGTGCAACACAGACGACACACTCCTGACCACATGCTCAAAGGAAAAAATAAAAATCAATGCTCCCTGCTACACCCATTATCCTTGGGCTGCCTGACAGTGCCCAGGGATTAATTTAGTTTTATAAACAGAACTAGGTTCAAACCCAAAATAACCCCTTTAACATTTTCAGTCAAGTTGAAGTTTTCCTCCCCATCTCTTGCCTGTTTTCAAGTGAAACTGAGTTTCATAGAGAGGTGACAGAGATTAAGCTGGATGCAGTAACTCTTTAAAGAAAGGTTAAGGAACCTCAGCCCCAGTAACACCAAAATGCTCCCAGCAGGTCTAACCAGGGATTTCACATCTTCTCTTTTATGGCAGCCAAGCACCCCCTCACATACAAACTGTGTTGCTCCAGTGTCTTGGGGTGATTCTATGACCATACTGTATTCCCCATCGCCTGCTTGATCTCTAGTGTACCTTTAAATTGCAAAGAGGGGAGAGAGAAGCCGAGAGAACTCTTCAAAGCGGCCAGCTTAACCTTGCATCTAGAATGTTTTGTATTTGCTGTCACAGGGCAAAGAAAAGAAATATTGAAACCCCCTCCCCTGTCCCCTAAAAGAGGACTATGGATTTTAGAGTTCTTTCTGTAGGTAAAACCTGCAGTCCTGAGCTGGGCCGGGCCAGGCAGGGTCCGACGATCCCCCTTGGAGGGTCCCGCCGAGCAGGGCCGGAGATGGGAGCTGGTCTGGGATGAAAAGCAAACCAAAAACAGTCCAAAAAGGAACAGAAGCCGCTGAGGCAGATCACAGTCCCTTCTCCGCTGAAAGCCGAAGAGACTAGAGAGCAAAAGTCCTCTAACCAACAAATGTTGTCAGAATCGGGAGAGAAAAGAATGCAAAACATTCTAGATGCAAGGTCAAGCTGGCCGCTTTGAGGGGTTCTCTCGGCTTCTCTCTCCCCTCTTTGCAATTTAAAGGTACACTAGAGATCAAGCCGGCGATGGGGAATACAGTATGGTCATAGAATCACCCCAAGACATCCAGTAGAAAGTAACACTGAGCCCAATCGACCCTTTCATATCTCTGCACCTGAAAATACACAGATAAGCAAACCCCGAGTTCCCTGAATTCACACCACTTCCCTGCCAGTTCCTTCACAGGACACATCAAAGGCTGCATCTGACCCTTTCCCTCTGCCTTGCCTGACTCTGGGAATGTTCCCACACCCTGTGCTGCAAGGAGCAGTGGTCGTAACAAGTGACCTGCACGTGAAGGACAGTGCTAATCTTCTCAACATGAGCAAGCCTCAAAGATTCCCATGCGAGCTCTGTCACTACAAATGAACCCTTTCCATCTGCCTGCTCGGGTCAGCAGAGGTTATTTCGCAGGACCAGCTGGTAACAGGCCTCTTCTCAGCACCATTTCTAAATGCTGCTTTGGAAAAAGGAGAAAAAAAGATTAAAAAAAGAAAAGAAAAAAGGCTGACTGCAGCAAAGAATCAAACCGATGAAAGATTTAAACACGCTCTAATATAGAAGCTGCCATAGTCCTGTTTGAAATTTAGGTTCACTTTGAAGAGGAAACATCTATTCTCAATGAGATCTTACTTTTATAAAAATAAAAACATACATATTGTATTTAAATAAAACAAAAGGTTTCAATCTCCTCTGCCATAAGAATTAGATAGAAAAAAATTCAATATTGACTTGGGATTGTGGTTCTGATCCAGGATCTTAAACTTTCATGGAATTGTACTCCAACGTACAATGAACACCTTTGTACGTGAAGTTAATAAAATAAGAAATTGAACAAAATTAAGTTGTTCCTTAAATTTATGCATTTCTGCATAAAAACAGACACATGAAGTGACTTGTATTTCTTCATCTCTAGGAATTAACACATTTCAGAACAGACATGAAACACTGTCTACCTCCCCAAAAATAAAAGTGAGCAAAGTTTTAAAGATCTACTCAAAATAAGAAAGAAAAGACTAAGACAGATGTCTGATCCTAAATTACGATGACAGTTTCCCTCCCCTGCAGCAGAGTTTTGATCTATTTTATAGTGTATTAAACACTTACAGAGGTAGGGCAGGGATGAAAGGAATGTGTCACAGAGTGGTCACGGTACTGCCTTTGCTCACACATGAGAATCAAATCCCTGGTGTGACCCTACAACACCCCCAGGAGCGGTGTAGCTTCAGGGAGGGGTGAGCAAGAACAGTCCTTACAGATGCCTGACTGCAGCCACAGGGCCTCACTCGTGGCCTCCAGCCACTCTGAACTGCCACTTCTTGGTGCAGCCTCTGTCATTTCACCTTGTCTTTAAAGCAAGGGCCCAGCAGCCACTCTGCTCAGTGAGACACACACCCCCCTGTGCAGTGCCAGCAGGATCCTGCCCAGCATGGGACACTCCTTGCCCAGCATGGGACACACCTTGCCCAGCACGGGACACTCCCTGCCCAGCACGGGACACTCCTTGCCCAGCAGGGGACACTCCTTGCCCAGCACGGGACACTCCCTGCCCAGCACGGGACACTCCCTGCCCAGCACGGGACACTCCCTGCCCAGCACGGGACACTCCCTGCCCAGCACGGGACACTCCCTGCCCAGCACGGGACACTCCCTGCCCAGCACGGGACACTCCCTGCCCAGCACGGGACACTCCCTGCCCAGCACGGGACACTCCCTGCCCTGCACGGGACACTCCTTGCCCAGCAAGGGACACTCCTCGCCCAGCACGGGACACTCCTTGCAATGGGAAGGTCTCTGAAAGGTTTCTCCCTAGGAAACGTTCATATTTTATTTGCTGCTCCAAGTGGTCTCATGGTACAGTTCACTCTCTCCCAGCTGTGCCATCAGACCACAAGGGCACAGAAGTTCTTTTTCTTTTCCATGCCACCACAAACCCACTGATACCAGGAACCTGTAAGCACAATACAAGTCTAAATTTTAAGTCTTAGGTTTTGAAAAGCAAAGCACCAATCCTCTGAACTCCTCTACCAATCTCACAGCAATGCACTGAAATTTAACACACTCCAAAGAAGAACCTGCATTTTGGGAGCATAAGGCTAAGTCTATATAAAGATTAACAGATTTGCTACACATTTACAGAGTGAAAGATGTGTTTTAAAATGAGTAATTTCACTTTTAGGTAGCAATTTCTTTTTGATACTAGGGTTTGGATCAACCAATTGCCAAGAGAAAATAAGACAAAAAGCCACGTTTGCCATATACCTCAGATGAAAGCTTCCATGAAGATTATCCATCTCCACCTGCCCAGCCTTTGAATTGCACTATGAGAAATGCTTGAATATGAATGGATTGCACCTGCTTTTAGAGTTAATTATAAATAACTACATTACATACATAGTTTCTGACAGACTGATCGGGCAGTTAATCTTTGTGCTGCTAACATTTATGAGTCCCATGCAATAGCATACACACTACCTTGCTACAAAAGGTTCTTTCTAGGCAGTTCTACATTTTTTTCAAGTATTCATTTCTCAGTTTATCTACTTTATCTTTATTCTGGCAACAAAGAAGCTTCTCCTCAGAACTGGAATAGACCCCAAACCTACCTGTGGAAGCTGGCTGGCTGGCTCCATCAAACAACAGGTCCACCAGGTCGTTAGAGGACTTGCTGCCAGAGGGGACAGCAGCCTGGAGAAGAAATTACACCACATCTCAACTCATAGTGTCATTAATCAAATGACATTAAGAAGCTTTCTGGAGTTTTGGAGGATTTTGTTTGCTTTTGAAGAGATAACAGATTTGTCGTTAAAGCCGACAATCGTGTGGCTAAATGCAAAATCAAATACTGAAAAGCTAAAGGCTTATAGTTTTTTATAACTCAAGAATTTGGTAAGTTTTCAGTAAGCGTGCAGCTTCATAGAATCTTTAACACTTCAGGCCAAAACTCTCTTTGCTGTCCTGAAGAGAGCAAAACATGCTAATGACTGTATTTAAAACATTCTACACCTTAAAGCAATCACAATTAGTTAATTATAATGCTCCACAGACTTTGTCCAACTAAACATTTTTGATAAAACAGCTCCCTTGAAGGCTGCATAACAAAAATTCTCCTCTAAAGCAGAAATTGTCTTAGATTAGAAGAAAACAGCTTCCAAAATGATGCTGTGTTGTCCTGCTGTCTCACCTTTGTTGTAGGCTGTGCAGGATGAGCAGCAGAGTTCTGTTCTGGACTTGCTTTATCTCCTGTGTAATGAGCTGCTGCTCCCAAGTCAATGGTTTTTGAAGGGTTTGCTGAGCGTTTCTGTCTGATGGTGGTAATTTCTGTAGCTTGTGCAATATGAATGTGTTTTGTTGTCACAGTCTCCTCTTCATCTTTAAATTCAGCTTTGGGAGATTTGCCTCTTCTTGATTTTTCCTCATCACTGTCACTAGAAAAACAAAAGTGATAGCACAGCATTTGTGATGGACTTCTCGGTTCCTTCAGTGGACGTGTAACTTAAGTCACAACAATTTTGGTTATTGCAGTTTCTTGTAGCAACAGTTCATGATAAAAATGCTGCTTTTTCCTGCATTTGAGAGAGGAACCATTTCACCCTTACATAACACATCACACCACACAGCATTGCACCTGTTGCACAGAAGCAGTGGAGAAAAGCAGGTTATTTTGTTAAACATGAACTGCAAGTCCACGACAGAGGATAATAGGAAATCAGTGCTTAAATCCAGTACATTGAACTATCTTCTGACAAGAACTCCCCCACACATTATGTAACACTTCAGCAACAGAAAGTTAAGTTGGCAGGTGTGCTCAGTACTTACACCAGAGACAGAAAGCAATGAACCACATTCTGTACTGTCTTTTGGGTTTGAACAACTCCACTTGTATTGCAGCTCATTTCCTTTTCCAGGGAAACAGGCTTTCATATTCTTTTAGATGTTTGTAGGAAAAGAATGCTTACAGAATTATGCCATGCAATGTTACCATTATCAGAGCACACACAGTTGTTCTCAAAATGTAAAAGAATAAAAATATCACTCTTTTAGGCAAAAACTTTTTACATGTTGCTGTGTACTATTTGTTTCATTTGTTACATTTTCCACTTTTGTATTTTAAGTCTCTCACAAAGAAAGTAATTGGCCCCCACCACCAGTCGTGTTGCCTGTTACCATCAGGATTTGTACATAACAGTGAGAATTGCTGCAGAGAAAGCTTAAATACATTGGAACGTATTTTGAAATCATAATTCCCTTAGCAACAGAGTTGAAAGTGGAAGGGTTTTATATTTTAATAATGCATTAGAATACTAAAACTGAAAAATTTAAGAAAGGCTGTCCCTTTGTCAGAGAGAATGTGACAGTAACTGCAATATACTCTAGGGGGGAGCCTTTGTTCTCTGCTAACAATGGTGGGCTTTTTGGGAACACGCTGCATGTGCCATTTCCTCTGTGCGTGTTACCTGCTCACCACCGGGGACGGCTCGGTTCACTAACATCACTGAACGCAAATGCTCGCTCCCTTCTGCAATTCTTCTACTGTTAAAAAGATAAATTTCACAGCTGCTGGCCAACCAGCAGCTCCTGGCATTGGCCTGAGCCAGCCTTTCACAGATAAGGGAGCTCAAAGAGCATCATTTAACTTTATTTCCCCAAAGCACTTCGACGCTGCCGTGTGAGCACAGCCCTGCTGCCCCCCTGTGAGCACAAACCCCAGAGGGGACCACAGCCACACCCCCATTTGTGACATCAGGATTCTACCAGGGCCCCCAGAGCACAGGGATCTGCACATGACCGTGGTGTACATGGGGCATCCATCCCAAAAACCCTGGAGGAGGGTGGAGGATGCTGCTGAAAGCATCCAAGACCAGGACAACACAAGTAAGGCCCAGTCTCTCCATGTATTGCATATAATACCTGCAATACATTTCTTGTCCACACCACAGAGCCCAAGAATGTTCTGTGGGCTGAGAAACAAGTAACAAGCAAAGTCTGATTGATACAGAACTGCTATAGATCAATCCCACTAATGCAAGAATGAAAAAAAGTCAATCTTTGGTGATATACAGCAAAATAAATGACTAAAGGCTCTGAGGAAAGAAATTAAACATATATGCCAGAAAGGAGAATAAATATTACAAGACTCAATTTTCTATGACAACCTGTACTGCTTCCAAACTCTCTCAGGAGATCCACTTTTTATTTTTCTTTAATGGTCACATTAACAAAAAAAAAAAATTACAGATTAACGTTCACTCTAAGTGTGTTTACTGTGCTCAGTAAGATTGCAGTGCTTCATCTGAGAATTGCACAGAGAACTTAAAAATAAAATTATAGCAATGTACCAGATAATTAAAAAACTTCTGCAAAGAAAGTACGTAATTACAACTTTAAGAAATCAAAGTATGTACACCTGTTCTTTTCCCTTGCTGTAAGTTTTTGTAGTGAGGGGTTTTATAAGAATCTTTAAGAAAACAAAAACAGTCTACTGAGACTTTAGGTATATCTGAATTACACCGCACTAAAAAAGTAATTCTTTAGATACAAGTTGGCTTTAAGCATGGCTGGTGCCTCCTTTTACAGGAGTACTGGAAGTTTTGCTTCCTTTCTATTCTGTTACCTGCACCAACCTTTCTGAGTAGTGGAGAAACAGAGATCAACAGAGCTTTAAGAATTCTTAGGAGAAAAAAAAAAGCAGTGTTTCAGAACCACCTCTGTGTGTCTGCAGGTAATTCAGAAACCAGAAGTTCAGTGTGCAGTGCTGGACTCGGGGCAGCAACTGGTTTATTCACCTAAGAACTAGCAAGCACTAAGAAAGAAAACCAGAGGCTTTCCCACCCCAGGGGGTATTGCTTGTGGTCTTCCCTACTTTCACAGGGATATGCTACCAGAAAAGAGAATCCATTTTCCCCACAACATTGCTAGAATTTTTCACCTAAATTTAAAAAAAACCAAAACCCAGCAGACTTGGCTTCTCCAGAGCTCACCGTGTAAAGCAGTTGCACTGAAATCTACTGTACACTCAACATTTTGTATCATTTAGCTCTCTGGTAAAGTTCTCATTTCCTTCAGGTATTTTTTCCATCTATGCAAACCACTGGCTTTGCAAGTAAAGTCAGAAATCCACAAGTCTGGCCAAGTTCTTCTGGTGTGTAAAGACCATGGCTTCCAAATTTCATAGGCCACAGGTAAGATGTGTAAGACACATTTATTCTTTGTGCTCCAAGGCTTTTATTGGCTTTACAGTACTCAAGTAATAATGGTTTATAAAGTTATTAAGACAGAAACAATAGAACATAACAGCACATTTGCCAGCTGAGTGAGTATCACCATTTAGTCACTTTTCCAAGTGAAATGGCAACTTAATTGTTATTATATAGCAGCAGGCTACAAATAAGCCAGTACATTTTTGGCACTTTTTTCTACAAAAAAACTGCTGAAGTGTGAAAACACAAACGCAGACATTTCATGAGGCATTTACAAAAGAATGTTATTTTGAGCCCGAGTTATATGATAATTAAAATTTCATGCCACCTTCAGTTTTAATATTTAAATACAGTATTTTGCTAATAGAGCATGCACTAAGGCATGTATTTACAGTATCTTCAAGGATAAATACAGATATTCTATAACCTTCACTTCAATCTTCTTGAATCCTCTGATGCTTTCTGTAGAAAGAAACCCCTTCATTCAAACCCTTGGATAAAATCCCTTCCATGGTATCTGATCCCCATGCCAAGAGGAGAAAAGGAAATTCCAGGCTGGCATTTGAAGCAATGTTAGAGAAGCTGAAATGCTCAAACCTGGATTCCTTCTTACAGCAGAGTAACCTGCAAGCACCAAACTCGGTTTGCTCATGTATGTCCCAAAAATTCCTCATTTTATTCTGAGTCCTGAGTCTATCACTTTTATAAATTTTGAGACAAATACCCCACCTGACATAGACCAAAAAAAAGGGAGAAAAATCAAACAGAAGAGACAAGGGTTACAAGAGCTAAACAAAAATGAAAAATTTAATATTAGGCAGAGAAAAAGAGCAGTGTAACTTGAGGTAGCGATGTACAGTGAAGAAGTCATCAAAATTAGCTGCTTTTGATAAATATTAGACTTCAGAAAGGACTGTCTACACCACTGAAAAATACAAGACTTTATTCAGCACGAGTAAGAGACAGGAGCCATTCAGAAATAAAACAAAGGAAGTAAGATTCTAAGAAAAAAAAAAAAGTTTACTGTACATGCCCTAAGTGAAATGTGGCTGGTGAGCTCTGCAGACATCATGGGACAAGTTGCTTTTGAAAGGTAAGTACAGAAAAGCACACAGAAATGTACCATTGTTACATGTGAAATTGTTTATTTTTCTTCTGATCCCTTCTCTTTGTAGTCCATTGATATTAAGTTCTAAGGGGGAACCCTGACGTGTGCAAAGAATACCAGTTTTATGATTTATTAATGCCCCAGCAAGAAGACCACATGGGCTTTCTCCCAGAAATGCTACCATTATTATTATTTTTTGTTTCTGTGCAAAATTGCTTTAGTTTTGCAACCTACAGATGTATGCATGTGTATTTTTATATTGATATACATGTGTGACTATCTAAAGACATTCTTGTAAAAAAAAATTAATCAAATCTCAGTGCAAATTTTAATTTTCAGTTGTTTCCCAAAAGGGAATCATTTCAATATACTTGAGCACTTTCTCTACAGCAATTTCAGATTCTGTTAAGTACGAACTTGATCTCGAGATAATTAAATTCAATGCACCTGTTGAAGTGTGACAGATGTAAAATTCTTTCTGTAGCCAAAGCAGGGTAGGTTTTCTCCCTTACTGAAAAAATTTAATGACCAGATGTAAAATACAAGAATTTTCTTGAAAAGCCTCAACTGAAATTGACTTTTTTTTTTTTTTTAAAGAAATCACCTGCAGGCTGTTCTTCCTGAGATCAGCTCAGGGAAGCAGCACTGTGTCAAAGCAGGTTTAAGCCATTTCAGTCTTCCTCCTTGGCACTCCAGCATTCAGAGTGTGTGCAGCATTAAGCGGCAGCCTTCAGTACACTGGCACATGACCACTGAAATGCTGAGGCAAGGAAAAGCTTAGGGAATTTCAGCCAAATTCCCTGCTTTGCCAGCAGCTGGGGCAGTAATGGAAGGCAGCCAAGAGCAGTTAACTGCTGCCAGAGCCACACTGTTCCCCAAGGCCAGGGAGACCTGCAGAAGCCCAGAACCCAAACATGCTTCCCTACAGACAAAGAATGGCAGAGGACTGTAACTCACGCCCAGCAATGTCAAACTGCTTTCTAAGAGCAACCTCGCAGATAAATTGAGATTAAAACAACTCCAGTACCTGCACCTTTCTGGAGAGTCTTCTCTATCTTTCCTTCGGAACTTGCTGATGGTGTCATCGATCGTGCTGCCGATCTTGTCACTGAGCTCCCCTAACTTATCACTGAAAGGAAAAGCTGACTTTTTATCCCATTCTTCATCCCATTTGGACTTGGGCTCAGGATCGTATCTTTCACCTGATAAGACAAAGATAAGAACTATTAGACAGCAAGAAAAATGCCTGTGGTCTCTCTGGAACCCCTCTCGAGCCCCCCTGCCCTACACACACGAGCTGTCCAAGTTTACAAAGCAAACTGCAAGCTCCCCCAGTGCTGCAGCAAGGCACAGCATGGAATGCCCATCATTAAGGGGCAGCAATGAAGATGCAAAGGCTTTTGTTTATGACAAGGACAGAATCCCAATGCACAGCACATCAGGACGCTGCTGGACTCTGCTGGAGAAGCACCAGAGGCACCAGCAGCCCTGGCTGCAGAAGCAGCTGGTCAGGAAGGGGACATGGCACTGCTGGAACTGCCCCTTAGTGCAGGATCTTCCATTCCTGGCCAAGCTGTGTGATCACAGGTAAATCGCTGGGGTTTTTATGCACTGACATTCAGGAATACATAAAAGCACAGTACCAAAATACTGAAAGAATGTGCATAGTAACATTACCTTTTCCATACTTGGCAATTAAAAACGTTTTTTAAAAGAGATGAAAAAAGAAAAGGCAGTAAAGCAACTCACCTTTTCAGGGGTCACTGAATACCCTGAACATCTTTACTGAACACTATTATCAAGAAATCAAAAACTTTTTATTCTAATTTAGTATTCCAGACCTCCACACTGGTATTTTAGATTACAAACAGCTGCCAGTTTTACTTGAAATAAGCACATTTGTTGTACAATCACATCAAGGAGGTCTAAAACACTAAAGTCTTGTTTGTTTATACACACACAGCCAATTTGAGTTTAATTCAAATGAAAAAAACATTTTAACGAAGACTTGACTATCAGAAGCACTGCACACTTTAACTTGTATTGTGATGTTATATCAGATCTTCTGTTCATAATTTAAGTGTATAAAGCAAACCAAACCAGCTAAGTTTCTAAACAATATTTTTAGGCAATTATTTTATATTCTGGGCTATCACACACATGAAACAAGCCATTTTTGTACATCTTTTAAAAATGTGAAACACTAGTGAATTTTTTTTTTTTTTTTACTTAGGTTGAGTAAAATTGAATAGCAGAAAGGAAGAACAGAAATAATCATTGCTTCAAGTTACATACAAATGATATTGCAGCTCATGTAATGTTCAAGGTGTATTCAATTAACCCATTCTAATAAAAAGAAAATTATGGATTCCAGCACTACAAGGTGCAAAATTTGAGTTATACCTGTCTGATAACTTCATATCATATGGGGTGTATTTTCTTAATAAAGACATAGGCGCAAGTCTCCACAGATATTTCTTTAGAGCCATAAAACTTTTCCAGTAGAGAACCTGCTACAAATCCAGGGGATACTCAGTGAGATCTTTATCATTGCAAAAGGAGACACTGCTCAGAAATGTACTGCTGTTAAATTTTGCAGGAGAATAAAATGGCCTTATTTCAGTTTATGTCAGGCTCTCAAGCATTTTAATGTGGATTCCTTTAGAGGGGCTTTCCTGTGCAATACAAATTTCAGAATTAAAATAGACACCAACTAAGAGCTCAGAATTTTCAGGACAAAATAAACTAAGGAAAAATCAGAAAACAAGCACTTTGTATTTTAATAACTAGAATCTTTTTGATTAGAAATCTCACCTGAGAAAGGGTTTGTTCTGTGCTGCTAGAAAGATTTTTCTTTTAAACTTTACTCAACAAATGAAGGAATAATTAAAAGCCTTTCAGCACAAAAATTAAATACTAGACAAAGAAACTAGTCCTTTAAATTAAAAAACCTGAATGATACCTAAAGTGCACATGGAGAAAGGCTTCTACCCAGCCTACAAGGATAGATCACGACTCTGCAGAGAAGTGAAAAGATTAAGCTCAGTGAAAGAACAGAGGGACATGTACTCAAAGTACAAATCCAGTGACTCAGAAGTATTTCCTAAAAAGAAAACCACCAGAATTCCTAGCCTAAAGAAATGTAATAAAACAAGAAATATCCTGCCTTGGAAATTTTCAACTACTCTGCATATGAGGAAAAGGGAGAATGGAGAAGTAACCTGTCAAAAATAGGAGGGAAAAAAATCTAAGTTTAAGGTTCACGAAGAAGAGTAAAAAAAACCAGAAAGCATCAGACACAAATAGGTGAAGTTTAAGCCCTGCACAGCTACTACTGAGCTCCTACAGCAAACCCTTCTCTCAAAGAAATCACCAATTCTAGCAAACCAGAGCCTTGTGCCATTGGGACTTTGGTACTCATCCCTTACTAAGAGCAGCCAAGGATTTCCTCAGGCCAAGAAAGCACAGGCTGGAGCTGGACCGTGGATGGCATGCTGGGATACATCAGGTGGACAAGGCACTGCAGGCTCAGATCCCTGCTACACACTACGGCAGGGACTGCGAGCAAGGAGAAAGGTACTTGGTGCCTACATTTAAAGCCAGATCTGACAGACCCCAGGAAACACGCGGAAAATCCCGAGATGTATTTCAAGGGTCCAGACAGTATTATCTGGGAAAGCAAAAGTGGGTTGCCAATCCTTGCCCAAGGAAGCCCAGTACTCACTGTATCTGAACCCTCCGACACTGTCCGAGGACACCCCAATGTATTTGTCTTTGTTCTTCTTTGCTTTCTTCCTCTCTTCCCGAAGCCGATCGTCGTCTTGAGCAAACTCAACCATTTCTTTTACCTTCTGCCGGATGTTTATCCCCTGGTCTTTGCCATTCTCATCTGTGCAGGTAATGCAGGATAGAGATGATGTTTGGAAGATGGTGGGGAAAAAGGAAAATAATAAGTAAGAGGCAGCAACACTGAAAACCAAATTGATAAAAAAATCTGAACCATAAACACAGCAGTCAAAGATTTCATGGCTACTGCATGAGGTCCACTGCATCTGTTTAAAAGGGACCAATTAACACAAAATTTAGATAAATGAGTTTGCACTGAATGGTGTACTTAAACATAGGAGAGATTAACAAAGACTGAGACAGAACTCGTATTCTCCGCTTGAACAATTTTAACGCCTCAAAACATCACCCTTTCTCCTCAGTCTTTTCAGCACAGTTTTTGCAAGTTTCATTGCAAGAACTCAGTCTCATGGCAAAACTGATTTTTTGAAAAACTGCTTTCAGTTGGGAAGTACTATAAGCTAAATGTGCTCCTTTCCAGCCTTTTTCACATTCAAAACACACACTGGCCTTGCTGCCTTTGCACTGTAAATATTATTTGGTGGGAGGAAAAAACCCCAGCTTCAAACAGATGTGTGTGTTTTGGAGCTCTAACCTTTTCTTCCCATATGATTAAAGCTATTCCTTTATGGACACCACAGGGGACCAGTCTCTAGTGCATATTTTAATATAAACCCCAACACTCATGTTGTGTTGGTTCTGTTGTTATTAGCCAGTCTTTTCTGCAAGTTCTTGTCTTCACTAATTAATACTCTAGGGCCCCACGTCTTGGATTCTGCACTCTTCACACAACTGGCAACAGTCACATTTTAATTAGACTGGGGAAGCTTCTAAGCTGGTTCAGGTGACTGACAACTCCAACTACTGTTTTAATTTGCTTATAAGATTTTTCTATTGCTCACCTACAAAGTGGTAATTTTCCAGGGATCGCAAATCATAAATGTGTTCTCTGGCACTTGTAACAACACGCTCTGATCCATTCCTTATGAGGTAAGCTAGGAGCAGCAAAGACTATAAAAATACAAAGCACCTTATGATTGCATGAACAAAAACTCTGCCTTTTTTTTTTATAAAAACCCCAAACCTACCCCCCTCCCCAAATTAGTAAATAATGACTTTCTCTTTTTAAATAAATGCTTATTATATGGCTCCCATGGAAAAAAACATGTTTTCCCTCACATGAATCTTTTGCTCTTTAGACTATCAAAACTGTGTTTTTAAAACTTTAGCTTGTTACTACCAAATCACAAGTAGTTACCTTTATCAGCTATGAAGCTACCTTTATGAAGCATTTTCTTTTGCCTCTTTTGCTCACAATTTTCCAATGACTTTCACTGAAAGGTAACTCCTACAGGAATTTAACAAGCCTTCTGCAGGATTCAATGGATATACAAAACTGCATTTCAGGACAATTTTAGGCAAGTGACAAAACAAACGAAGTTTAAATAACACTTTAATTTCAGTTCTTTATGTTGAGGATTTATATCTAGGAAAAAAAAAGTACTTTCTCTGAAGTAGTGCCTTTATCAGCTAAAACTATCATTTTATTTCAACCAATCCAAACCTGATAAGCAACTCCAAGAAGTCTTTATAACATTAAGTAGCTATGTGTGATACCATTAAATATTAATTTCTATTGTACTTCAGGGAAAACAATTACTACGACTGCAAAAATCAAGCACCTGTGAAAAGCACATACCATGCTTTAGAATTAATTGTGTCTTGCTACAATCCCGGCATCAAGAAAAACAAAATACAACCTAGTCTAATACATCAGTTCCAAAAAAGGAGGTTATATTTGCATAATTCAGTGAACACTGAACGCCACTTTAAGTGCAGCACGACACAATCTCAAGCAAAAAGTTTCTGTACCAAAGACAAGAAAAATGCAAATGACTGCTCTTTTCCAAAACACAATTAGGACATAAAGGTGTCATGTAAGATCTGCAAGGAAATTGGGCCCACTCAAAGTTAAACTACAATTTTTAAAGCGTTACAAATTGGCAGAAAACTAAGATTAGTTTGCATTTTATTTCAGGTATTCCTGAATTCCTTCAAAAATGTTTTCCTGATAGCACAGTAACTTAACATCTCCTTCTCATGGAGCTCTGTAACAACGCCTTTGAGTGGATTCAAACTGTGAGTGCTACTCTAATACCTGAATAGCAGCAAAATGTAATTGCTCTGTTGTGTTCATTAAGTAATGTGCTTCTAAACCAGAAATTCTGCGGCTTTTTTCATATACAGAATTTGAAAGACACCTTTGACTTCACCAACAGAATTATAAAACACAGTTAGGGAAGAAATTCTAGGCTGCTAGAGGAGGAAGTGCTGTAGGATTATCTAAACAAGAACTCCACCTCAACACTGCGCGAGCACCAAGCCGTGATCCTTACACACCTTATAAACTCTCCTCCAGTTCTTTTTGTTGTCTTTCAGCATCCGAGTCCACAGCATGTTCATGAGCTCTGGAAACTGCTCGTACATAAAGGTAGCCCTAAAGAACGGAACAAAAGCAGCACAGAAATGTGGTTTTCCCGGGTTTGCCACAAGAGCTTGCTCAGACTCGGGGCTGGCAGTAGATGGCAGGAGTGATCTAAGCCCAGGCACAGCGGATGACATTAAAGGGAAAAAGCTGTCCCTGTTTTAACTCCTAGATCAGTCATTTACATCCCAGGACTACAAAAGAAAAGAGTAATTCTAAAAATCTGAGGCAGTAAAAGAACCTTCACTAATTTGTAACAGAACTAATGTTGAATGTGAATACCCTAATAGCCACTGCAACTAGTCAAACATGCAACTTCCAAACTGATTTTAACAAAAAAAAAAAAGCTCAAGGAAGAATTTGACATGTTTTGCCGTTTTTGGAAAAGTTACAAGAAAGCACTTTGAAAATAAATACTCCAAAAAAGTAATCTATATTGAAAGAATTCTCAGGATACATAAATGAAAAATCAAGAATTTAAAAAATAGCCGGGCTTCATTTATTTGACAGTTTTCAATACATTCTATGATTATGTATTAAAAAACTTAAGACTTTATTTTCAGCAACTTTTCGGCATTATCAGTCTGAATACCACAGAGTTGATTTAGCATCAAATTTCACATTCTTATATAAAATGTACCTTTCTTTTCTTCATCACTGAGTCAAATTATCACTTACTTGGCAATCTCTCCCATGAGTTGCCCTGAAGGTCCCCACGGATCATCATTGGTTGCTTCTCGAACCTTAGACTCTATTTCTGAATAATTCATAACCACATTGGTGCTGCAAAGGAAAAAAAAATTCACACACATGAAGATTAGCATCAAAACTGAGAAACACATGAAAACTTAATAATGACACTAGTGCGGATCTCACTTAATGAGATACCTCTACAGAGTGGGAAAGAAAACAGCTTTAGTGCACAAGTTACCCTGAGGACACTGTACACCACATTTAAGTTATCTTTAAGAAGGTTTTACTATTCTATTAGTCTTCAAGAATACAGATGAGAAACTGGGGATTACATTACAGCTGGATTCAGGCCAGTAAAAATGGCTTTGGGTCAAATTAAAATCCAAACCAAACCACCAGAGTCAAAGCTGATAGCTTCTGCAGCTAGGTATGGTTTGCTTACAGGTTTGTGATGGTACAGAGTTATTTGCAAGAGGCTTTATAACTCAATCAGAAGCGATTTTTTTTGAATGCTACTACAAGAGAAATTCAAGAATATCAGTACCAAACAAGTATTAGTGAAAAACTAACAAAAAAATCGCATGGAAGACTAAAGTAAGGGACATGAGGTTCACTAGAAAGTCTGTTTCCTAGCTTGAATTTAATTAATTAAAGGAAAACAGCAAAAAAGAAGCTGCACAGCACTCAGTTACAATTACAGCAAAATACTGCGAGGAGCTCAGGCTGTCTCTTTGAGAGGTCATAGAAAAACATTACTTGGAAAAAATTTTTTCCGTGATGTTAATATTAAAATAGTAAATCTGTGATTTCTTTCTAAATTAATCTTTAAAACATACAAGCCCAGCAACCTCCTCTGTGCCCCTAAAAGCATCCAGATGCATTTGATAACACAATTATTTCCTTCATCTTTTAAGGTGAGTGAGCAGCCCTAAAACCTTGCTCATGGTGAGAATGTTTGAAAGCTGCTCTCTGCTTCTGGAGCACCAGAACTCACAACAAAAAATGAAATCAGCAGTGAAAGGAGACCTGGTGGCCTCTGCTCTCCCTTCATACCTGGAGTGTACTGAAAAACACATTTACACCTAGCATGTCAGAAGTTTGAAAGTTTACCTAAAAGTACCTCATGATTCAGACGCTAAGAAAAACCCCTCTGAGTACTTGCAACACAAACCAACCCACAAAGAGAAATTAATTAAAAAACTGTAGGAAAGATCTAATGATTTATAATGCAATGTGGAGAAAGTATTTGCTGCTTAAAAACCTCTTCTGAACCTAAAAGATCTAAAAGGAGAAAAAAAAAAAATCAAGATGCTCAATAGTCATCCCAACAGTTATCCCTCTGTCCATGCAGGAGTTTGCACAAAGCAGCATTCAAGCAACTCCTGCTCAATTTTATTTGGCATAAGGATAGCAAAGATCTTGGAACTGGGAGTTATAAACAGCAGAAACAAGAATGAGATCCCCTTAAGCCTGAAAGGGGACACAGAAGGTAATTGTTAAAACAGAATAAAATTTCTGGACTTAATCTTGTATTCTCAGCATGAGAATTCCTGCTGTCAGATCCTGATGTATGATTTTATTCAACTTTGTGTCTAAAGAGAGCATAAGCTACATGACTGAATAAATAATCAGCAAGCTCACAGAACCTATCTCTATTACAGAAAGCATGTAAGAACACAGCAGCAGTTTGGAACAACAGCAATTAAGGTTTTACAAATTCATTTATGCTGAATGCACCTCAAGCTTCTGTTTCTGGTATTTTCTTTACTGTACATACAAATGTAAACCAATCCCATCTTTAGTTCCCACATGCATGGAAAAAACACGACCCCAAAGCTCCAGGCTTCAGGATCTGCAGCTTCCAGCACACTGGCTCCCTTGTCCAGAGCAAGGAAAGGCAGGGAACTGAATGGAAAGGTTCTGCTTGTTTTTATAACCCCTCCTTAAGCATTTGTTTGAGAGACTCGATGGAGACTTGGGAGGGGGAAGCATAAAATGAAGTATTTCCTTAATTTCTTAGAGCAAAGAATTTAAGAATGGAAAATGCATGAGGAGATGCAAACTTAGTGTACAAAAATAAATGGCAGCATTGGCTATGCAGGAGCTCAGAGCACGTGGCTAAAGCAGCAGCAGGGCTAGAAGGGGGAAACGGAAGGAAAACAAGGGAAATTAAGTAATGCCAAGAGAAAAAAGGTGCAGTTAAGCCTTTCTAAGTACAGAAACATGCTCGGCTTCTAAACCCCTCCTGCAGAAAAGTTATTGTTCTCAGCAACTAGGAGAAAGCTCTTTTATAAATGCCAAGCTGAGATCTAATGGAATGAAACGTTCCAAACCAAAGCGTCTTAGAGCCACATTTAATTCAGCAACAAATGTAAACTTCAAGAAGAAAAAAAAAAACCTCACTGTTGTATAGTTTGGCATCATTCCAGGTCACTTAAAAATAACCATTTCTAAAAAGGTGGAAATACAGTTTTATTCTTCCTTTCCCATGTTTTCTATGGCCCTCATTCCCTGCCCTACCCATGATTCCTGTGACCTTCGCAGCAAAAAAATAATTTATGTCCAGATGTGAAGGGAAAAAGTGACTAGCTTGATTGCCGAGACTTCCTGTGATTGATATAAATTTAATATCCGAGGACACTTTCCGACACCAGGGGGGGCTCTCTGATTAGTTTATCCTGGGCAGCTTCCAGGGAATCGTGCTGGATCGCATGGACAGGCTGCTCCGCAAACAAACGGCCCCGCAACACCCGGGGCTGACAGCAAGGAACTTCCCAGGCAGCGCTTACAACCGCTCTCATCTGCCAGACTTCATCTGGATTCACCCCAAATCGTTACCAGAAACCCTGCACCGCTGCAATCTCGCGACAAGAACCTTTACAGAAAGTTCTGACACGCACAAAGGCATTAAGCAGGAAAGTACATTTCTAAGTTACATTCAAAATAAGGGCCCAGCAATAATGGTGTTGACACGAACATCACAAACTGTTGCATTCTTCTCTGTGCCTTACATTTAAGTCCATTAAATCATATTAACGACAACAGATTATTTTTACTCTTTACTGCACCCCTCACAAGTGATTTCAGTATAATTTTCAGTATAATTTTCTTTTTTAAAACATAAAATTGTTTTCAAAAGCCAAGAGAGGGCACTGTCACATTCCTGTGGAACCAGCAATACTGTGACAGTCAGCAAAACACTTTTAATTTTCTTGCAACTTTAAATGTTTGCATCTGCAACTTACGGCAACACTGAACAGGTAACATAAGTCTGAGATTAAATCCCGCTATGTGAATAAATGGACATTGCTAATGGAAGTCAGTGGGTAATAGCTGTAAATACCTGACCATCTTCAAGTGCATCAGAAAAAAAGGCACATTTCCCCTTAAAGAAATGTTTTACATGCATTTTATGTCGGTGTTAATACTTTCATACTCTTATATAAAACAATCCCTTGCAGTTCACCAAAGATACACGGCTGCTTTATGTATCTTAATATGTGGTAGTAAATAACTTCTCAAACTCAAGAATTTTGCCATGTTGACAATATTGATTGTGTGTTTGTACCACCTCTATACAAAAAATATATTTTACATATATTGAGAATTAATTGTTGTACCATGTATCCCTGAAATCCTTTGTCCATGATTTTGTCTGCAGTTTTCAAAGAATTCAATCAATTGTAAATAGCTTCAAATTTTGTTCTAAGTTATGTTTTGAGATTTATACTTTGGAGATAAAGATGTCATAACCTACAGTGTGCTAAAAGTCTAGAATCTAAGCAAGAATAGAAGAGGACAGGAAGCACAGACCTCAGCTGTATAATTTGAGGTAAGAATGATGTTTAGCTGGTGTTAGGGAGAACGAGCAGGCAAGCAAGAGAGGACAAGAAGTTCTGCACCTCCCCACATAAAACTCAGATCAGAGAAATCTGTGAAGGTGCAGCCAAAACGTTCACCAAGTACCTGCCACTTCCACCTTTACAGCTGCAACAGCCTCAAAGCACTTGAACTTTCAGGCAGGAAGAGGATGAAAATCCTGCGGGTCTGAGATTGTCCTCAGCACTTTTCTTTGAAACGGGGAAATGAAAGGCAGCTTGTGGATGGTCTGCATGAAAACAAAACCTTACAGACTGCAGGAACACTTCACAGATGACACACAAAACAGGCAGACTTGAAGAGCAGCGCTCTCTTCCTCCTCCCTATCAGCGGATGCTGAATATAACCCACGACGTGGACATAAATACCCATGACCACTAGTAAACGATAAATGTATCTGCAGAAAACTTCTATTTGTGCTTAATTTCAACAGACTTCAATAGATGTACCTGCCTACTCTGCTCAGGCTTCTGATTTTCACACCACCACATGAATCAAGCTGCAATGCTCAGAAGGACAATATTGATAGGCATGAGGTATATTCTGCTCTCAGTAACATATCAGTGCTTCATCACTGCTGGGGTTTTTCCACCCCTCATAAAACAGCCACAAAATAATTACTGAAAAATAATTTTTTTCTATTCCAGACCAAGAAATTATTTTTAAAACCACTTTTATGCTGGCAAAGTGAAACCATTGTGCTTCCACCCAAGATGCTAATAAAAAATGAAATAAAACACTACATCTTGAACTGAAATGTTTCTTTCAGAGTTAAGATTTTTCATTGTTCAGGACCACAAGGTGTTCTCTACAGATTCATATGCCCTAACTGAAGTCAATTATCTGTTAGGAGATTACAATCACTTACACACAACTATAACTGTACTGCTTCTAGTAACAGCTTCCAATTGGTAACATTACAATTAGTTTTGTTGTGCCTCAGCTAATTATCCACATCAATCATTGCTGGTTCCACACTGAAAAAAAAAAAAATCCCATCCTAATTCTCTCTACACGATATACCTTGAACCAGAAACTCTTTGGATGTGGAGACACAAGCCTCTGCATACAGTCAGCAACCCAAATGGAAGAGTATTTTCTCAGCTAATGTCTACTCTAAAATTAACCCTCAAACAACATTTCATAGCAACAACTTAAATACACTGCCAGCAAACCTGCTAAAGGAAAAGATGCAACGATTTCTGTTTATGTGATTTAACAATTTGGTGAGAACCCTGGATGCAGCATAAAGCACTAGGAAGAGTAAATACTTTAGTGCCCATGGTCCTCCCAAAAGAACATCACACAGATATTTCCACTTCATGCTCCCCAGCATCTCTTCCATCTTCCACATTTTTCCCATGGTCAGTGGTGTTCTGTTCCCTCACCACCCCGACAACACATTCAAGTGCACGAAATCACAATACATAAAGGAAGCTTGCAGTTCATGGCCAGATTTTGGGAGCAATGTTCTTTGGAAGAACTGTTCCTAAGATAATCATTCATCAGGAAAGGAATAGTGTATCCCAAATTTTCAGACCTTCAAACATCACATCAACTCAGCATTTTGTATGAATGCTCATACACCAGCAGTTTCTTAAACATGCAGAAACCTTTCAACAGCATGTGCACAGCTAACCTGCACTTGAAAAATAAGCACCGTGAGAAAAGGAGGTATTTATACATTAAAGGTAATGAAAGAATAACATCTATCCATCCATTCAGAATGGAACTTACTTGAAAACATATTAAGGAACCAGAAACAGATCTTTGCCAATGTTTCTGCACAAATGTAAAAGCCTTGAATATGCCCTGGGGCGAGAGTCAGAGCGCTCCATTAAAAGCACGGTCAGGATTAGAGCTGCTATTGATGTGGGTGGTGTCACCGAGGACACGAGCACAACTCTGGCCATCAGATCCACAGAAGATTTGTGAAATGCCAGGTCTAATCTTATGACAACTAAAATAACCAGAAGCCACAAAGAGGGGACATTACAACAGTTTCTTTATAGTGATGATAAAGGTATTGGATTGGACAGGGTGAGCCTAATTAGAAACACTTCTCGAGCCTCTGGGAAGCTGCCCACTGTGCTGAGGGACTCGGCTACAGGCACGAGAAACCTGGCTACACAGTTCAATTTTTTTCAATGTGTATTTCAAACCAATTACAATATCATGTATACATGGGACTCCTATGTGCATAATATTATGCCTTTAACTATTACTCCAAGGACACCACTGGATTATGCACCTTCTGTTTTCCTTTTTTTTAATTTTACAACTGGGAACACTAAAATACTAAAAGCTGAGATGAGAAACTTTGTACGTTTTACCACCATTAACAGTTTCCAATGAGACACCATTCTGCAAATATCTGCTTAAGGACTAAGAGCAGAAGGAAGAAAAATTCAAGCTTTACTCACATGTGTGTATTATGAACACTATGAACATTAATGCTATTCAAACAAACACCAGTACTAAAGAATTTTATTTTTTTTTTAAGAAAGAAATTAGTATAGAGCAGGCAGGGTCTGGATAAACAGAGGACAAGAGCAGCTCTGTTACTGTACAGCACTATGAAGCGTGATGCCAAAATCTTTCAAGAAGCAAGTATTTTAACCTTTTGTTATTTAATGTGCCAAAACAGACACAACATGATTTTATCTTCTGAATAACGTGTTTAATATTATCCTTTCAATAGGCAGTCTCACATACTAATACTTTAATCTCATTCTTTTAGTAATTTTGTTAGCAGTTTCCTTATTTTTAGAAAGTCTTCTCTGCGTTTCCTGTGACTTTCACAGTGAACAAAGGCAACGCACACGTTAAATTTGGTCATGACAGAACAGATGTTACCGACTCTGAATCAAATCTCATCACCCCACTTGGTGACATAGCAAAGGAGACCATCACAGTAACAGTCCTTACATTGCACATGGACAAACCCCAGTAAGGAAACAATTCCACAGCTCTGTGCTGGTGCTTCTTGGGTCTAAAACTGAATGGATTGCATTATCCAACCAGAAAGGTTCATAAATGGCATAAAATAGTTAAGAAAACATTAAGTTACAGCACAAGGAAAGTTTGCCTGAACTGAATAAGGAAGAACACACGCACACGGTTCATTTATTCACCTATCTCCATCGAAACATCCCACCATTTCTATGGAAAGGCACACAGGTGACAACTGCAGTGCTTCCTCTCGGGGACGGTGTGTTACCATCGGTGGTGGCTCCAAGCTCCGAAGGAAGGCAGCAGTAACTCAGGCCTGGAGGCTGAGCCACCTCCCTGCCCCTGCAGCTCGAGCGCCGCCTTTGTCTTCCAGCAGCTGATTTTCCCAACAGCTCCGTCTTGGCTGAGAGGCTGCAGCCACCGACTAAGACAAGACAGGGACCACGAGTGACTGCTCACATGGTCCACGGTGCATGTTTGAGGAGTATTATCCAAACCCAACTGCAGCAGAAATTTGTTTTCAGATTTCCCCAAAACCAGTAGATGGGCTGACAACTTAAGGCAAAATGACACGGACGTGTAACGTAGAGTTGCTTCTAGACATTTGAGATTGCAGGTGTATTTGTTTTTTTAAAGAGAATGAAGGATTGAATACGCTATATAATGAGCCAAGTGAACATCCAGCATCTGGAGAAGAGACAAGGCAGGCCGTGGCAATATTTTCACAATACAGTTATCTAGAAGACCCCCACCCACAGACACACACACATTTAAGATGAAGCCCTCAGAGAGGAGTGAACACCATCTCATCCTCACCATTCAACTCCTATGAGTCATGCCTCTGAACTATTTTTAGTATCTAGATTAAAAGGTTCCTGTAAAGGAGGGGTGGAAATAGAAGGAAAGCTTTCTGAGAATGCAAAGAAGTTGCTTTAATGTTAAATGATCCTTTTAAAATTGTGTGCAGAAGTTAGTTTCAACTACTGAAAACACACAGTAAATAAAAAAGCTACACAACTTGCCCGAGTACTGGAAACATCTCCCCCACCCCCAGGTGTGGGAATCTTGGCATCTATTAAACTGTTAATTAGTTTCCAGAAACATTTTTGCTAATTAAAAAAATAATTTAATACTTATCCATCTGGGCATGAAATACTTTCAACAGAGCATTTGAATTGGTGAGCTGAAAAAGAACCGATCCCGACCCACACAGCACCGCCTCCCAAAGCACCAGAGACCAGGACACAGAGCAAGCAGCACCCCATAACCAGGGCAGCACCCATTAACTCCACTTGGTTCTGTGAGCACCCCTTCCTTCAGGCTCTGAGGGATTTCAGCTGATCACACCTGTGTTTCAAGAAACTGAAAGGATTGAGTACAAAGTCAAACAGAAAATGCATTTCAGGACCAGATTTAAAAATGCATTTCAGGATGAGATTCACTACCCTATGACACTGTCACTCGGTATCTTAGAAAGCTCAATGTGCACACTGGTTCACTGACAGAGGCCATCATTTATCCACCTGTTATCCCAAACAATACAATGGATATTCAGGAATCCATGCACCTACTGCTATTAACAATTATTCAGAGAAGAAGACATTAATTGCCTTCCAAATAAAGATGGTGCTGCTCTTCTCTTCAGCGAACTCACGTATTCAATCTCAGCCAGCCTCTCTCTTCTTGCTGGGTGAAGACAAACTAACTAAAAAACATGTAACAAACTTAATGCATTTTCATTTTGCTCCTGTCAGTAATGTCACTTTTGTTATAAAACATGCAGCTTAGATTTAGAGCCTTACAGATAAAACATATGGATGCCAAATAGGAAGCCAGCAGTCCACATTCAACGAAGAAACAGATGGGGACCCATCTGCCAAAATGCCTGGTGAAATACCTCAGGTTACAGAGAGGTAACAGCACAACATTAGTGATACTTGACCGTCTGAAGTTATTTATTTTTCAGCCACTCCTCAGAACCATTACAAATGTGACACCAGTCAATCTAGTCCATGAATGCCAGGTATTATTCCAGACCTCCTATGCAAGAAGCAGTCATACTCCTTCTGACCAACGATACCATCTTCATTATGTACAGCAGGATTTCAAATACATTTTCAGCTTTTCAAGTTCAGTTTCATAATTTATGTGGCAGATGTGCAAGGCAAACTGCACAGAAAGAGATAAGCCAAGAAAAACATCCTGATGGCCACAAATGAATTACAACTTGTGGGAGGAAGGAACTACAAAGCTATTTCCTGTGCCTTACAACTTCTAATCACAAAAGACTACCAAGTAAATAAAATAGCCCAAAATCCACCACACACACAGTCAAAAAGAACAGTGACTTTAAAAATTAAATTGCAGCCTGTTAGAGAACTGAGACCTCTCACTTACAGAAACCAACGCTGCACCTTACTGAAGTCTTCCCTTTCAAAGTTTCCCCCTCTCAGAAGTTCCCCAATTGCTATATCCTAAATGGTTTTGTAATCGCTTGCTACGGCTGAATTATTTTTTGCAGATGTTGGGAACATGAAGCATGGGAACATGGCAGTTTTAAAGCGTATCTGTGCAAGGAACAAACACTTCCTCCCCCACTTGATTTAAGACTGATTTCACCTCTCCTACTGCAGATTCCCTGCAGTATGTCAGTGTTAATACTTTCATACTCTTACATAAAACAATCCCTTGTAGTTCACCAAAGACACATGGCTGCTTTATGTATCTTAATATGTGGTTAGTAAATAACTTCTAAAACTCATCAAGAATTTTGCCATGTTGATAATATTGATTGTGTGTTTGTACCACATCTATACAAAACGTATCTTCATTTAAAGTCCAGACCTGTTTCTTTATTTCCCCATTTTTACTGGGAAATTTTCATTCCAAACACCCACCCTCACATTCTTCAGTTACTATCCCCTAAACTTCACCGATTATAGACTATCTTCCCTTCAAATGCACATTTCTGCAGTTCCATTTTTAAAGGCTTAATAGTGTTGTCATTTTATTATACTTTATTCAAAAAGCATTCTTTAAAAGGTAACTTATAAAAATAAATGCTACACTCCAGCAAGTAGAATGAATCAAAATATTTCCTTCTAACTTACACAGTAAGAACACCATAACAGTATTTCCACAGGTTTTCAGTTTTAGTTTTTAGGTCACTCTTTTAGTTGAAATTAGAGGACAATTATACCTAAAGCATTCTTGTGACAAATCAGATTGAACTTAAGCATGAAAACCAATTTCACAAACAAATGGAAAAAAGCTGCCCTGGAGGCCACACTTGACACTTTGCTGGGACAGTTACACACTGAACAGCAGCTCTGGTTTTGATTCAGACATAACAGCGATGCTGCTACTGCCCTGTGCAGGTTTTCAGTCTCTTTGCCTCATGCCAGCCTCCATCTGGCACATCAGATTGGAGCCACTGCTTTGCAACTCCTATTCCTCTGGATTTAATCTCATTCAAAGTTCAACATGCTACGGTCACACAACAGCAGCTGTGTAGTCAAAAAAGAAGTGGACATATGAAATTTGTGTAACCTTTTGTAACTGCAGAACTAAAGAAACTTCCAGATGCATGCTGTAATCACATGACTCAATTTACTATTGCTCAATCCTCACACTTATTTTGCTACTCTGCTCTTTACGCTTCAGTTCTTTTTTCTTCTGTAACAAACAAAAAGCTGCAACAATTTTTTGTTTAGACTTAACTACATCCTGTTATAGAATTCAGATTGCACTTCAACCTTCAAGAGTCCACAAATGCCATCACGAATTTTCCATCACGTGCTTTATCCTTAATTTTCCCTATGTGTCATCTAATCAGGTAACATGATTTGTACTGAAACAAAGGTTTGACCAAGTAGAAGACTGAGTGAAATCATCACTCAAAGAATGAGTGAAATCTAATCAAACCCACACTTCTGTAGAATGCTTTTCATGTAAATAAAATACCAGCACAAAAATGTCAATCCCAATAAATCCTGGTAGACAATTACAACATAAAACTTAAATTTAAATACATTATTTTGGGTGAGAGAGGCTGACGCACTTCTTGCCATAGCTTACACCCTCCAATCAGCTATGTTTCTTTGGGCTTCATAGCACTCATATAACTTCAAGTGTAACTTTCCCTGAAGATAAAAGGCTGGTTTCAGATGTTCATAAGGTGTGGCCTAAGTACCAAGTGCTACTTCCTTCCTTCTATGCACACAGAATTGAGAGACCACATTCAAGCCCATGGCTGAAGTATTTCAAGAAATCTACAATAAAGAGACTTGTAAGTACTCCTAGTCACTGAATTTTCAGGATTAGGGCACAATATTTTAATGCTGAGAGAGAAATATTTACAAGAAGGATAAGGTCTTATCCTTCTTTCAAAACAACAAACAAAAAGGGGTAGAAATTTTCAGAGGACAAGGAAGTTGTAGCTAGGCTCAGCATGAGGCAACAGTGAGCTTTGAAGCTGTGCAACTTCAACCCACTCGTGTACCTCAGACTTTCTATTTCTGACCACAAAAAGTTTTGAGAGTGACCTTGAATGGAGGCAGAAGACAGGGCTGGTGTTGGCAAAACACCAACCTCAAAGTAAAAATAATACTAACATTAGGTACAACACTCCACACCCTCCCAAATGTTCTGTAGTGACCTCTGTATTTAAGAAGTATCTCCCAATACCTCAAGTTTTCAGAATTTCAGAAGAGGTGCCATTAGTGCTTTAAGGTGATCCCCAAAAGGTACCACTGCTTTGATGAGCCTCACTCACCTCTAAACTCCTGCAATTCTGTGCTCTTTGTAACTGATCACTCACTATTCATGTGAAATGTGTTCACCAGAACACTACATACCAGAGTTTTCTGACACCATGAAGAGCTTCTAACAGTTGTAAGCTCACAGTAATGCACCAACTGGCCAAGGAAACCTCCTGATGCCATACATGCTTGAAGTGCATTAGCTGAATAATTACAGCCAGGAGATTTTACTTGGAAAAGCAGGAACATTGCTTGGGAGTCAGTGCACCTGTGAACAGCACAGATCTATTCAGCGCAACTAATCACAATGAATTCTAAATAATCCAAACTTTCCCTACTCAAGGAACTCTTTCAATTATTTGTCACTTGACAGAGTCTTTGGTGAGGACAGAAGAATGAACATGCAGTTATATGGAGTTTAACATTGCCAAAAAACTACACACCCCAGCATTAATGGGCCATGCTTAATGATCCTTGCAGTTTCCACTATCCCTTCATTGCAAGCTGAGTACCATTAAAACATTGCCCTAATTCCAGATTTATTACAAATTAAGCATTACTCTAAACACATGCTTGCTGTTCCGCCAGGGAGGGCTGATTAAAGTTTAAACAATGCAGGCACTGAAGCTTTGAACACACAAACTGATCATGCTCTGCTGCTGTACCATCACCTTGGCACCGTGACATCCCACACACCCCTGTACTTTGCGACATCAGTCGCCTTCTGTGATCAGTTTGAGGAATAAACCTGAGTACAGGTAAGTCCTCTAAGCCAACAGTAAGCACCTGTTACAAGCTCTTCTCTGATCAGATTCAGGGGCAAAGTACAGGTAACACGAACAGATCTGTCTGGACTCCCACTCTGGAAGCACTACCCTCGTTGCCTCCAGAGCTCCAGTTCCTACCAGCTCCTCTCCCTGGCCCTTCAGGCTCAAGGCAGCCAGGGTCAGACGACAGCATCCCAACTGCACATAAATCACACACACGGAACACACCCAAGCTGCTCTCTATCCCTAATACCCACACTGCCTCTGAAGGGCTTGCAGCTTCCTCCTGCCTTTAACTACATACCCATGACTCTGTAGAGCTCCCCATTCCATCTGTGTGGCAGCAAAGTATTAGCATCACATTACCTAGGAAAGCCTGGGACCCATCTCATCAACACAGGTATGGGTCAAATAGCAGGTAAAGCAACTAAACCAGAAAACCTTCAACACCACTTTTAATACGGCCTTGTGCCCTGGAAAATGTCCTAAGCCTGAGGCGGAAGCTGAACTGCACTTCTGAGCAGGAGAAAGGAAGAGGAAACAACAGTTTATACAAAGTAATCAAATTGCACGTTGATAAGCAGTTGTTTTCCTTCATTTATGCAAATGTCTAGCAGCGGAATTGCCAGGCAGGAAGTACTCAGGAGTGAGAAACACTTGTGATCACCACCTTTATCCTGGCTATTATAAAGTGAAGTGCATTATCATTTACTAAGCTTACTCCTGAGCTTACAGGAATTCATTCTACAGTTGCTGTTGTTTGCAAAAACCCCAAAATGCACCACCTCAACATCACATTTCAGAGTTTTATTTACAGAAAATAATCAAAATAAAACCAGAAAATTAATAATGATGTCACTACAGAGAAGCTGATCAGCTTCTCTTCTCAAAATCAGTTCCTTTCAGTCTGCTTGATTGCTATTTGAAGCTGAAAGGAAGAATTATTCCATTACTCCACGAAGAGCTACAATACCTGCCACATTCAATAGCTCTAGCGCACCTGCAGAACTTCCTTTCATATCCAATACTGAAATCCAGTCCAAAAGACCATTCATTACATGTCAGACAACTTAAGGAAGATGCTGTCTTTATGTAAGATTACATGGAATATGTCTGGATGCAAGAAACTTGTTTCTTGACACCACTGCACACAGACAGAGAAGAACACACAATCAAGGTCCTTTAAACTTCTGTTTCAGTGTCTCCAAAACGATCATCTCCCTCTTCCCAACAAGGAAGCTATTCGAAACACTAAACCTTTCCCTGCATCCTACCTTGCTAACAAGAAAGAACAAGAAAATCAACATAATTAAATTGCAATTAAGACTTTGCAGTCTCACAGCAAGTACTTTGTACACCTTTAGCATAAGCAGGGCTGTGCAAGGGGAAAGCTTTTCAGCATCATAATCTGACAGTGTCAAAAGATGACCTTTATACTGTGTAAAGAAAGGCAAGTGTGCAGTGGTCATTCTGCAGAATAAGATGGGAGCATCCAAGATTTTACAGGTAGAGACAAAATACAGTCCTCTTCCTGAACTCGCTCTGCCCTCAGGCCTTTAGTCCTGAATTGCCAGTTCCTAGGAATCGCATAATTATTTCGTTTTCAGCCAGTAAATTCAAAAAAAAAAATTAAAAAACTGAATACTTTCCTACTTCAGATTCATCCGTTAATAAGCCTGGATTACCACACTTCTTCTCCGCTACAAGTTTATCCAAGAATAAAAAGTAGTCACCATAATCCTAAATAGACTAAACTTGCTTAATACCAATTGTCTTCAGTCATTCCATTTACCATGAAGGCAGGTGACAACCTAGCAGTCCTTCTGCTGCTGTATTAAGCAGCTGGACAAAAACTTTGCTTAATAGTTAATGACAAAGTGTCCTTCCAGAGCTATTCACAGCTGAGTATCCAAAAATGGGCACAAGGCAGCAAGAACATACATTTTGGAATAAGTATTGCAACAGCAATGTCAGATTGACGTTATTTCATTAAAATTTTCAGGGTGGTATCTCACATTAACTAAAAAGTGTAGCTTGGCAAATAAAAACCCCCACAAGTTTACAAACGTGCATTTTCACTGAAAGCAAGTGTTCTTTTGTGAAATGAGTCCGGTCAATTACGGACAAATTAACTTTTAAAATTCCAAGCCATGTTTATTTGTGGAAGATAATGATGTTTCCTCTCCTTTCATAGGTATCCCTTTGTTAAACGGGTTCCTCCAGGAGATCAAGTAACTCATGTCCTAAAAAGGTAACAGGAGCCGTTCCATTTGCCTCTGAGACCCAGTTTCTGGTTCCTGTCCAAACAGAGATGGTAATTTCAAATGACACCGTGTATTTGCAACAAACAAATTTCACAACGGCTCAACACAGGCACTATTTATTTATTTACTCACTAATGGCAAGATTACTGGATTTTTCTGAGCTAATGTCTGCAGCTACAGGAGTTACAGTTACTGTGTAATTAACAAAAAAACAACACTGGCAGTCTAAAGGCTGAGACTCCACTTGCCAATTAGGAGTCTATTAGCACTATGTTTTCAAGCTGTCTCAAGAAATGCAGTCATCTGTTTGGTAGCAAGGAGAGCTAGAACACTGTGATAGAAGTTAACTCATTTAGACAATAAATACCTCTGAACAGAGAGTTTCCCTCCCCACTTCACATGATCATATACAGAAACAGTTTAATTATTTAAAGTAACTGTCAAAACAAGGAATAATTAAAAGTGACAGCAATCTTTAAGATATCAGCTCTATTTGTAGATGTAAGTTACCAAGACTAATTTATTTTTCAGAAGATGCATTCACCTACTGCAACTCAAATAAAATTACCTAAGGTTATCAAAAGCCTTTTTCTTCTCTTCACACCCCAAATGGTCTTAGAGAACCCTTCAACTGAGTAGTCTTGTAGGATGCAAAACACACACCTCCAAAAAATCACACAGGGAGGTTTTTGTTTACTAAGTATAAAGTAATGTCTTGAGAGGAAACACTGAGCACAGTCTGTAACCTACAGTAGGATGATTCTAAACAGCTTGACAGGATGGGGAGAGTAACCACCAAGAAAAACATTTATTGCTCTGACTCAGAATGGAGCAGAGAAAAAACTCCTCCCTAACTCCCAACAGGTCTCATTATTATTACAATAGATCAAAAAAAATACAGGCCAGTCTCATTAAATAAGTTGAATATACACTAATATTTCTAATTGTATCCCAAATGAGCCAGTTAATATCTATTAGGCATGCAGTCAGTATTTAACTGGTCAGGATAGGACACACCATTTGGATGAGGGGAGGGAAAAGTACAACAGCTTTGAGGTAGTTTCCCTATAACACATAAATAAACACTGACAATATTGGTGTTGTCACGGTAGTTTCATTCTTAGTGGCAAACTAAACACCTCTAGAAAGATTTAATCTATTTAAAGTAACAGTTCACACAGAATACCATTTCACCACTCTGGAATAACCCAAATATATACCATCAGTATTTCTAATACAATAAGCTGCACAAATTGAATTGAAAGCTTCTCATGTGAAGATTTGTTGGATCCTGAGATCAATTCCAGCCTGAACCACACAAAGTAGCACCATACAAGGCAAAAAAACTGTATTTCAATTTACATCCTTTCTTGGAAGCCTGTGACTCAAAAGTGGAACCAAAACATTGATGCTTCCCTCCCCATCACAACAGTGATACAAACAGAAAGGTTGGCTTGGGACCTTCAAGTTGTGATATATGAGATAGGAGAACAACCTTAACCAAATTTAAACTTGCAGCTAACAAACCATTAAAAGTGCCATTTTAAATAACAAAAATATGTAAAAATGCCTTATCATGGAACAAGGCTCCCACAGCTGATCTTCCTGTCCTTTCCCCATCACCATAAGTGTTTGTGGTGCCAGGAGCAGCTGTTTGTACAACATGCAGCCAAACCAGTTATGAGCCCTAAAACCTTGGGGTTTTTTTTTAGCTGTATCAGCAAGAGAGCACAAGCAAATTCTGAACCACACACCAGCAGCACAAGGAAGACAAAGACACAGAATGGCCAAGTATAAAAATAAGTTAGTTCTCTGTTAGTAGAAGAATAATCTTAGAGCTCTTCAACCTGCTTGTGAAATCACATGCTAAGGGTCTACTGCAAGCACTCAACTTGTACTTTGCCCCCAGCCACTTATTCTTGCCCAAATACCATTCCTTCCTTTATACCAGTACAAATATTTGTGTGACCATGGAGTTAACTATACCAGGGAACCAATCCAGTGGAGAACTAAATTGGCAAAAACAACTGGTTAGTCAGAGACTCTCTCATCTCTGCAAGTGCCAGCGAAAGGGAGAGAAGTGTGCAGGCTGTGGCAGACGGGAGGCTGTGAAACCTCTTTTACCATCAGCCTACGCTTACACTGACTGTGAAACTACAAACTCAGATTTCACGGCTTAGGTTATGTTTTCGTATTGGTGAAAATGCTGACTGTGTTTGAGACTTGAGGGCAACTACAAGGGGAGCCTCAGCCCTGTGTCCAACGTCCTCCACTTACACGAGAACTTTAAGGGTCCCTCTCCTCTCCTTTCCCATCTCAACACTGCTTCCTCAATTGTGCAACACAGTTGTATGGCAAACAAGTTTAGGGAACTCATCTAACTCAAAAACCAGATAATCTACAAAGTCCTTTGGGAGAGAAAGAGCTTCCACTTGGGTCTGTTCCTCTATCTGGTTCCTTGCACAACAACCCAAACACCACCATTACACAGCACCCAATGCAAGAATAAGTAATGAATACTCTTCCTAACTGTTGCTGAAGAAATACTCAAGAGTACTCAGAGCGCCATAGCCTACACAGCTTCCTGCAAAGAAGGTAGTAACTTGCAAACACACCACATAACCTTACCTTAACATATCGTAAAAAACAGTGAGTACACTCTTAGAATCAGATCTTGTTTTGCAGAGGCAGAACAGAAGGACCATTTTGTCCTGGAGAGTTTTGCTCTTCTACACAAGTACTCTTTCTAAGGAGGCCACCAAGCATCCTTTAGGCTTTAGCTGTGTAACAGCCCTTCATTCCAAATGGAACAGGTAAATAAAGCTCCTGCTCCAAACTGAAACATGACAGCAGCTGTCAATCCTTCTGTCTAATTGGGTCCATATTTGACCTGTGTCAATAAGATCCAGATCACTACAAGGAGCTGGAAAAAGACCAATTGCAAATCTGACTACTTTATTCACTTGGTACATTTGCTACTAATTCAGCTTTTCATTCTCTTGCCCTACATTGGTTTTGCCTTATGAATACAAAAAAATTGAGGTAAGCATCTAAGTCTGTGAAACAGCCAACTTTTAACAAAATGTTATGCTATTGTACCTCCTCATATCAGTAAAAAAACCATTAGAGGGAACAGCTCTTCTCAAGGAGTTTCAATTTCCTGCCCCTCTTCTTTAAATACTGTCTCAATTTAAGTTTGGAGCACACAGTGGTAATGTGGAAGCTGAAGTTCCTCATGAAGCACATGCCAGCAAAGTACTTGAAACATACTTGAAGCAACAGGTCAGTCACACTCTGTATGCTGGAGATGAGCTCAAATTGGAACTCCTGTATTATGACTTTGGACAAGCTGTACCCAAACTTCAGAATAAATCAATGAGAGAAATTCCAAAAATTCCAGAATGAAGCACACAACTCTCAATCATTACATTTTTGTGTTCTTAACCTACCATGCTGTGAAGCCATGCTTCACTCATTCTCCAATGGCTCATCTTTGTTTTTAGAAAAAATTATCATTTTCATCTAAATAGAGAAATTCATTTAACACTTGAAATGAATAGAGACAGATATAAAAGAATTAGATCAGCATTTCAAGAGTGTATTTTAGGATAACTGCAACACTTACTGTTGCACACTGAAATAGCAAGGCCTGAGGAGAGAAAGCAGCAGTGTGTCCAACACTTGCCCAACGCTTTGGAAGTAATTATACCTTGTAATGACATAATTATGCAAATCAGCTAATATTTTGTAATACATTAACTGGCAACACAACCAAGAGGAATTAGCACAGAACTGAGTTAAGCACCTTGATCCTTTTGACCACGGCTGCACACAGATGTAGGTAAGGCTCTTATCTGTGACCAGCTTCATGCAGTCCCCGAGCAGGAGCCCAGTCCTGCTTGCCAAGGACATGCAAAGCTCGGCTTTAGAAACATTTCAAGAACACAGAAGCTGTCACACATACATCACTTAGATTTCCTGAAAACACAAAGAAACACCTTAGCTAGCCTTACACAACATAATACAGACTATTGTCAGCTACCACCGGGTGTAAAATGGCAATAACACATTTGAAAGAGCACTAACAGAAGCATCACTTGAAGTGTGTTGATGAAACCTGTGTGCTTGGCCATAATTACCTTATCCCAAGTCTTAATAAACCCATCAGCTCATCATATTTGCCTATTTGATGGATTACTCCACCAGCTGAATATTCAAACAAGAGAACACCGTATCTATGGACGTGAGATAACAGAGCATAACACTTTCACAGATGCTTATCTCCCATACTAAATTACATGGCCCAAAGACTAGAACCCTTTTTATTCCTTATTAATACCAGCAACTTTCTGGAAGTTTTTTAAGGGAAGGAAGAAAGTCCTAAGAAGTAACTTGCTGCTGCAAGTGCTTGGCAGACACAGACATGCTTGCCTGCAGAGCCAAATGCTACACTCAAATCCAGTCTTCCTTCGTATTGCCAAGACTTTCTTCTCTATCTCAGCTCTCTGGTAACCAGGCAGAGGACAAGCCCCTCTAGGGCTGAAGATAATCATCACCATCTTGCTTGTAATAATATTACAAAATGCTGTTCTTAAAGCAGTTACCAGCAGGACACCTCTTTAGCAGCTATAGGATAACTCATGCAGTGAGGGTTAACTGTCCCTTACATGAAATTATGGAAGTGTTCACTGCCCTGAAGATCTTACTTATGCAAACCAAAATAAATCTTAAATATAGAGAAAACTAAATGATCCTGGAACTGAAGCAAAGGAGTTTACAGGAGATTCAGACAGCAATGGACAAATGTTAGACAGTCATTTACCCTTCTGCTGGATATATTATTTGATGGATCATTTACAATAATACCTGCTATTACTGAACCAGCAAACAGCATTTCATTAAAGAGCTCAATAGTCTGGGTGGACAAATCCATCAACCACAAGAAAATCACCTGTAAATAAGAACAATTACAGGCACATTAAAAAGAGAAAGCAGTTAGGCTGGAGGATGGAAAACCCCCAGCGAAGGATACAAGGGATCCTGCCTATATGCAGGGCAAACACGAGCATTCTACAGGCAACAAGCAACCAAAAGTCAGCTGTAAGGTCTGTAATTGTAGGGTAAATGACTGGTGTGCATTTATCACATTAGTATCCTGCAGACATAGCATGAGGTAGCAGACAACATGAGACTGGAAGTCAACGAATGCAGAATTTTAACTGTTACCAGTACAATGTGACTTGGTTTACTTGAGAGAATTATCTTCCTAGCTTCCCTCATCTGTGACCTGGGAGTGAAGTGCAAGGTCTCATTACGAGCTTTAGGCTACAACAGCGAGAAATTGCAGTGACAACAGAAGCAGTAATTCACTCTATTTTACCAATAATTTACCCTGCTCTTTACAGACTGTACAATTAGAAGCACTAAAGAAAACATGCTGTTTATCAACTAGAAGAACTTCTCCCCTGCCCAGTTCTACTGGAGCTCATGACAACAGCTCCTTTAATCCTTCCTTTTCCCCAAACACTAAAAATCCTTTCTCTTTGTACAGATGTAACATCAGAATAAATAATAGAGGACCCAAGTGCCTACCTCTAAAATAAATTTTAAGGTGTTATAATGCTTCCCTATTACAATCAATTCTAAACAAGACTATTTGCTCCCTATTTAAAAATAAATTAAACTATTATATACTGGGGCAATTCATCAAGCTTGTGAAGTGTATGGAAACAGCTCTGCAATGCTTCACTCTACAACGTAAGCAAGTGCAAACACATTCCTGCTGGGCCACTAGAAAGGTGTGGCTAAGAGCAGTACTAGCAAAGCAGTTAGGGCTCACTTAGATGGACAAAACTGAACTGGAAGGAGCATGGAACAAAACAGGAGTATGGCAACTGTCATATTCCTATTACTGGCAAGAAACTCACAGGCTCTCTCCTCTTATTTTTAAGTGACAACTACCTCACTCACCTCAACTAATGCAAATGAACATCTGGATAATACTGTCCTAACTACATTCAGATCTGTCACCCTCATCCCTTTTCTCAGGAGACTGTTTCTTATCCTTTGATGTGTGGAAAGGTGCTTAAAAGGAGCTCTCTCACATTAAGGTCATGCATGCAGAAGATCACAAAAGCTAAGAATGGCAATGGAATTTTAAAGGAAGTGGCTGTAAAGTCTTGCCACATTGTTACATAGGCACCGATCTGATCTCAGTGGGTCCAAAGGTCTTCCAGCCTGCTTACTGCAGGTCCGACATGTCTGTGACAGAAACTAGGCAGTGAAAATGTTAACGGGACATCTTACATTAAGAGAGAAGTTCTTGCAATGAGCAGTCCAGCTAGCCTTGCTACCTCTACACACACAAACACTGTTCTGCTTTGAGCTGAACCCCCTCATGCAGGATAACAACGCGCAAGAACCTTTCAGTAAAATAAGAATCAGCAGTTTCCGTTTCAAGAAAATTCAACAGAACTAAAGAGAGATGATGGCCTGGATTTTGAACTTGGCCACAAGGCCAAGTTGATACCTTCACGTTTCTGACAAGTTAAAACCTGTTTTAACAGGGTTTCTTAATATTCCTTGGATTTTTTTTTTAATAAAGCCATGGGGTTTTCTCTGTAGAACTCTCCTAGAAATCTCCCAGGGAACACAAAGTACAACATGTACTTGTCCAGTAAGACTTGAAAGTGAAGTTACCAAGTTGCATAACACACTGTATTTCCAGAGCCAGGACTCTTGAACTCGCTCTCAGCAAGTACACCACCTTTTGCCACTTCTGTTATCATACAGTGAGGAGAAACTTGGTTAAGGCCCTTGGTGATTTGATTATCAAAGTACTGATACACCTGTACCAATACAAATATTACTCTTCTTGTATAAGCTGCTTCTACCCAGCAGCAGGCAGCCTGCAGATCCTTCGTCTCATGCAGCTCACAAGCAGTAAATGCAACACTTGGCCTCAAGTTTCCTCACAACTACAGGATTGTTTCAGAGCAGGCATGGGGTAACCTGAGCCCTCTGCCACGGGTGCCACAATATCTGGGACTGCTCTCACCAGAGCACCCAGAGACAAAGCTGCAGATCCCATGCTGCAGCAGAGCAGTGGGAGAATGGGAGACCAGAATCCTTCCCACCTGCCAAATGTTCCTGCAGCTCGCACTCCCACAGAATGTGACATGTGCCTCTGCGCTCTGTCACAGGAACTGGCCACCTCCTGCCTGGAATGCCGAGGCAACACAGTTACACTGCAGCCCTCACCGAAGCCTGTGACAAAAGAGAATCGAACAAGAAATCTCTGACACTGCCTCAGGAGTGACTCAGAGCTGCCACCTGACTCACCAACTTTGCACCGTCCTGGCCCGGAGCCATCAGAAACCTCTGCCATTTAAACAGAGTCCACTGTCCTGGAGCCAACGAGCTGAGCACAGAGGGCTGCATTTATTTTCCAATTGTTTAGTTTACTTTCCAATTCAGTTTTGAATTGCTGGGGAAAAAGAACCCATACAAGTGAACACAAATGTGAAAAGCTGCCTTCTTAAGTTAATTTATTCACATAATGATGTGAAATAGAATTTACTCCAGAAGAAATAAGAGCATGTAGACCTGCACCTTCTAAACTACAAACTAACCAGAAATTCAATATAATTTCACACACTTGAAGAACTCTTGAAAACACTGCAGTACTCATTAAGAAATTGGATGGTGGAAGAATTTTGACAGTTATTTTCAAATTGCAAGAATAAACCTTATGACAAACAGATTTTGCTAGGTACAGACAGGTTTTATTAATTACTTGATTTAAACTGAAAACCTATTCACAATGCCCAGCCAGAAACAAGGTATTACTGTTCAGTCAAAACTAATCGAGGTACTTAATATTTAAGGGAGGGGAGTTGCATTGGCATTGAAAAGCAGTGAAGTTAACAAAAGGCAGAACAAGACACGTAACAGAAGTATTCCATCACATCCTAGAACAGTAAATCTAATGCTCTACCACAGCCTTCCTCCTAAACTTCAAATACAATAGGACTACCACGCAGTATCTAAAAAAACTGTCACATGCACAACAGGATGTAGATTCATACTAGAAAACGCTACCGTAAAAATAAGAGGTGACTGTGGTGTGACGAGAATTACAAAGTAGAATTCACCTGAGGAACTTCATTGCTTAAGTTCAACCACACTGAAGAAATACACAGACCAAATACTTCAAAAATACTAAATACAAATTGGAATTTCTCATAGGTATTTTGCAGTTACAAACCTATTTTTTGGTTCTAAGACTTTGATGAATGTTAACAGGTTACCATTTTCACCTGTGTTTTTGCATTTAAAGTAACCCACAGCTATTTATCATCGCTTACTGAACCTTCACACACCAAAGTACCAGAATTGTGTAAGAAAAGTCCTCCATGTTTAAATTGCTGACCTAACCAAGATCTCTGCCATTGAAGCACAAATAAGGATAAAAAAATAAACCCCAGATGAGTAAATTGAACATCTAAGATAAGTATCAGCTGAATATGGAACCAAGATGCAGAGTTCAAAACCACTATCAAAGCTATCAAAGTTTCACCTAGGAAAATTTCAAGCTATTTGCACATTTTCAAAATCCTCATATAATCATATCCCCTTTTTAAAAGGAAAGAAAGGCAGTTTCTTGTTAAAGTTCAGTGTGCTGCTGCCACAGCACCAGCTGTTATTTATGAGGCAGATTATATCACTTAGCTTCCTCTGCAGAGAATTTTGTAAGTCATGGCCTAAAGACAGAAGACATTATGACAAATCTGCACCACACACAATGGGACTATTGATCCTGATGTCTCTAAATACTACTTACTCTGCAGGCTCCACTTTCCTCCAGCCCCTCCTCCCCCCTCCTTTTTTTAAAAATAAACAATCTGCTTTATTTGGATAATGTTATTCCCAGAAAACTGAAGTTTATTCAAAAACCATTTTTTATTATTTGACATGTTCACTTCTTGCACCTGTTCTGGAAATAGAATGTCTTTTCCAATTCAGATTTTGAGGTACTGTCTGGCTTAATAACTTATATCCTTAGAAGTAAACATTTTAAAAACAGTGACAGTATTATAATGCTACAGTAGGATCATTAATCCTACACACAAAAAGGTACACAAGCAAAACTTAGGAAAAACTTGATTTCCTTGAAAGGTCCTGGAACTCAAGTCAGGCCTATTTGGGTTGTACTCCTAAATACCTCACCTGCCACATTATTAAAACTACTTTAGCCAGGGTTGACCTTGTATACAAAAAGCTATAAAAAGTAAACAACTTCCTCAGGACAAGACTTATTCACAGGGGTTTTAAAATGTCAGCTAAATCTTGGCCTAGGAAAGTCTCAGTCTAATACACAGCACCATGAGCAAAACAGTTGATTATCATGAATAAGCCGACATTTCTCTTCAGTTTACCATCTTTAAGCCTATACATCACACAGGCCACTTTAGAAACTGTTTGGAGAAACAAAATTTTTAAAAAAGTTTAAAACAGAACCTCAGTTAAGAAAGACTTTTGACTTGCAAGGCCAGGTACAACAGTTTGTCATTAATATCATCTGGTATATAGCAATCTACAGACCCCCAGCCAGTTGTTCCTCTTAGCATTCCACAATTCATAGAACCACAGAATGGCGGTTTGGATTGGAAAGTAACTCTAGGGATCATCTAGGCCAACCCCCTGCCATGAGCAGGGACATCTTCAATCAGCTCACAGAATTGCTGGGGTTGGAAGGGAGCTCTGGAGATCATCCAGTCCAACCCCCAGCTAAAGCAGGTACACCTGGAGCAGGTTGCACAGGATCACATCCAGCCAGGTTTTGAGTATCTCCAGAGAAGGAGATTCCACAGCCTCTCTGGGCAGGCTCTTCCAGTGCTCTGTCACCCTGAAAGTAAAGAAGCTTTTCCTCATACTCAGATAGAACTTCTGTGTTTCAGTTTGTGTCCACTTGTGCCCCTTGTCCTGTCATTGGGCACCACTGAAAAGAGTGATGGAGAAGTGCTCCAAGTTTTCCCCTAAAGATTTATTATTTGAGGAAGCAAAACAACCTTTGCTAAGTTCTCCACCATCTCAAATTTCTCTTATGCCAAAAATGAAGGAGTGGCTGACACACACAACAATAACGTCATACTCTCCATCTGCAACAGAGTGATCACGATAACCAAAGTCCATAGACAAGTTTTCAGTGGGAGGAGGCACTATTCAAGGAAACAAACTCGTAAACATCTGAGCTATTTAAATGTGTAAGGGGTGCGAATGAGCGTTTCAGTCCTTTACCATGCTCCACCTCTGAACGGCCCGGGGTGGCCAGTCAATGGCAACTGCAGGCAAACCTGTCCTTAGGAAGGAGGGAAACACTTCAGAGAGCATGTGGTGACTCTGGAAGCTCTCTCAAACGTGCAGGTGACTCTTTACCGCCCTCCTGCTCTGAGAGACTTGTCTGTTCCCCCCTCAGGGGCCTAAGGGCCATGCTGGGAGCCAATCCAGCAGGGACGCATTCCAAGGGCTCACACACCAAGACGGGCACACACAGCCCGGGACCCTGGCACAGGAGGGGGCACCCAAAGCTGAAGCGCTGATCGCCAAGAGCTGGAAGGGCCCAGACGCGCCCGAGAGGGGCGGGAAAGGAGCCAGCCATAATGGAAAGGCCACAGACTACCTGAAAAGCAACCCCTGCCTGCCTGCAGCCCCAGAGGGGCCACAAAGCCACGCCGGGAGGACGCTCAGGGGCCACCCCGGGCAGTCACCGGGGGACAGGGACGGAGGCAGGGAGGGTCAACGGGGCCGGGGTCAGCCGGGCACAGAGGGGGTGTGAGGCCGCCACCTCAGCAGGGGAGGGGCCGCGGCCATGTTGGGGGGGGTAGGGGGAGCGCGGGCCCGGCTGAGGGGCCACGGCCGAGCCGCCCCCGGCCCCCCGCAAGCGCCCCGCCGTACTCACGCCTTGTCCACCAGCTCCCGCACTTTCCACATGTTCAGCATGGCGCCGACCGCCCGGAGACCCGCCCGGCCCCGCTCCCTCCGCCGCCGGCCCCAGGAGGCCCCGCTCGCCGCGCTCCGGCCGCCTCCGCCGAGCCAGGGACGCGGCTCCGCTCCCGGAAATGAAGGGTCGGGCGGCCGCGCGGGCTGCTGGGAGATGGAGTCCCGGAGGGGAGGGGTGGACGCGGAGCGAGCGAGGCGCCGCGGGGGCTGCCGGGAGTGGTAGTTCGCGGCGGTGCGCG